>JANJGN010000673.1:0-327500 GCA_026770705.1 Isurus oxyrinchus
CACAGGGTGCTGGGGGGAGAGGGGTGACTGAGTGAAAGTGTGAGGGAGCTGGATTAACATCAGTAGAGATACAGTCCGTAACACAGGGTGCTGGGGGGAGAGGGGTTACTGAGTGACAGTGTGAGGGAGATGGATTAACATCAGTAGAGATACAGTCAGTAACACAGTGCGCTTGGGGGGAGAGGGGTTACTGAGTGACAGTGTGAGGGTGCTGGATTAACATCAGTCGAGATACAGTCAGTAACACAGGGGTGCTGGGGGGAGAGGGGTTACTGAGTGACAGTGTGTGGGGTCTGGATTAACATCAGTAGAGATACAGTCAGTAACACAGGGCGCTGGGGAGAGGGGTTACTGAGTGACAGTGTGAGGGTGCTGGATTAACATCAGTACAGATACAGTCAGTAACACAGGGCACTGCTGGGGGGAGAGGGGTTACTCAGTGACAGTGTGAGGGAGCTGATTAACATCAGTAGACATACAGTCAGTAACACAGGGCGCTGGGGGGCGAGGGGGTTACTGAGTGACAGTGTGAGGGAGCTGGATTAACATCAGTAGAGATACAGTCAGTAACACAGACCGCTGGGGAGAGAGGGGTTTCTGAGTGACAGTGTGAAGGAGCTGGATTAACATCAGTAGAGATACAGTCAGTAACACAGGGCACTGCGGGGGGAGAGGGGTTACTGAGTGACAGTGTGAGAGAGCTGGATTAACCTAAGTACAGATACAGTCAGCAACACAGGGCACTGGGGGGAGAGGGGTGACTGAGTGACAGTGTGAGGGAGCTGGATTAACATCAGTAGAGATACAGTCAGAAACACAGGACACGGGAGAGAGGGGTTACTGAGTAACAGTGTGAGGGAGCTGGATTCACATCAGTGGAGATACAGTCAGTAACACAGGGCACTGGGGGGAGAGGGGTTACTGAGTGACAGTGTGAGGGATCTGGATTCACATCAGTAGAGATACAGTCAGTAACACAGGGCGCTGGGGGGAGAGGCGTTACTGAGTGATTGTGAGAGAGCTGGATTAACATCAGTACAGATACAGTCAGAAACAGGACAGGGGGGGAGAGGGGATACTGAGTGACCAGTGTGAGGGAGCTGGATTAACATCTGTAGAGATGCAGTCCGTAACACAGGCCGCTGGGGGGAGAGGGGTTACTGAGTGATAGTGTGAGGGAGCTGGATTAACATCAGTAGAGATACAGTCAGTAACACAGGGTGCTGGGGGGAGAGGGGTTACTGAGTGACACTATGAGGGAGCTGGATTAACATCAGGAGAGATACAGTCAGTAACAGAGGGCGCTGGGGGGAGAGGGGTTACTGAGTGACAGTGTGAGGGAGATGGATTAACATCAGTAGAGATACAGTCAGTACCACAGGGTGCTAGGGGGAGAGGGGTTAATGAGTGACAGTGTGAGGGAGCTGGATTAACATCAGTAGAGATACAGTCAGTAACACAGGGTGCTGGGGAGAGGGGTTACTGAGTGACAGCGTGAGGGAGCTGGATTAACATCAGTAGAGGTACAGTCAGTAACACGGTGCTGGAGGCAGAGGGGGTGACCGAGTGACAGTGTGAGAGAGCTGGATTAACATCAGTAGAGATACAGTCAGTAACAGGGTGCTGGGGGGAGAGGGGTTACTGAGTGACTGTGAGAGAGTTGGATTAACCTCAGTACAGATACAATCCATAACACAGGACACTGGGTGGAGAGGGGTGACTGAGTGACAGTGTGTGGGGTCTGGATTAACATCTGCAGAGATACAGTCAGTAACACAGGGCGCTGGGGGGAGAGGGGTTACTGAGTGACAGTGTGAGGGAGCTGGATTAACATCAGCAGAGATACAGTCAGTAACACAGGGCGCTGGGGGGGAGAGGGGTCACTGAGTGACAGTGTGAGGGAGCTGGATTAACACCAGTAGAGATACAGTCAGTAACACGGCGCTAGGGGGAGAGGGGTTACTGAGTGACAGTGTGAGGGAGCTGGATTAACATCAGTAGACATACAGTCAGTAACACTGGTTGCTGGGGGGAGAGGAGTGACTGAGTGACAGTGTGAGGGAGCTGGATTAACATCAGTAGAGATACAGTCAGTAACACATGGCGCTGGGTGGAGAGGGGTTACTGAGTGACAGTGTGAGGGAGCTGGATGAACATCAGTAGAGATACAGTCCGTAACACAGGCCGCTGGGGGGAGAGGGGTTACTGAGTGATAGTGTGAGGGATCTGTATTAACATCAGTAGAGATACAGTCAGTAAGACAGAGTGCTAGGGGGAGAGGGCTTACTGAGTGACAGTGTGAGGGAGCTGGATTAACATCAGTAGAGATACAGTCAGTAACACAGGGTGCTGCTGGGAGAGGGGTTACTGAGTGACAGTGTGAGGGAGCTGGATTAACATTAGTAGAGATACAGTCAGTACCACAGGGCGCTGGGGGGAGAGGGGTTACTGAGTGACAGTGTGAGGGAGCTGGATTAACATCAGTAGAGATGCAGTCAGTAACACATGTCGATGTGGGAGAGGGGTTACTGAGTGACAGTGTGAGGGAGCTGGATTAACATCAGTAGAGATACAGTCAGTAACACAGGGTGCTGGGGGGAGAGGGGTTACTGTGTGACAGTGTGAGGGAGCTGGATTAACATCAGTCGAGATACAGTCCATAACACAGGGTGCTGGGGGAGAGGGTTTACCGAGTGACAGTGTGAGGGAGATGGATTAACATCAGTAGAGATACAGTCAGTAACACAGTGCGCTTGGGGGGAGAGGGGTTACTGAGTGACAGTGTGAGGGTGCTGGATTAACATCAGTAGAGATACAGTCAGTAACACAGGGTGCTGGGGGGAGAGGGGTTACTGAGTGACAGTGTGTGGGGTCTGGATTAACATCAGTAGAGATACAGTCAGTAACACAGGGCACTGCTGGGGGGAGAGGGCTTACTGAGTGACAGTGTGAGGGAGCTGGATTAACATCAGTAGAGATACAGTCAGTAACACAGGGTGCTGGGGGGAGAGGGGTTACTGAGTCTCAGTGTGAGAGAGCTGGATTAACCTAAGTACAGATACAGTCAGCAACACAGGGCACTGGGGGAGAGGGGGTGACTGAGTGACAGTGTGAGGGAGCTGGATTAACATCAGCAGAGATACAGTCAGAAACACAGGACACGGGAGAGAGGGGTTACTGAGTAACAGTGTGAGGGAGCTGGATTCACATCAGTAGAGATACAGTCAGTAACACAGGGCACTGGGGGGAGAGGGGTTACTGAGTGACAGTGTGAGGGATCTGGATTCACATTAGTAGAGATACAGTCAGTAAGACAGGACACTGGGGAGAGAGGGGTTACTGAGTGACACTGTGAGGGAGCTGGATTCACATCAGTAGAGATACAGTCAGTAACACAGGGCGCTGGGGGGAGAGGGGTTACTGAGTGACTGTGAGAGAGCTGGATTAACATCACTACAGATACAGTCAGAAACAGGACAGTGGGGAGAGGGGATACTGAGTGACAGTGTGCGGGAGCTGGATTAACATCAGTAGAGATACAGTCAGTAACACAGGGTGCTGGGGGGATAGGGGTTACTGAGTGCCAGTGTGAGGGAGCCGGATTAACATCAGTAGAGATACAGTCAGTAACACTGCGCTGGGGAGAGAGGGATTACTGAGTGACAGTGTGAGGGAGCTGGATTAACATCAGTAGAGATACAGTCAGTAACACAGGGCGCTGGGGGGAGAGGGGTTACTGAGTGACAGTGTGAAGGAGCTGGATTAACATCAGTAGAGATACAGTCAGTAACACAGGGCGCTGGGGGGAGAGGGGTTACTGAGTGACAGTGTGAGGGAGCTGGATTAACATCAGTAGAGATACAGTCAGTAACATAGGCTGCTGGGGGGAGAGGGGTGACTGAGTGACCGTGTGAGGGAGCTGGATTAACATCAGTAGAGATACAGTCAGTAACACAGGGTGCTGGGGAGAGGGGTTACTGAGTGACAGCGTGAGGGAGCTGGATTAACATCAGTAGAGGTACAGTCAGTAACACGGTGCTGGAGGGAGAGGGGTGACCGAGTGACAGTGTGAGGGAGCTGGATTAACATCAGTAGAGATACAGTCAGTAACATAGGCTGCTGGGGGGAGAGGGGTGACTGAGTGACCGTGTGAGGGAGCTGGATTAACATCAGTAGAGATACAGTCAGTAACACAGGGTGCTGGGGAGAGGGGTTACTGAGTGACAGCGTGAGGGAGCTGCATTAACATCAGTAGAGGTACAGTCAGTAACACGGTGCTGGAGGGAGAGGGGTGACCGAGTGACAGTGTGAGGGAGCTGGATTAACATCAGTAGAGATACAGTCAGTAACAGGGCGCTGGGGGGAGAGGGGTGACTGAGTGACAGTGTGAGGGAGCTGGATTAACATCAGTAGAGATACAGTCAGTAACACAGGGCGCTGGGGGGAGAGGGGTTACTGAGTGACAGTGTGAGGGAGCTGGATTAACATCAGTAGAGATACAGTCAGTAACACGGCGCTAGGGGGAGAGGGGTGACTGAGTGACAGTGTGAGGGAGCTGGATTAACATCAGTACAGATACAGTCCGTAACGCTGGTTGCTGGGGGGAGAGGAGTGACTGAGTGATAGTGTGAGGGATCTGGATTAACATCAGTAGAGATACAGTCAGTAACACAGGGTGCTAGGGGGAGAGGGCTTACTGAGTGACAGTGTGAGGGAGCTGGATTAACATCAGTAGAGATACAGTCAGTAACACAGGGTGCTGCTGGGAGAGGGGTTACTGAGTGACAGTGTGAGGGAGCTGGATTAACATTAGTAGAGATACAGTCAGTACCACAGGGCGCTGGGGGGAGAGGGGTTACTGAGTGACAGTGTGAGGGAGCTGGATTAACATCAGTAGAGATGCAGTCAGTAACACATGTCGCTGGTGGGAGAGGGGTTACTGAGTGACAGTGTGAGAGATCTGGATTAACATCTGTAGAGATGCAGTCCATAACACAGGGCGCTGGGGGGAGAGGGGTTACTGAGTGCTAGTGTGAGGGAGCTGGATTAACATCAGTAGAGATACAGTCAGTAACACAGGGTGCTGGGGGGAGAGGGGGTGACTGAGTGAAAGTGTGAGGGAGCTGGATTAACATCAGTAGAGATACAGTCCGTAACACAGGGTGCTGGGGGGGAGAGGGGTTACTGAGTGACAGTGTGAGGGAGATGGATTAACATCAGTAGAGATACAGTCAGTAACACAGTGCGCTTGGGGGGAGAGGGGTTACTGAGTGACAGTGTGAGGGTGCTGGATTAACATCAGTCGAGATACAGTCAGTAACACAGGGTGCTGGGGGGAGAGGGGTTACTGAGTGACAGTGTGTGGGGTCTGGATTAACATCAGTAGAGATACAGTCAGTAACACAGGGCGCTGGGGAGAGGGGTTACTGAGTGACAGTGTGAGGGTGCTGGATTAACATCAGTACAGATACAGTCAGTAACACAGGGCACTGCTGGGGGGAGAGGGGTTACTCAGTGACAGTGTGAGGGAGCTGGATTAACATCAGTAGACATACAGTCAGTAACACAGGGCGCTGGGGGGCGAGGGGTTACTGAGTGACAGTGTGAGGGAGCTGGATTAACATCAGTAGAGATACAGTCAGTAACACAGACCGCTGGGGAGAGAGGGGTTTCTGAGTGACAGTGTGAAGGAGCTGGATTAACATCAGTAGAGATACAGTCAGTAACACAGGGCACTGCGGGGGAGAGGGGTTACTGAGTGACAGTGTGAGAGAGCTGGATTAACCTAAGTACAGATACAGTCAGCAACACAGGGCACTGGGGGGAGAGGGGTGACTGAGTGACAGTGTGAGGGAGCTGGATTAACATCAGTAGAGATACAGTCAGAAACACAGGACACGGGAGAGAGGGGTTACTGAGTAACAGTGTGAGGGAGCTGGATTCACATCAGTGGAGATACAGTCAGTAACACAGGGCACTGGGGGGAGAGGGGTTACTGAGTGACAGTGTGAGGGATCTGGATTCACATCAGTAGAGATACAGTCAGTAACACAGGGCGCTGGGGGGAGAGGCGTTACTGAGTGATTGTGAGAGAGCTGGATTAACATCAGTACAGATACAGTCAGAAACAGGACAGGGGGGAGAGGGGATACTGAGTGACAGTGTGAGGGAGCTGGATTAACATCTGTAGAGATGCAGTCCGTAACACAGGCCGCTGGGGGGAGAGGGGTTACTGAGTGATAGTGTGAGGGAGCTGGATTAACATCAGTAGAGATACAGTCAGTAACACAGGGTGCTGGGGGGAGAGGGGTTACTGAGTGACACTATGAGGGAGCTGGATTAACATCAGGAGAGATACAGTCAGTAACAGAGGGCGCTGGGGGGAGAGGGGTTACTGAGTGACAGTGTGAGGGAGATGGATTAACATCAGTAGAGATACAGTCAGTACCACAGGGTGCTAGGGGGAGAGGGGTTAATGAGTGACAGTGTGAGGGAGCTGGATTAACATCAGTAGAGATACAGTCAGTAACACAGGGTGCTGGGGAGAGGGGTTACTGAGTGACAGCGTGAGGGAGCTGGATTAACATCAGTAGAGGTACAGTCAGTAACACGGTGCTGGAGGCAGAGGGGTGACCGAGTGACAGTGTGAGAGAGCTGGATTAACATCAGTAGAGATACAGTCAGTAACAGGGTGCTGGGGGGAGAGGGGTTACTGAGTGACTGTGAGAGAGTTGGATTAACCTCAGTACAGATACAATCCATAACACAGGACACTGGGTGGAGAGGGGTGACTGAGTGACAGTGTGTGGGGTCTGGATTAACATCTGCAGAGATACAGTCAGTAACACAGGGCGCTGGGGGGAGAGGGGTTACTGAGTGACAGTGTGAGGGAGCTGGATTAACATCAGCAGAGATACAGTCAGTAACACAGGGCGTTGGCGGGAGAGGGGTCACTGAGTGACAGTGTGAGGGAGCTGGATTAACACCAGTAGAGATACAGTCAGTAACACGGCGCTAGGGGGAGAGGGGTTACTGAGTGACAGTGTGAGGGAGCTGGATTAACATCAGTAGACATACAGTCAGTAACACTGGTTGCTGGGGGGAGAGGAGTGACTGAGTGACAGTGTGAGGGAGCTGGATTAACATCAGTAGAGATACAGTCAGTAACACATGGCGCTGGGTGGAGAGGGGTTACTGAGTGACAGTGTGAGGGAGCTGGATGAACATCAGTAGAGATACAGTCCGTAACACAGGCCGCTGGGGGGAGAGGGGTTACTGAGTGATAGTGTGAGGGATCTGTATTAACATCAGTAGAGATACAGTCAGTAAGACAGAGTGCTAGGGGGAGAGGGCTTACTGAGTGACAGTGTGAGGGAGCTGGATTAACATCAGTAGAGATACAGTCAGTAACACAGGGTGCTGCTGGGAGAGGGGTTACTGAGTGACAGTGTGAGGGAGCTGGATTAACATTAGTAGAGATACAGTCAGTACCACAGGGCGCTGGAGGGAGAGGGGTTACTGAGTGACAGTGTGAGGGAGCTGGATTAACATCAGTAGAGATGCAGTCAGTAACACATGTCGATGTGGGAGAGGGGTTACTGAGTGACAGTGTGAGGGAGCTGGATTAACATCAGTAGAGATACAGTCAGTAACACAGGGTGCTGGGGGGAGAGGGGTTACTGAGTGACAGTGTGAGGGAGCTGGATTAACATCAGTCGAGATACAGTCCATAACACAGGGTGCTGGGGGGAGAGGGGTTACCGAGTGACAGTGTGAGGGAGATGGATTAACATCAGTAGAGATACAGTCAGTAACACAGTGCGCTTGGGGGGAGAGGGGTTACTGAGTGACAGTGTGAGGGTGCTGGATTAACATCAGTAGAGATACAGTCAGTAACACAGGGTGCTGGGGGGAGAGGGGTTACTGAGTGACAGTGTGTGGGGTCTGGATTAACATCAGTAGAGATACAGTCAGTAACACAGGGCACTGCTGGGGGGAGAGGGCTTACTGAGTGACAGTGTGAGGGAGCTGGATTAACATCTGTAGAGATACAGTCAGCAACACAGGGCACTGGGGGGAGAGGGGTGACTGAGTGACAGTGTGAGGGAGCTGGATTAACATCAGCAGAGATACAGTCAGAAACACAGGACACGGGAGAGAGGGGTTCCTGAGTAACAGTGTGAGGGAGCTGGATTCACATCAGTAGAGATACAGTCAGTAACACAGAGCACTGGGGGGAGAGGGGTTACTGAGTGACAGTGTGAGGGATCTGGATTCACATTAGTAGAGATACAGTCAGTAAGACAGGACACTGGGGAGAGAGGGGTTACTGAGTGACACTGTGAGGGAGCTGGATTCACATCAGTAGAGATACAGTCAGTAACACAGGGCGCTGGGGGGAGAGGGGTTACTGAGTGACTGTGAGAGAGCTGGATTAACATCACTACAGATACAGTCAGAAACAGGACAGGGGGGAGAGGGGATACTGAGTGACAGTGTGAGGGAGCTGGATTAATATCTGTAGAGATGCAGTCCGTAACACAGGCTGCTGGGGGGAGAGGGGTTACTGAGTGATAGTGTGAGGGAGCTGGATTAACATCAGTAGAGATACAGTCAGTAACACAGGGTGCTGGGGTGAGAGGGGTTACTGAGTGACAGTATGAGGGAGCTGGATTAACATCAGTAGAGATACAGTCAGTAACACAGGGCGCTGGGGGGAGAGGGGTGACTGAGTGACAGTGTGAGGGAGCTGGATTAACATCAGTAGAGATACAGTCAGTAACACAGAGTGCTGCGGGGAGAGGGGTTACTGAGTGACAGTGTGAGGGAGCTGGATTAACATCAGTAGAGATACAGTCAGTAACACAGGGCGCGGGCGGGAGAGGGGTTACTGAGTGACTGTGAGAGAGCTGGATTAACATCAGTACAGATACAGTCAGAAACAGGACAGGGGGGAGAGGGGATACTGAGTGACAGTGTGAGGGAGCTGGATTAACATCTGTAGAGATGCAGTCCCTAACACAGGCTGCTGGGGGGAGAGGGGTTACTGAGTGACAGTGTGAGGGAGCTGGATTAACATTAGTAGCGATACAGTCAGTACCACAGGGCGCTGGGGGGAGAGGGGTTACTGAGTGACAGTGTGAGGGAGCTGGATTAACATCAGTAGAGATACAGTCAGTAACATAGGCTGCTGGGGGGAGAGGGGTGACTGAGTGACCGTGTGAGGGAGCTGGATTAACATCAGTAGAGATACAGTCAGTAACACAGGGTGCTGGGGAGAGGGGTTACTGAGTGACAGCGTGAGGGAGCTGGATTAACATCAGTAGAGGTACAGTCAGTAACACGGTGCTGGAGGGAGAGGGGTGACCGAGTGACAGTGTGAGAGAGCTGCATTAACATCAGTAGAGATACAGTCACTAACAGGGCGCTGGGGGGAGAGGGGTTACTGAGTGACTGTGAGAGAGCTGGATTAACCTCAGTACAGATACAATCCATAACACAGGACACTGGGTGGAGAGGGGTGACTGAGTGACAGTGTGTGGGGTCTGGATTAACATCTGTAGAGATACAGTCAGTAACACAGGGCGCTGGGGGGAGAGGGGTTACTGAGTGACAGTGTGAGGGAGCTGGATTAACATCAGCAGAGATACAGTCAGTAACACAGGGCGCTGGGGGGAGAGGGGTCACTGAGTGACAGTGTGAGGGAGATGGATTAACATCAGTAGAGATACAGTCAGTAACACAGTGCGCTTGGGGGGAGAGGGGTTTCTGAGTGACAGTGTGAGGGTGCTGGATTAACATCAGTAGAGATACAGTCAGTAACATAAGGTGCTGGGGGGAGAGGGGTTACTGAGTGACAGTGTGTGGGGTCTGGATTAACATCAGTAGAGATACAGTCAGTAACACAGGGCACTGCTAGGGGGAGAGGGCTTACTGAGTGACAGTGTGAGGGAGCTGGATTAACATCTGTAGAGATACAGTCAGTAACACAGGGTGCTGGGGGGAGAGGGGTTACTGAGTGACAGTGTGAGAGAGCTGGATTAACCTAAGTACAGATACAGTCAGCAACACAGGGCACTGGGGGGAGAGGGGTGACTGAGTGACAGTGTGAGGGAGCTGGATTAACATCAGCAGAGATACAGTCAGAAACACAGGACACGGGAGAGAGGGGTTACTGAGTAACAGTGTGAGGGAGCTGGATTCACATCAGTAGAGATACAGTCAGTAACACAGGGCACTGGGGGGAGAGGGGTTACTGAGTGACAGTGTGAGGGATCTGGATTCACATTAGTAGAGATACAGTCAGTAACACAGGACACTGGGGAGAGAGGGGTTACTGAGTGACACTGTGAGGGAGCTGGATTAACATCAGTAGAGATACAGTCAGTAACACAGGGTGCTGGGGAGAGGGGTTACTGAGTGACTGTGAGAGAGCTGGATTAACCTCAGTACAGATACCATCCATAACACAGGACACTGGGGGGAGAGGGGTGACTGAGTGACAGTTTGTGGGGTCTGGATTAACATCTGTAGATATACAGTCAGTAACACAGGGCGCTGGGGGGAGAGGGGTTACTGAGTGACAGTGTGAGGGAGCTGGATTAACATCAGCAGAGATACAGTCAGTAACACAGGGCGCTGGGGGGAGAGGGGTTACTGAGTGACAGTGTGAGGGAGCTGGATTAACATCAGTAGAGATACAGTCAGTAACACGGCGCTAGGGGGAGAGGGGTGACTGAGTGACAGTGTGAGGGAGCTGGATTAACATCAGTAGAGATACAGTCAGTAACACATGGCGCTGGGGGGAGAGGGGTTACTGAGTGACAGTGTGAGGGATCTGGATTAACATCAGTAGAGATACAGTCCGTAACACAGGCCGCTGGGGGGAGAGGGGTTACTGAGTGATAGTGTGAGGGATCTGGATTAACATCAGCAGAGATACAGTCAGTAACACAGGGTGCTGGGGGGGAGAGGGCTTACTGAGTGACAGTGTGAGGGAGCTGGATTAACATGAGTAGAGATACAGTCAGTAACACAGGGTGCTAGGGGGAGAGGGCTTACTGAGTGACAGTGTGAGGGAGCTGGATTAACATCAGTAGAGATACAGTCAGTAACACAGGGTGCTGCTGGGAGAGGGGTTACTGAGTGACAGTGTGAGGGAGCTGGATTAACATTAGTAGAGATACAGTCAGTACCACAGGGCGCTGGGGGGAGAGGGGTTACTGAGTGACAGTGTGAGGGAGCTGGATTAACATCAGTAGAGATACAGTCCGTAACAGAGGGTGCTGGGGGGAGAGGGGTTACTGAGTGACAGTGTGAGGGAGATGGATTAACATCAGTAGAGATACAGTCAGTAACACAGGGTGCTGGGGGGAGAGGGGTTACTGAGTGAAAGTGTGAGGGAGCTGGATTAACATCAGTAGAGATACAGTGCATAACACAGGGTGCTGGGGGGAGAGGGGTTACTGAGTGACAGTGTGAGGGAGATGGATTAACATCAGTAGAGATACAGTCAGTAACACAGTGCGCTTGGGGGGAGAGGGGTTACTGAGTGACTGTGAGGGTGCTGGATTAACATCAGTCGAGATACAGTCAGTAACACAGGGTGCTGGGGGGAGAGGGGTTACTGAGTGACAGTGTGTGGGGTCTGGATTAACATCAGTAGAGATACAGTCAGTAACACAGGGCGCTGGGGAGAGGGGTTACTGAGTGACAGTGTGAGGGTGCTGGATTAACATCAGTAGAGATACAGTCAGTAACACAGGGCACTGCTGGGGGGAGAGGGGTTACTGAGTGACAGTGTGAGGGAGCTGGATTAACATCAGTAGACATACAGTCAGTAACACATGGCGCTGGGGGGAGAGGGGTTACTGAGTGATAGTGTGAGGGAGCTGGATTAACATCAGTAGAGATACAGACAGTAACACAGAGCGCTGGGGAGAGAGGGGTTTCTGAGTGACAGTGTGAAGGAGCTGGATTAACATCAGTAGAGATACAGTCAGTAACACAGGGCGCTGCGGGGGAGAGGGGTTACTGAGTGACAGTGTGAGAGAGCTGGATTAACCTAAGTACAGATACAGTCAGTAACACAGGGCGCTGGGGGGAGAGGGGTTACTGAGTGACAGTGTGAGGGAGCTGGATTAACATCACTAGAGATACAGTCAGTAACACAGTGCGCTGGGGGGAGAGGGTTACTGAGTGACAGTGTGAGGGAGCTGGATTAACATCTGTAGAGATACAGTCAGTAACACGGCGCTAGGGGGAGAGGGGTGACTGAGTGACAGTGTGAGGGAGCTGTATTAACATCAGTACAGATACAGTCAGTAACACTGGTTGCTGGGGGGAGAGGGGTGACTGAGTGACAGTGTGAGGGAGCTGGATTAACATCAGTAGAGATAGAGTCAGTAACACATGGCGCTGGGGGGAGAGGGGTTACTGAGTGACAGTGTGAGGGATCTGGATTAACATCAGTAGAGATACAGTCCGTAACACAGGCCGCTGGGGGGAGAGGGGTTACTGAGTGATAGTGTGAGGGATCTGGATTAACATCAGTAGAGATACAGTCAGTAACACAGGGTGCTGGGGGGAGAGGGCTTACTGAGTGACAGTGTGAGGGAGCTGGATTAACATCAGTAGAGATACAGTCAGTAACACAGGGTGCTGGGGGGATAGGGGTTACTGAGTGCCAGTGTGAGGGAGCCGGATTAACATCAGTAGAGATACAGTCAGTAACACTGCGCTGGGGAGAGAGGGATTACTGAGTGACAGTGTGAGGGAGCTGGATTAACATCAGTAGAGATACAGTCAGTAACACAGGGCGCTGGGGGGAGAGGGGTTACTGAGTGACAGTGTGAAGGAGCTGGATTAACATCAGTAGAGATACAGTCAGTAACACAGGGCGCTGGGGGGAGAGGGGTTACTGAGTGACAGTGTGAGGGAGCTGGATTAACATCAGTAGAGATACAGTCAGTAACATAGGCTGCTGGGGGGAGAGGGGTGACTGAGTGACCGTGTGATGGAGCTGGATTAACATCAGTAGAGATACAGTCAGTAACACAGGGTGCTGGGGAGAGGGGTTACTGAGTGACAGCGTGAGGGAGCTGGATTAACATCAGTAGAGGTACAGTCAGTAACACGGTGCTGGAGGGAGAGGGGTGACCGAGTGACAGTGTGAGGGAGCTGGATTAACATCAGTAGAGATACAGTCAGTAACAGGGCGCTGGGGGGAGAGGGGTTACTGAGTGACTGTGAGAGAGCTGGATTAACCTCAGTACAGATACAATCCATAACACAGGACACTGGGGGGAGAGGGGTCACTGAGTGACAGTGTGAGGGAGCTGGATTAACATCAGTAGAGATACAGTCAGTAACACAGGGCGCTGGGGGGAGAGGGGTTACTGAGTGACAGTGTGAGGGAGCTGGATTAACATCAGTACAGATACAGTCCGTAACACTGGTTGCTGGGGGGAGAGGAGTGACTGAGTGATAGTGTGAGGGATCTGGATTAACATCAGTAGAGATACAGTCAGTAACACAGGGTGCTAGGGGGAGAGGGCTTACTGAGTGACAGTGTGAGGGAGCTGGATTAACATCAGTAGAGATACAGTCAGTAACACAGGGTGCTGCTGGGAGAGGGGTTACTGAGTGACAGTGTGAGGGAGCTGGATAAACATTAGTAGAGATACAGTCAGTACCACAGGGCGCTGGGGGGAGAGGGGTTACTGAGTGACAGTGTGAGGGAGCTGGATTAACATCAGTAGAGATGCAGTCAGTAACACATGTCGCTGGTGGGAGAGGGGTAACTGAGTGACAGTGTGAGAGATCTGGATTAACATCTGTAGAGATGCAGTCCATAACACAGGGCGCTGGGGGGAGAGGGGTTACTGAGTGCTAGTGTGAGGGAGCTGGATTAACATCAGTAGAGATACAGTCAGTAACACAGGGTGCTGGGGGGAGAGGGGTGACTGAGTGAAAGTGTGAGGGAGCTGGATTAACATCAGTAGAGATACAGTCCGTAACACAGGGTGCTGGGGGGAGAGGGGTTACTGAGTGACAGTGTGAGGGAGATGGATTAACATCAGTAGAGATACAGTCAGTAACACAGTGCGCTTGGGGGGAGAGCGGTTACTGAGTGACAGTGTGAGGGTGCTGGATTAACATCAGTCGAGATACAGTCAGTAACACAGGGTGCTGGGGGGAGAGGGGTTACTGAGTGACAGTGTGTGGGGTCTGGATTAACATCAGTAGAGATACAGTCAGTAACACAGGGCGCTGGGGAGAGGGGTTACTGAGTGACAGTGTGAGGGTGCTGGATTAACATCAGTACAGATACAGTCAGTAACACAGGGCACTGCTGGGGGGAGAGGGGTTACTGAGTGACAGTGTGAGGGAGCTGGATTAACATCAGTAGACATACAGTCAGTAACACAGGGCGCTGGGGGGCGAGGGGTTACTGAGTGACAGTGTGAGGGAGCTGGATTAACATCAGTAGAGATACAGTCAGTAACACAGACCGCTGGGGAGAGAGGGGTTTCTGAGTGACAGTGTGAAGGAGCTGGATTAACATCAGTAGAGATACAGTCAGTAACACAGGGCACTGCGGGGGAGAGGGGTTACTGAGTGACAGTGTGAGAGAGCTGGATTAACCTAAGTACAGCTACAGTCAGCAACACAGGGCACTGGGGGGAGAGGGGTGACTGAGTGACAGTGTGAGGGAGCTGGATTAACATCTGTAGAGATGCAGTCCGTAACACAGGCCGCTGGGGGGAGAGGGGTTACTGAGTGATAGTGTGAGGGAGCTGGATTAACATCAGTAGAGATACAGTCAGTAACACAGGGTGCTGGGGGGAGAGGGGTTACTGAGTGACACTATGAGGGAGCTGGATTAACATCAGGAGAGATACAGTCAGTAACAGAGGGCGCTGGGGGGAGAGGGGTTACTGAGTGACAGTGTGAGGGAGATGGATTAACATCAGTAGAGATACAGTCAGTACCACAGGGTGCTAGGGGGAGAGGGGTTAATGAGTGACAGTGTGAGGGAGCTGGATTAACATCAGTAGAGATACAGTCAGTAACACAGGGTGCTGGGGAGAGGGGTTACTGAGTGACAGCGTGAGGGAGCTGGATTAACATCAGTAGAGGTACAGTCAGTAACACGGTGCTGGAGGCAGAGGGGTGACCGAGTGACAGTGTGAGAGAGCTGGATTAACATCAGTAGAGATACAGTCAGTAACAGGGTGCTGCGGGGAGAGGGGTTACTGAGTGACTGTGAGAGAGTTGGATTAACCTCAGTACAGATACAATCCATAACACAGGACACTGGGTGGAGAGGGGTGACTGAGTGACAGTGTGTGGGGTCTGGATTAACATCTGCAGAGATACAGTCAGTAACACAGGGCGCTGGGGGGAGAGGGGTTACTGAGTGACAGTGTGAGGGAGCTGGATTAACATCAGCAGAGATACAGTCAGTAACACAGGGCGCTGGGGGGAGAGGGGTCACTGAGTGACAGTGTGAGGGAGCTGGATGAACACCAGTAGAGATACAGTCAGTAACACGGCGCTAGGGGGAGAGGGGTTACTGAGTGACAGTGTGAGGGAGCTGGATTAACATCAGTAGACATACAGTCAGTAACACTGGTTGCTGGGGGGAGAGGAGTGACTGAGTGACAGTGTGAGGGAGCTGGATTAACATCAGTAGAGATACAGTCAGTAACACATGGCGCTGGGTGGAGAGGGGTTACTGAGTGACAGTGTGAGGGAGCTGGATGAACATCAGTAGAGATACAGTCCGTAACACAGGCCGCTGGGGGGAGAGGGGTTACTGAGTGATAGTGTGAGGGATCTGTATTAACATCAGTAGAGATACAGTCAGTAAGACAGAGTGCTAGGGGGAGAGGGCTTACTGAGTGACAGTGTGAGGGAGCTGGATTAACATCAGTAGAGATACAGTCAGTAACACAGGGTGCTGCTGGGAGAGGGGTTACTGAGTGACAGTGTGAGGGAGCTGGATTAACATTAGTAGAGATACAGTCAGTACCACAGGGCGCTGGGGGGAGAGGGGTTACTGAGTGACAGTGTGAGGGAGCTGGATTAACATCAGTAGAGATGCAGTCAGTAACACATGTCGATGTGGGAGAGGGGTTACTGAGTGACAGTGTGAGGGAGCTGGATTAACATCAGTAGAGATACAGTCAGTAACACAGGGTGCTGGGGGGAGAGGGGTTACTGAGTGACAGTGTGAGGGAGCTGGATTAACATCAGTCGAGATACAGTCCATAACACAGGGTGCTGGGGGGAGAGGGGTTACCGAGTGACAGTGTGAGGGAGATGGATTAACATCAGTAGAGATACAGTCAGTAACACAGTGCGCTTGGGGGGAGAGGGGTTACTGAGTGACAGTGTGAGGGTGCTGGATTAACATCAGTAGAGATACAGTCAGTAACACAGGGTGCTGGGGGGTGAGGGGTTACTGAGTGACAGTGTGTGGGGTCTGGATTAACATCAGTAGAGATACAGTCAGTAACACAGGGCACTGCTGGGGGGAGAGGGCTTACTGAGTGACAGTGTGAGGGAGCTGGATTAACATCTGTAGAGATACAGTCAGTAACACAGGTTGCTGGGGGGAGAGGGGTTACTGAGTCTCAGTGTGAGAGAGCTGGATTAACCTAAGTACAGATACAGTCAGCAACACAGGGCACTGGGGGGAGAGGGGTGACTGAGTGACAGTGTGAGGGAGCTGGATTAACATCAGCAGAGATACAGTCAGAAACACAGGACACGGGAGAGAGGGGTTACTGAGTAACAGTGTGAGGGAGCTGGATTCACATCAGTAGAGATACAGTCAGTAACACAGGGCACTGGGGGGAGAGGGGTTACTGAGTGACAGTGTGAGGGATCTGGATTCACATTAGTAGAGATACAGTCAGTAAGACAGGACACTGGGGAGAGAGGGGTTACTGAGTGACACTGTGAGGGAGCTGGATTCACATCAGTAGAGATACAGTCAGTAACACAGGGCGCTGGGGGGAGAGGGGTTACTGAGTGACTGTGAGAGAGCTGGATTAACATCACTACAGATACAGTCAGAAACAGGACAGGGGGGAGAGGGGATACTGAGTGACAGTGTGAGGGAGCTGGATTAATATCTGTAGAGATGCAGTCCGTAACACAGGCTGCTGGGGGGAGAGCGGTTACTGAGTGATAGTGTGAGGGAGCTGGATTAACATCAGTAGAGATACAGTCAGTAACACAGGGTGCTGGGGTGAGAGGGGTTACTGAGTGACAGTATGAGGGAGCTGGATTAACATCAGTAGAGATACAGTCAGTAACACAGGGCGCTGGGGGGAGAGGGGTGACTGAGTGACAGTGTGAGGGAGCTGGATTAACATCAGTAGAGATACAGTCAGTAACACAGGGTGCTGCGGGGAGAGGGGTTACTGAGTGACAGTGTGAGGGAGCTGGATTAACATCAGTAGAGATACAGTCAGTAACACAGGGCGCGGGCGGGAGAGGGGTTACTGAGTGACTGTGAGAGAGCTGGATTAACATCAGTACAGATACAGTCAGAAACAGGACAGGGGGGAGAGGGGATACTGAGTGACAGTGTGAGGGAGCTGGATTAACATCTGTAGAGATGCAGTCCCTAACACAGGCTGATGGGGGGAGAGGGGTTACTGAGTGACAGTGTGAGGGAGCTGGATTAACATTAGTAGCGATACAGTCAGTACCACAGGGCGCTGGGGGGAGAGGGGTTACTGAGTGACAGTGTGAGGGAGCTGGATTAACATCAGTAGAGATACAGTCAGTAACATAGGCTGCTGGGGGGAGAGGGGTGACTGAGTGACCGTGTGAGGGAGCTGGATTAACATCAGTAGAGATACAGTCAGTAACACAGGGTGCTGGGGAGAGGGGTTACTGAGTGACAGTGTGAGAGAGCTGCATTAACATCAGTAGAGATACAGTCACTAACAGGGCGCTGGGGGGAGAGGGGTGACTGAGTGACTGTGAGAGAGCTGGATTAACCTCAGTACAGATACAATCCATAACACAGGACACTGGGTGGAGAGGGGTGACTGAGTGACAGTGTGTGGGGTCTGGATTAACATCTGTAGAGATACAGTCAGTAACACAGGGCGCTGGGGGGAGAGGGGTTACTGAGTGACAGTGTGAGGGAGCTTGATTAACATCAGCAGAGATACAGTCAGTAACACAGGGCGCTGGGGGGAGAGGGGTCACTGAGTGACAGTGTGAGGGAGATGGATTAACATCAGTAGAGATACAGTCAGTAACACAGTGCGCTTGGGGGGAGAGGGGTTACTGAGTGACAGTGTGAGGGTGCTGGATTAACATCAGTAGAGATACAGTCAGTAACACAAGGTGCTGGGGGGAGAGGGGTTACTGAGTGACAGTGTGTGGGGTCTGGATTAACATCAGTAGAGATACAGTCAGTAACACAGGGCACTGCTGGGGGGAGAGGGCTTACTGAGTGACCGTGTGAGGGAGCTGGATTAACATCTGTAGAGATACAGTCAGTAACACAGGGTGCTGGGGGGAGAGGGGTTACTGAGTGACAGTGTGAGAGAGCTGGATTAACCTAAGTACAGATACAGTCAGCAACACAGGGCACTGGGGGGAGAGGGGTGACTGAGTGACAGTGTGAGGGAGCTGGATTAACATCAGCAGAGATACAGTCAGAAACACAGGACACGGGAGAGAGGGGTTACTGAGTAACAGTGTGAGGGAGCTGGATTCACATCAGTAGAGATACAGTCAGTAACACAGGGCACTGGGGGGAGAGGGGTTACTGAGTGACAGTGTGAGGGATCTGGATTCACATTAGTAGAGATACAGTCAGTAACACAGGACACTGGGGAGAGAGGGGTTACTGAGTGACACTGTGAGGGAGCTGGATTCACATCAGTAGAGATACAGTCAGTAACACAGGGCGCTGGTGGGAGAGGGGTTACTGAGTGACTGTGAGAGAGCTGGATTAACATCACTACAGATACAGTCAGAAACAGGACAGGGGGGAGAGGGGATACTGAGTGACAGTGTGAGGGAGCTGGATTAACATCTGTAGAGATGCAGTCCGTAACACAGGGCGCTGGGGGGAGAGGGGTGACTGAGTGACAGTGTGAGGGAGCTGGATTAACATCAGTAGAGATACAGTCAGTAACACAGGGTGCTGCGGGGAGAGGGGTTACTGAGTGACAGTGTGAGGGAGCTGGATTAACATCAGTACAGATACAGTCAGTAACACTGGTTGCTGGGGGGAGAGGGGTGACTGAGTGACAGTGTGAGGGAGCTGAATTAACATCAGTAGAGATAGAGTCAGTAACACATGGCGCTGGGGGGAGAGGGGTTACTGAGTGACAGTGTGAGGGATCTGGATTAACATCAGTAGAGATACAGTCCGTAACACAGGCCGCTGGAGGAAGAGGGGTTACTGAGTGATAGTGTGAGGGATCTGGATTAACATCAGTAGAGATACAGTCAGTAACACAGGGTGCTGGGGGGAGAGGGCTTACTGAGTGACAATGTGAGGGAGCTGGATTAACATCAGTAGAGATACAGTCAGTAACACAGGGTGCTGGGGGGATAGGGGTTACTGAGTGCCAGTGTGAGGGAGCCGGATTAACATCAGTAGAGATACAGTCAGTAACACTGCGCTGGGGAGAGAGGGATTACTGAGTGACAGTGTGAGGGAGCTGGATTAACATCAGTAGAGATACAGTCAGTAACACAGGGCGCTGGGGGGAGAGGGGTTACTGAGTGACAGTGTGAAGGAGCTGGATTAACATCAGTAGAGATACAGTCAGTAACACAGGGCGCTGGGGGGAGAGGTGTTACTGAGTGACAGTGTGAGGGAGCTGGATTAACATCAGTAGAGATACAGTCAGTAACATAGGCTGCTGGGGGGAGAGGGGTGACTGAGTGACCGTGTGAGGGAGCTGGATTAACATCAGTAGAGATACAGTCAGTAACACAGGGTGCTGGGGAGAGGGGTTACTGAGTGACAGCGTGAGGGAGCTGGATTAACATCAGTAGAGGTACAGTCACTAACACGGTGCTGGAGGGAGAGGGGTGACCGAGTGACAGTGTGAGGGAGCTGGATTAACATCAGTAGAGATACAGTCAGTAACAGGGCGCTGGGGGGAGAGGGGTTACTGAGTGACTGTGAGAGAGCTGGATTAACCTCAGTACAGATACAATCCATAACACAGGACACTGGGGGGAGAGGGGTCACTGAGTGACAGTGTGAGGGAGCTGGATTAACATCAGTAGAGATACAGTCAGTAACACGGCGCTAGGGGGAGAGGGGTGACTGAGTGACAGTGTGAGGGAGCTGGATTAACATCAGTACAGATACAGTCCGTAACACTGGTTGCTGGGGGGAGAGGAGTGACTGAGTGATAGTGTGAGGGATCTGGATTAACATCAGTAGAGATACAGTCAGTAACACAGGGTGCTAGGGGGAGAGGGCTTACTGAGTGACAGTGTGAGGGAGCTGGATTAACATCAGTAGAGATACAGTCAGTAACACAGGGTGCTGCTGGGAGAGGGTTACTGAGTGACAGTGTGAGGGAGCTGGATTAACATTAGTAGAGATACAGTCAGTACCACAGGGCGCTGGGGGGAGAGGGGTTACTGAGTGACAGTGTGAGGGAGCTGGATTAACATCAGTAGAGATGCAGTCAGTAACACATGTCGCTGGTGGGAGAGGGGTTACTGAGTGACAGTGTGAGAGATCTGGATTAACATCTGTAGAGATGCAGTCCATAACACAGGGCGCTGGGGGGAGAGGGGTTACTGAGTGCTAGTTTGAGGGAGCTGGATTAACATCAGTAGAGATACAGTCAGTAACACAGGGTGCTGGTGGGAGAGGGGTTACTGAGTGAAAGTGTGAGGGAGCTGGATTAACATCAGTAGAGATACAGTCCGTAACACAGGGTGCTGGGGGGAGAGGGGTTACTGAGTGACAGTGTGAGGGAGATGGATTAACATCAGTAGAGATACAGTCAGTAACACAGTGCGCTTGGGGGGAGAGGGGATACTGAGTGACAGTGTGAGGGTGCTGGATTAACATCAGTCGAGATACAGTCAGTAACACAGGGTGCTGGGGGGAGAGGGGTTACTGAGTGACAGTGTGTGGGGTCTGGATTAACATCAGTAGAGATACAGTCAGTAACACAGGGCGCTGGGGAGAGGGGTTACTGAGTGACAGTGTGAGGGTGCTGGATTAACATCAGTACAGATACAGTCAGTAACACAGGGCACTGCTGGGGGGAGAGGGGTTACTGTGTGACAGTGTGAGGGAGCTGGATTAACATCAGTAGACATACAGTCAGTAACACAGGGTGCTGGGGGGCGAGGGGTTACTGAGTGACAGTGTGAGGGAGCTGGATTAACATCAGTAGAGATACAGTCAGTAACACAGACCGCTGGGGAGAGAGGGGTTTCTGAGTGACAGTGTGAAGGAGCTGGATTAACATCAGTAGAGATACAGTCAGTAACACAGGGCACTGCGGGGGAGAGGGGTTACTGAGTGACAGTGTGAGAGAGCTGGATTAACCTAAGTACAGATACAGTCAGCAACACAGGGCACTGGGGGGAGAGGGGTGACTGAGTGACAGTGTGAGGGAGCTGGATTAACATCAGTAGAGATACAGTCAGTAACACAGGACACGGGAGAGAGGGGTTACTGAGTAACAGTGTGAGGGAGCTGGATTCACATCAGTGGAGATACAGTCAGTAACACTGGGCACTGGGGGGAGAGGGGTTACTGAGTGACAGTGTGAGGGATCTGGATTCACATCAGTAGAGATACAGTCAGTAACACAGGGCGCTGGGGGGAGAGGGGTTACTGAGTGATTGTGAGAGAGCTGGATTAACATCAGTACAGATACAGTCAGAAACAGGACAGGGGGGAGAGGGGATACTGAGTGACAGTGTGAGGGAGCTGGATTAACATCTGTAGAGATGCAGTCCGTAACACAGGCCGCTGGGGGGAGAGGGGTTACTGAGTGATAGTGTGAGGGAGCTGGATTAACATCAGTAGAGATACAGTCAGTAACACAGGGTGCTGGGGGGAGAGGGGTTACTGAGTGACAGTATGAGGGAGCTGGATTAACATCAGGAGAGATACAGTCAGTAACAGAGGGCGCTGGGGGGTGAGGGGTTACTGAGTGACAGTGTGAGGGAGATGGATTAACATCAGTAGAGATACAGTCAGTACCACAGGGTGCTCGGTGGAGAGGGGTGACTGAGTGACAGTGTGAGGGAGCTGGATTAACATCAGTAGAGATACAGTCAGTAACACAGGGTGCTGGGGAGAGGGGTTACTGAGTGACAGCGTGAGGGAGCTGGATTAACATCAGTAGAGGTACAGTCAGTAACACGGTGCTGGAGGCAGAGGGGTGACCGAGTGACAGTGTGAGAGAGCTGGATTAACATCTGTAGAGATACAGTCAGTAACAGGGCGCTGGGGGGAGAGGGGTTACTGAGTGACTGTGAGAGAGTTGGATTAACCTCAGTACAGATACAATCCATAACACAGGACACTGGGTGGAGAGGGGTGACTGAGTGACAGTGTGTGGGGTCTGGATTAACATCTGCAGAGATACAGTCAGTAACACAGGGCGCTGGGGAGAGAGGGGTTACTGAGTGACAGTGTGAGGGTGCTGGATTAACATCAGCAGAGATACAGTCAGTAACACAGGGCGCTGGGGGGAGAGGGGTCACTGAGTGACAGTGTGAGGGAGCTGGATTAACACCAGTAGAGATACAGTCAGTAACACGGCGCTAGGGGGAGAGGGGTTACTGAGTGACAGTGTGAGGGAGCTGGATTAACATCAGTACAGATACAGTCAGTAACACTGGTTGCTGGGGGGAGAGGAGTGACTGAGTGACAGTGTGAGGGAGCTGGATTAACATCAGTAGAGATACAGTCAGTAACACATGGCGATGGGTGGAGAGGGGTTACTGAGTGACAGTGTGAGGGAGCTGGATTAACATCAGTAGAGATACAGTCCGTAACACAGGCCGCTGGGGGGAGAGGGGTTACTGAGTGATAGTGTGAGGGATCTGTATTAACATCAGTAGAGATACAGTCAGTAAGACAGGGTGCTAGGGGGAGAGGGCTTACTGAGTGACAGTGTGAGGGAGCTGGATTAACATCAGTAGAGATACAGTCAGTAACACAGGGTGCTGCTGGGAGAGGGGTTACTGAGTGACAGTGTGAGGGAGCTGGATTAACATTAGTAGAGATACAGTCAGTACCACAGGGCGCTGGGGGGAGAGGGGTTACTGAGTGACAGTGTGAGGGAGCTGGATTAACATCAGTAGAGATGCAGTCAGTAACAAATGTCGACGTGGGAGAGGGGTTACTGAGCGACAGTGTGAGGGAGCTGGATTAACATCAGTAGAGATACAGTCAGTAACACAGGGTGCTGGGGGGAGAGGGGTTACTGAGTGACAGTGTGAGGGAGCTGGATTAACATCACTCGAGATACAGTCCATAACACAGTGTGCTGGGGCGAGAGGGGTTACCGAGTGACAGTGTGAGGGAGATGGATTAACATCAGTAGAGATACAGTCAGTAACACAGTGCGCTTGGGGGGAGAGGGGTTACTGAGTGACAGTGTGAGGGTGCTGGATTAACATCAGTAGAGATACAGTCAGTAACACAGTGTGCTGGGGGGAGAGGGGTTACTGAGTGACAGTGTGTGGGGTCTGGATTAACATCAGTAGAGATACAGTCAGTAACACAGGGCACTGCTGGGGGGAGAGGGCTTACTGAGTGACAGTGTGAGGGAGCTGGATTAACATCTGTAGAGATACAGTCAGTAAAACAGGGTGCTGGGGGGAGAGGGGTTACTGAGTGACAGTGTGAGAGAGCTGGATTAACCTAAGTACAGATACAGTCAGCAACACAGGGCACTGGGGGGAGAGGGGTGACTGAGTGACAGTGTGAGGGAGCTGGATTAACATCAGCAGAGATACAGTCAGAAACACAGGACACGGGAGAGAGGGGTTACTGAGTAACAGTGTGAGGGAGCTGGATTCACATCAGTAGAGATACAGTCAGTAACACAGGGCACTGGGGGGAGAGGGGTTACTGAGTGACAGTGTGAGGGATCTGGATTCACATTAGTAGAGATACAGTCAGTAACACAGGACACGGGAGAGAGGGGTTACTGAGTGACAGTGTGAGGGTGCTGGATTCACATCAGTAGAGATACAGTCAGTAACACAGGGCGCTGGGGGGAGAGGGGTTACTGAGTGACAGTGTGTGGGGTCTGGATTAACATCAGTAGAGATACAGTCAGTAACACAGTGCGCTTGGGGGGAGAGGGCTTACTGAGTGACAGTGTGAGGGAGCTGGATTAACATCTGTAGAGATACAGTCAGTAACACAGGGTGCTGGGGGGAGCGGGGTTACTGAGTGACAGTGTGAGAGAGCTGGATTAACCTAAGTACAGATACAGTCAGCAACACAGGGCACTGGGGGGAGAGGGGTGACTGAGTGACAGTGTGAGGGAGCTGGATTAACATCAGCAGAGATACAGTCAGAAACACAGGACACGGGAGAGAGGGGTTAATGAGTAACAGTGTGAGGGAGCTGGATTCACATCAGTAGAGATACAGTCAGTAACACAGGGCACTGGGGGGAGAGGGGTTACTGAGTGACAGTGTGAGGGATCTGGATTCACATTAGTAGAGATACAGTCAGTAACACAGGACACGGGAGAGAGGGGTTACTGAGTGACACTGTGAGGGAGCTGGATTCACATCAGTAGAGATACAGTCAGTAACACAGGGCGCTGGGGGGAGAGGGGTTACTGAGTGACTGTGAGAGAGCTGGATTAACATCACTACAGATACAGTCAGAAACAGGACAGGGGGGAGAGGGGTTACTGAGTGACAGTGTGAGGGAGCTGGATTAACATCAGTAGAGATACAGTCAGTAACATAGGCTGCTGGGGGGAGAGGGGTGACTGAGTGACCGTGTGAGGGAGCTGGATTAACATCAGTAGAGATACAGTCAGTAACACAGAGTGCTGGGGAGAGGGGTTACTGAGTGACAGCGTGAGGGAGCTGGATTTACATCAGTAGAGGTACAGTCAGTAACACGGTGCTGGAGGGAGAGGGGGTGACCGAGTGACAGTGTGAGAGAGCTGGATTAACATCAGTAGAGATACAGTCAGTAACAGGGCGCTGGGGGGAGAGGGGTTACTGAGTGACTGTGAGAGAGCTGGATTAACCTCAGTACAGATACAATCCATAACACAGGACACTGGGTGGAGAGGGGTGACTGAGTGACAGTGTGTGGGGTCTGGATTAACATCTGTAGAGATACAGTCAGTAACACAGGGCGCTGGGGGGAGAGGGGTTACTGAGTGACTGTGTGAGGGAGCTGGATTAACATCAGCAGAGATACAGTCAGTAACACAGGGCGCTGGGGGGAGAGGGGTCACTGAGTGACAGTGTGAGGTAGATGGATTAACATCAGTAGTGATACAGTCAGTAACACAGTGCGCTTGGGGGGAGAGGGGTTACTGAGTGACAGTGTGAGGGTGCTGGATTAACATCAGTAGAGATACAGTCAGTAACACAGGGTGCTGGGGGGAGAGGGGTTACTGAGTGACAGTGTGTGGGGTCTGGATTAACATCAGTAGAGATACAGTCAGTAACACAGGGCACTGCTGGGGGGAGAGGGCTTACTGAGTGACAGTGTGAGGGAGCTGGATTAACATCTGTAGAGATACAGTCAGTAACACAGGGTGCTGGGGGGAGAGGGGTTACTGAGTGACAGTGTGAGAGAGCTGGATTAACCTAAGTACAGATACAGTCAGCAACACAGGGCACTGGGGGGAGAGGGGTGACTGAGTGACAGTGTGAGGGAGCTGGATTAACATCAGCAGAGATACAGTCAGAAACACAGGACACGGGAGAGAGGGGTTACTGAGTAACAGTGTGAGGGAGCTGGATTCACATCAGTAGAGATACAGTCAGTTACACAGGGCACTGGGGGGAGAGGGGTTACTGAGTGACACTGTGAGGGATCTGGATTCACATTAGTAGAGATACAGTGAGTAACACAGGACACTGGGGAGAGAGGGGTTACTGAGTGACACTGTGAGGGAGCTGGATTCACATCAGTAGAGATACAGTCAGTAACACAGGGCGCTGGGGGGAGAGGGGTTACTGAGTGACTGTGAGAGAGCTGGATTAACATCACTACAGATACAGTCAGAAACAGGACAGGGGGGAGAGGGGATACTGAGTGACAGTGTGAGGGAGCTGGATTAACATCTGTAGAGATGCAGTCCGTAACACAGGGTGCTGGGGGGAGAGGGGTTACTGAGTGATAGTGTGAGGGAGCTGGATTAACATCAGTAGAGATACAGTCAGTAACACAGGGTCCTGGGGGGAGAGGGGTTACTGAGTGACAGTATGAGGGAGCTGGATTAACATCAGTAGAGATACAGTCAGTAACACAGGGCGCTGGGGGGAGAGGGGTGACTGAGTGACAGTGTGAGGGAGCTGGATTAACATCAGTAGAGATACAGTCAGTAACACAGGGTGCTGCGGGGAGAGGGGTTACTGAGTGACAGTGTGAGGGAGCTGGATTAACATCAGTAGAGATACAGTCAGTAACACAGGGCGCGGGCGGGAGAGGGGTTACTGAGTGACTGTGAGAGAGCTGGATTAACATCAGTACAGATACAGTCAGAAACAGGACAGGGGGGAGAGGGGATACTGAGTGACAGTGTGAGGGAGCTGGATTAACATCTGTAGAGATGCAGTCCGTAACACAGGCTGCTGGGGGGAGAGGGGTTACTGAGTGACAGTGTGAGGGAGCTGGATTAACATTAGTAGCGATACAGTCAGTACCACAGGGCGCTGGGGGGAGAGGGGTTACTGAGTGACAGTGTGAGGGAGCTGGATTAACATCAGTAGAGATACAGTCAGTAACATAGGCTGCTGGGGGGAGAGGGGTGACTGAGTGACCGTGTGAGGGAGCTGGATTAACATCAGTAGAGATGCAGTCAGTAACACAGGGTGCTGGGGAGAGGGGTTACTGAGTGACAGCGTGAGGGAGCTGGATTAACATCAGTAGAGGTACAGTCAGTAACACGGTGCTGGAGGGAGAGGGGTGACCGAGTGACAGTGTGAGAGAGCTGGATTCACATCAGTAGAGATACAGTCACTAACAGGGCGCTGGGGGGAGAGGGGTTACTGCGTGACTGTGAGAGAGCTGGATTCACCTCAGTACAGATACAATCCATAACACAGGACACTGGGTGGAGAGGGGTGACTGAGTGACAGTGTGTGGGGTCTGGATTAACATCTGTAGAGATACAGTCAGTAACACAGGGCGCTGGGGGGAGAGGGGTTACTGAGTGACAGTGTGAGGGAGCTGGATTAACATCAGCAGAGATACAGTCAGTAACACAGGGCGCTGGGGGGAGAGGGGTCACTGAGTGACAGTGTGAGGGAGCTGGATTAACATCAGTAGAGATACAGTCAGTAACACGGCGCTAGGGGGAGAGGGGTGACTGAGTGACAGTGTGAGGGAGCTGGATTAACATCAGTACAGATACAGTCAGTAACACTGGTTGCTGGGGGGAGAGGAGTGACTGAGTGACAGTGTGAGGGAGCTGGATTAACATCAGTAGAGATACAGTCAGTAACACAGGTTGCTGGGGGGAGAGGAGTGACTGAGTGACAGTGTGAGGGAGCTGGATTAACATCAGTAGAGATAGAGTCAGTAACACTTGGCGCTGGGTGGAGAGGGGTTACTGAGTGACACTGTGAGGGATCTGGATTAACATCAGTAGAGATACAGTCCGTAACACAGGCCGCTGAGGGGAGAGGGGTTACTGAGTGATAGTGTGAGGGAGATGGATTAACATCAGTAGAGATACAGTCAGTAACACAGTGTGCTGGGGGCAGAGGGGTTACTGAGTGACAGTGTGAGGGAGCTGTATTAACATCAGTAGAGATACAGTCAGTAACACATGTCGATGTGGGAGAGGGTTTACTGAGTGAGAGTGTGAGGGAGCTGGATTAACATCAGTAGAGATACAGTCAGTAACACAGGGTGCTGGGGGGAGAGGGGTTACTGAGTGACAGTGTGAGGGAGCTGGATTAACATCAGTAGAGATACAGTCAGTAACACTGGTTGCTGGGGGGAGAGGGGTGATGAGTGACAGTGTGAGGGAGCTGGATTAACATCAGTAGAGATACAGTCAGTAACACAGGACACTGGGGAGAGAGGGGTTACTGAGTGACAGTGTGAGGGAGCTGGATTCACATCAGTAGAGATACAGTCAGTAACACAGGGCGCTGGGGGGAGAGGGGTTACTGAGTGACAGTGTGAGGGAGCTGGATTCACATCAGTAGAGATCAGTCAGTAACACAGGGCGCTGGGGGGAGAGGGGTTACTGAGTGACTGTGAGAGAGCTGGATTAACATCAGTACAGATACAGTCAGAAACAGGATAGGGGGGAGAGGGGATACTGAGTGACAGTGTGAGGGAGCTGGATTAACATCAGTAGAGATACAGTCCGTAACACAGGCTGCTGGGGGGAGAGGGGTTACTGAGTGATAGTGTGAGGGAGCTGGATTAACATCAGTGGAGATACAGTCAGTAACCCAGGGTGCTGCTGGGAGAGGGGTTACTGAGTGACAGTGTGAGGGAGCTGGATTTACATCAGTAGAGATACAGTCAGTAACACGGGGCGCTGGGGGGAGTGGGATTACTGAGTGACAGTGTGAGGGAGCTGGATTAACATTAGTAGAGATACAGTCAGTACCACAGGGCGCTGGGGGGAGAGGGGTTACTGAGTGACAGTGTGAGGGAGCTGGATTAACATCAGTAGAGATGCAGTCAGTAACACATGTCGATGTGGGAGACGGTTTACTGAGTGATAGTGTGAGGGAGCTGGATTAACATCAGTAGAGATACAGTCAGTAACACAGGGTGCTGGCGGGAGAGGGGTTACTGAGTGACAGTGTGAGGGAGCTGGATTAACATCAGTAGAGATACAGTCAGTAACACTGGTTGCTGGGGGGAGAGGGGTGATGAGTGACAGTGTGAGGGAGCTGGATTAACATCAGTAGAGATACAGTCCGTAACACAGGGTGCTGGGGGGAGAGGGGTTACTGAGTGACAGTGTGAGGGAGATGGATTAACATCAGTAGAGATACAGTCAGTAACACAGTGCGCTTCGGGGGAGAGGGGTTACTGAGTGACAGTGTGAGGGAGCTGGATTAACATCAGTAGAGATACAGTCAGTAACACAGGGTGCTGGGTGGAGAGGGGTTACTGAGTGACAGTGTGTGGGGTCTGGAATAACATCAATAGAGATACAGTCAGTAACACAGGGCACTGCTGGGGGGAGAGGGGATACTGAGTGACAGTGTGAGGGAGCTGGATTAACATCTGTAGCGATACAGTCAGTAACACAGGGTGCTGGGGGGAGAGGGGTTACTGAGTGACAGTGTGAGAGAGCTGGATTAACCTAAGGACAGATACAGTCAGCAACACAGGGCACTGGGGGGAGAGGGGTGACTGAGTGACAGTGTGAGGGAGCTGGATTAACATCAGTAGAGATACCGTCAGAAACACATGACACGGGAGAGAGGGGTTACTGAGTAACAGTGTGAGGGAGCTGGATTCACATCAGTTGAGATACAGTCAGTAACACAGGGCACTGGGGGGAGAGGGGTTACTGAGTGACAGTGTGAGGGATCTGGATTCACATCAGTAGAGATACAGTCAGTAACACAGGGTGCTGGAGGGAGAGGGGTAACTGAGTGACAGTGTGAGGGAGCTGGATTAACATCTGTAGAGATGCAGTCCGTAACACAGGCTGCTGGGGGGAGAGGGGTTACTGAGTGATAGTGTGAGGGAGCTGGATTAACATCAGTAGAGATACAGTCAGTAACACAGGGTGCTGGGGGGAGAGGGGTTACTGAGTGACAGTATGAGGGAGCTGGATTAACATCAGTAGAGAAACAGTCAGTAACAGGGGGCGCTGGGGGGTGAGGGGTTACTGAGTGACAGTGTGAGGGAGCTGGATTAACATCAGTAGAGATACAGTCAGTAACACAGGGTGCTGCGGGGAGAGGGGTTACTGAGTGACAGTGTGAGGGAGCTGGATTAACATCAGTAGAGATACAGTCAGTAACACATGGAGCTGGGGGGAGAGGGGTTACTGAGTGACAGTGTGAGTGAGCTGGATTAACATCTGTAGAGATACAGTCAGTAACACAGGGCACTGGGGGGAGAGGGGTTACTGAGTGACAGTGTGAGGGAGCTGGATTAACATCAATAGAGATACAGTCAGTAACACGGAGCTGGGGGGAGAGGGCTTACTGAGTGACAGTGTGAGGGAGCTGGATTAACATCAGTAGAGATACAGTCAGTAACACAGGGCGCTGGGGGGAGAGGGGTGACTGAGTGACAGTGTTAGGGAGCTGGATTAACATCAGTAGAGATACAGTCAGTAACACGGCGCTAGGGGGAGAGGGGTGACTCAGTGACAGTGTGAGGGAACTGGATTAACATCAGTACAGATACAGTCCGTAACACTGGTTGCTGGGGGGAGAGGGGTGACTGAGTGATAGTGTGAGGGATCTGGATTAACATCAGTAGAGATACAGTCAGTAACACAGGGTGCTAGGGGGAGACGGCTTACTGAGTGACAGTGTGAGGGAGCTGGATTAACATCAGTAGAGATACAGTCAGTAACACAGGGTGCTGCTGGGAGAGGGGTTACTGAGTGACAGTGTGAGGGAGCTGGATTAACATTAGTAGAGATACAGTAAGTACCACCGGGCGCTGGGGGGAGAGGGGTTACTGAGTGACAGTGTGAGGTAGCTGGATTAACATTAGTAGAGATGCAGTCAGTAACACATGTCGCTGGTGGGAGAGGGGTTACTGAGTGACAGTGTGAGGGAGCTGGATTAACATCAGTAGAGATAGAGTCAGTAACACATGGCGCTGGGTGGAGAGGGGTTACTGAGTGACAGTGTGAGGTATCTGGATTAACATCAGTAGAGATACAGTCCGTAACACAGGCCGCTGGGGGGAGAGGGGTTACTGAGTGATAGTGTGAGGGATCTGTATTAACATCAGTAGAGATACAGTCAGTAACACAGGGTGCTGGGGGGAGAGGGCTTACTGAGTGACAGTGTGAGGGAGATGGATTAACATCAGTAGAGATACAGTCAGTAACACAGGGCGCTGGGGAGAGAGGGGTTCCTGAGTGACAGTGTGAAGGAGCTGGATTAACATCAGTAGAGATACAGTCAGTAACCCAGGGCACTGCGGGGGAGAGGGGTTACTGAGTGACAGTGTGAGAGAGCTGGATTAACCTAAGTACAGATACAGTCAGCAACACAGGGCACTGGGGGGAGAGGGGTGACTGAGTGACAGTGTGAGGGAGCTGGATTAACATCAGTAGAGATACAGTCAGAAACACAGGACACGGGAGAGAGGGGTTACTGAGTAACAGTGTGAGGGAGCTGGATTCACATCAGTAGAGATACAGTCAGTAACACAGGGCACTGGGGGGAGAGGGGTTACTGAGTGACAGTGTGAGGGATCTGGATTCACATCAGTAGAGATACAGTCAGTAACACAGGGCGCTGGGGGGAGAGGGGTTACTGAGTGACTGTGAGAGAGCAGGATTAACATCAGTACAGATACAGTCAGAAACAGGACAGGGGGGAGAGGGGATACTGAGTGACAGTGTGAGGGAGCTGGATTAACATCTGTAGAGATGCAGTCCGTAACACAGGCCGCTGGGGGGAGAGGGGTTACTGAGTGATAGTGTTAGGGAGCTGGATTAACATCAGTAGAGATACAGTCAGTAACACAGGGTGCTGGGGGGAGAGGGGTTGCTGAGTGACAGTATGAGGGAGCTGGATTAACATCAGGAGAGATACAGTCAGTAACAGAGGGCGCTGGGGGGAGAGGGGTTACTGAGTGACAGTGTGAGGGAGCTGGATTAACATCAGTAGAGATACAGTCAGTAACACAGGGTGCTGCGGGGAGAGGGGTTACTGAGTGACAGTGTGAGGGAGCTGGATTAACATCAGTAGAGATACAGTCAGTACCACAGGGTGCTGGGGGGAGAGGGGTTACTGAGTGACAGTGTGAGGGAGCTGGATTAACATCAGTAGAGATACAGTCAGTAACACAGGGCGCGGGCGGGAGAGGGGTTACTGAGTGACAGTGTGTGGGAGCTGGATTAACATTAGTAGCGATACAGTCAGTACCACAGGGCGCTGGGGGGAGAGGGGTTACTGAGTGACAGTGTGAGGGAGCTGGATTAACATCAGTAGAGATACAGTCAGTAACATAGGCTGCTGGGGGGAGAGGGGTGACTGAGTGACCGTGTGAGGGAGCTGGATTAACATCAGTAGAGATACAGTCAGTAACACAGGGTGCTGGGGAGAGGGGTTACTGAGTGACAGCGTGAGGGAGCTGGATTAACATCAGTAGAGGTACAGTCAGTAACACGGTGCTGGAGGGAGAGGGGTGACCGAGTGACAGTGTGAGAGAGCTGGATTAACATCAGTAGAGATACAGTCAGTAACAGGGCGCTGGGGGGAGAGGGGTTACTGAGTGACTGTGAGAGAGCTGGATTAACCTCAGTACAGATACAATCCATAACACAGGACACTGGGTGGAGAGGGGTGACTGAGTTACAGTGTGTGGGGTCTGGATTAACATCTGTAGAGATACAGTCAGTAACACAGGGCGCTGGGGGGAGAGGGGTTACTGAGTGACAGTGTGAGGGAGCTGGATTAACATCAGCAGAGATACAGTCAGTAACACAGGGCGCTGGGGGGAGAGGGGTCACTGAGTGACAGTGTAAGGGAGCTGGATTAACATCAGTAGAGATACAGTCAGTAACACGGCGCTAGGGGGAGAGGGGTGACTGAGTGACAGTGTGAAGGAGCTGGATTAACATCAGTACAGATACAGTCAGTAACACTGGTTGCTGGGGGGAGAGGAGTGACTGAGTGACAGTGTGAGGGAGCTGGATTAACATCAGTAGAGATAGAGTCAGTAACACATGGCGCTGGGTGGAGAGGGGTTACTGAGTGACAGTGTGAGGGATCTGGATTAACATCAGTAGAGATACAGTCCGTAACACAGGCCGCTGGGGGGAGAGGGGTTACTGAGTGACAGTGTGAGGGATCTGTATTAACATCAGGAGAGATACAGTCAGTAACACAGGGTGCTGGGGGGAGAGGGCTTACTGAGTGACAGTGTGAGGGAGATGGATTAACATCAGTAGAGATACAGTCAGTAACACAGGGCGCTGGGGGGAGAGGGGTGACTGAGTGACAGTGTGAGGGAGCTGGATTAACATCAGTAGAGATACAGTCAGTAACATAGGCTGCTAGGGGGAGAGGGGTGACTGAGTGACCGTGTGAGGGAGCTGGATTAACATCAGTAGAGCTACAGTCAGTAACACAGGGTGCTGGGGAGAGCGGTTACTGAGTGACAGCGTGAGGGAGCTGGATGAACATCAGTAGAGGTACAGTCAGTAACACGGTGCTGGAGGGAGAGGGGTGACCGAGTGACAGTGTGAGGGAGCTGGATTAACATTAGTAGCGATACAGTCAGTACCACAGGGCGCTGGGGGGAGACGGGTTACTGAGTGACAGTGTGAGGGTGCTGGATTAACATCAGTAGAGATACAGTCAGTAACATAGGCTGCTGGGGGGAGAGGGGTTACTGAGTGACCGTGTGAGGGAGCTGGATTAACATCAGTAGAGATACAGTCAGTAACAGGGCGCTGGGGGGAGAGGGGTTACTGAGTGACTGTGAGAGAGCTGGATTAACCTCAGTACAGATACAATCCATAACACAGGACACTGGGTGGAGAGGGGTGACTGAGTGACAGTGTGTGGGGTCTGGATTAACATCTGTAGAGATACAGTCAGTAACACAGGGCGCTGGGGGGAGAGGGGTTACTGAGTGACAGTGTGAGGGAGCTGGATTAACATCAGCAGAGATACAGTCAGTAACACAGGGCGCTGGGGGGAGAGGGGTCACTGAGTGACAGTGTGAGGGAGCTGGATTAACATCAGTAGAGATACAGTCAGTAACACGGCGCTAGGGGGAGAGGGGTGACTGAGTGACAGTGTGAGGGAGCTGGATTAACATCAGTACAGATACAGTCAGTAACACTGGTTGCTGGGGGTAGAGGAGTGACTGAGTGACAGTGTGAGGGAGCTGGATTAACATCAGTAGAGATAGAGTCAGTAACACATGGCGCTGGGTGGAGAGGGGTTACTGAGTGACAGTGTGAGGGATCTGGATTAACATCAGTAGAGATACAGTCCGTAACACAGGGTGCTGGGGGGGGAGGGGTTACTGAGTGACAGTGTGAGGGAGCTGGATTAACATCAGTAAAGATACAGTCAGTAACACAGGGTGCTGCTGGGAGAGGGGTTACTGAGTGACAGTGTGAGGGAGCTGGATTAACATTAGTAGAGTTACAGTCAGTACCACAGGGCGCTGGGGGGAGAGGGGTTACTGAGTGACAGTGTGAGGGAGCTGGATTAACATCAGTAGAGATGCCTTCAGTAACACATGTCGATGTGGGAGAGGGGTTACTGATTGACAGTGTGAGGGAGCTGGATTAACATCAGTAGAGATACAGTCCGTAACACAGGGTGCTGGGGTGAGAGGGGTTACTGAGTGACAGTGTGAGGGAGATGGATTAACTTCAGTAGAGATACAGTCAGTAACACAGTGCGCTTGGGGGGAGAGGGGTTACTGAGTGACAGTGTGAGGGTGCTGGATTAACATCAGTAGAGATACAGTCAGTAACACAGGGTGCTGGGGGGAGAGGGGTTACTGAGTGACAGTGTGTGGGGTCTGGATTAACATCAGTAGAGATAGTCAGTAACACAGGGCACTGCTGGGGGGAGAGGGGTTACTGAGTGACAGTGTGAGGGAGCTGGATTAACATCTGTAGAGATACAGTCAGTAACACAGGGTGCTGGGGGGAGAGGGGTTACTGAGTGACAGTGTGAGAGAGCTGGATTAACCTAAGGACAGATAAAGTCAGCAACACAGGGCACTGGGGGGAGAGTGGTGACTGAGTGACAGTGTGAGGGAGCTGGATTAACATCAGTAGAGATACAGTCAGAAACACAGGACACGGGAGAGAGGGGTTACTGAGTGACAGTGTGAGGGATCTGGATTCACATCAGTAGAGATACAGTCAGTAACACAGGACACTGGGGAGAGAGGGGTTACTGAGTGACACTGTGAGGGAGCTGGATTCACATCAGTAGAGATACAGTCAGTAACACAGGGCGCTGGGGGGAGAGGGGTTACTGAGTGACTGTGAGAGAGCTGGATTAACATCAGTACAGATACAGTCAGAAACAGGACAGGGGGGAGAGGGGATACTGAGTGACAGTGTGAGGGAGCTGGATTAACATCTGTAGAGATGCAGTCCGTAACACAGGCTGCTGGGGGGAGAGCGGTGACTGAGTGATAGTGTGAGGGAGCTGGATTAACATCAGTAGAGATACAGTCAGTAACACAGGGTGCTGGGGGGAGAGGGGTTACTGAGTGACAGTATGAGGGAGCTGGATTAACATCAATAGAGATACAGTCAGTAACAGAGGGCGCTGGGGGGAGAGGGGTTACTGAGTGACAGTGTGAGAGAGCTGGATTAACCTAAGGACAGATACAGTCAGCAACACAGGGCACTGGGGGGAGAGGGGTGACTGAGTGACAGTGTGAGGGAGCTGGATTAACATCAGTAGAGATACAGTCAGAAACACAGGACACGGGAGAGAGGGGTTACTGAGTGACAGTGTGAGGGATCTGGATTCACATCAGTAGAGATACAGTCAGTAACACAGGACACTGGGGAGATAGGGGTTACTGAGTGACACTGTGAGGGAGCTGGATTCACATCAGTAGAGATACAGTCAGTAACACAGGGCGCTGGGGTGAGAGGGGTTACTGAGTGACTGTGAGAGAGCTGGATTAACATCAGTACAGATACAGTCAGAAACAGGACAGGGGGGAGAGGGGATACTGAGTGACAGTGTGAGGGAGCTGGATTAACATCTGTAGAGATGCAGTCCGTAACAAAGGCTGCTGGGGGGAGAGGGGTTACTGCGTGATAGTGTGAGGGAGCTGGATTAACATCAGTAGAGATACAGTCAGTAACAAAGGGTGCTGGGGGGAGAGGGGTTTCTGAGTGACAGTATGAGGGAGCTGGATTAACATCAGCAGAGATACAGTCAGTAACAGACGGCGCTGGGGGGTGAGGGGTTACTGAGTGACAATGTGAGGGAGCTGGACTAACATCAGTAGAGATACAGTCAGTAACACATGGTGCTGCGGGGAGAGGGGTTACTGAGTGACAGTGTGAGGGAGCTGGATTAACATCAGTAGAGATACAGTCAGTACCACAGGGTGCTGGGGGGAGAGGGGTTACTGAGTGACAGTGTGAGGGAGCTGGATTAACATCAGTAGAGATACAGTCAGTAACACAGGGTGCTGCTGGGAGAAGGGTTACTGAGTGACAGTGTGAGGGAGCTGGATTAACATTAGTAGAGGTACAGTCAGTACCACAGGGCGCTGGGGGGTGAGGGGTTACTGAGTGACAGTGTGAGGGAGCTGGATTAACATCAGTAGAGATGCAGTCAGTAACACATGTCGATGTGGGAGAGGGGTTACTGAGTGACAGTGTGAGGGAGATGGATTAACATCAGTAGAGATACAGTCAGTACCACAGGGCACTGGGGGGAGAGGGGTGACTGAGTGACAGTGTGAGGGAGGTGGATTAACATCAGTAGAGATACAGTCAGTAACACAGGGCGCTGGGGGGAGAGGGCTTACTGAGTGACAGTGTGAGGGAGCTGGATTAACATCAGTAGAAGTACAATCAGTAACACTGGTTGCTGGGGGGAGAGGAGTGACTGAGTGACAGTGTGAGGGAGCTGGATTAACATCAGTAGAGATAGAGTCAGTAACACATGGCGCTGGGTGGAGAGGGGTTACTGAGTGACAGTGTGAGGGATCTGGATTAACATTAGTAGAGATACAGTCCGTAACACAGGCCGCTGGGGGGAGAGGGGTTACTGAGTGATAGTGTGAGGGATCTGTATTAACATCAGTAGAGATACAGTCAGTAACACAGGGTGCTGGGGGGAGAGGGCTTACTGAGTGACAGTGTGAGGGAGCTGGATTAACATCAGTAGAGATACAGTCAGTAACACAGGGTGCTGCTGGGAGAGGGGTTACTGAGTGACAGTGTGAGGGAGCTGGATTAACATCAGTAGAGATACAGTCCGTAACACAGGGTGCTGGGGTGAGAGGGGTTACTGAGTGACAGTGTGAGGGAGATGGATTAACTTCAGTAGAGATACAGTCAGTAACACAGTGCGCTTGGGGGGAGCGGGGTTACTGAGTGACAGTGTGAGGGTGCTGGATTAACATCAGTAGAGATACAGTCAGTAACACAGGGTGCTGGGGGGAGAGGGGTTACTGAGTGACAGTGTGTGGGGTCTGGATTAACATCAGTAGAGATAGTCAGTAACACAGGGCACTGCTGGGGGGAGAGGGGTTACTGAGTGACAGTGTGAGGGAGCTGGATTAACATCTGTAGAGATACAGTCAGTAACACAGGGTGCTGGGGGGAGAGGGGTTACTGAGTGACAGTGTGAGAGAGCTGGATTAACCTAAGGACAGATAAAGTCAGCAACACAGGGCACTGGGGTGAGAGGGGTGACTGAGTGACAGTGTGAGGGAGCTGGATTAACATCAGTAGATATACAGTCAGAACCCTAGGACACGGGAGAGAGGGGTTACTGAGTGACAGTGTGAGGGATCTGGATTCACATCAGTAGAGATACAGTCAGTAACACAGGACACTGGGGAGAGAGGGGTTACTGAGTGACACTGTGAGGGAGCTGGATTCACATCAGTAGAGATACAGTCAGTAACACAGGGCGCTGGGGGGAGAGGGGTTACTGAGTGACTGTGAGAGAGCTGGATTAACATCAGTACAGATACAGTCAGAAACAGGACAGGGGGGAGAGGGGATACTGAGTGACAGTGTGAGGGAGCTGGATTAACATCTGTAGAGATGCAGTCCGTAACACAGGCTGCTGGGGGGAGAGCGGTTACTGAGTGATAGTTTGAGGGAGCTGGATTAACATCAGTAGAGATACAGTCAGTAACACAGGGTGCTGCGGGGAGAGGGGTTACTGAGTGACAGTATGAGGGAGCTGGATTAACATCAATAGAGATACAGTCAGTAACAGAGGGCGCTGGGGGGTGAGGGGTTACTGAGTGACAGTGTGAGGGAGCTGGATTAACATCAGTAGAGATACAGTCAGTAACACAGGGTGCTGCGGGGCGAGGGGTTACTGAGTGACAGTGTGAGGGAGCTGGATTAACATCAGTAGAGATACAGTCAGTACCACAGGGTGCTGGGGGGAGAGGGGTTACTGAGTGACAGTGTGAGGGAGCTGGATTAACATCAGTCGAGATACAGTCAGTAACACAGGGCACGGGCGGGAGAGGGGTTACTGAGTGACAGTGTGAGGGATCTGGATTAACATCAGTAGAGATACAGTCCGTAACACAGGGTGCTGGGGGGAGAGGGGTTACTGAGTGACTGTGAGGGAGCTGGATTAACATCAGTAGAGGTACAGTCAGTAACACTGGTTGCTGGGGGGAGAGGAGTGACTGAGTGACAGTGTGAGGGAGCTGGATTAACATCAGTAGATATAGAGTCAGTAACACATGGCGCTGGGTGGAGAGGGGTTACTGAGTGACAGTGTGAGGGATCTGGATTAACATTAGTAGAGATACAGTCCGTAACACAGGCCGCTGGGGGGAGAGGGGTTACTGAGTGATAGTGTGAGGGATCTGTATTAACCTCAGTAGAGATACAGTCAGTAACACAGGTTGCTGGGGGGAGAGGGCTTACTGAGTGACAGTGTGAGGGAGCTGGATTAACATCAGTAGAGATACAGTCAGTAACACAGGGTGCTGCTGGGAGAGGGGTTACTGAGTGACAGTGTGAGGGAGCTGGATTAACATCAGTAGAGATACAGTCAGTAACACAGTGCGCTGGGGGGGGAGGGGTTACTGAGTGACAGTGTGAGGGAGCTGGATTAACATCAGTAGAGATACAGTCAGTAACACAGGGGGCTGGGGGGAGAGGGGTTACTGAGTGACAGTGTGAGGGAGCTGGATTAACATCAGTAGAGATACAGTCCGTAACACAGGGTGCTGGGGTGAGAGGGGTTACTGAGTGACAGTGTGAGGCACATGGACTAACTTCAGTAGAGATACAGTCAGTAACACAGGGCACTGCTGGGGGGAGAGGGGTTACTGAGTGACAGTGTGAGGGAGCTGGATTAACATCTGTAGAGATACAGTCAGTAACACAGGGTGCTGGGGGGAGAGGGGTTACTGAGTGACAGTGTGAGAGAGCTGGATTAACCTAAGGACAGATACAGTCAGCAACACAGGGCACTGGGGGGAGAGGGGTGACTGAGTGACAGTGTGAGGGAGCTGGATTAACATCAGTAGAGATACAGTCAGAAACACAGGACACGGGAGAGAGGGGTTACTGAGTGACAGTGTGAGGGATCTGGATTCACATCAGTAGAGATACAGTCAGTAACACAGGACACTGGGGAGAGAGGGGTTACTGAGTGACACTGTGAGGGAGCTGGATTCACATCAGTAGAGATACAGTCAGAAACAGGACAGGGGGGAGAGGGGATACTGAGTGACAGTGTGATGGAGCTGGATTAACATCTGTAGAGATGCAGTCCGTAACAAAGGCTGCTGGGGGGAGAGGGGTTACTGAGTGATAGTGTGAGGGAGCTGGATTAACATCAGTAGAGATACAGTCAGTAACACAGGGTGCTGGGGGGAGAGGGGTTTCTGAGTGACAGTATGAGGGAGCTGGATTAACATCAGTAGAGATACAGTCAGTAACAGACGGCGCTGGGGGGTGAGGGGTTACTGAGTGACAGTGTGAGGGAGCTGGACTAACATCAGTAGATATACAGTCAGTAACACAGGGTGCTGCGGGGAGAGGGGTTACTGAGTGACAGTGTGAGGGAGCTGGATTAACATCAGTAGAGATACAGTCAGTACCACAGGGTGCTGGGGGGAGAGGGGTTACTGAGTGACAGTGTGAGGGAGCTGGATTAACATCAGTAGAGATACAGTCAGTAACACAGGGTGCTGCTGGGAGAAGGGTTACTGAGTGACAGTGTGAGGGAGCTGGATTAACATTAGTAGAGGTACAGTCAGTACCACAGGGCGCTGGGGGGTGAGGGGTTACTGAGTGACAGTGTGAGGGAGCTGGATTAACATCAGTAGAGATGCAGTCAGTAACACATGTCGATGTGGGAGAGGGGTTACTGAGTGACAGTGTGAGGGAGCAGGATTAACATCAGTAGAGATACAGTCAGTACCACAGGGCACTGGGGGGAGAGGGGTGACTGAGTGACTGTGTGAGGGAGGTGGATTAACATCAGTAGAGATACAGTCAGTAACACAGGGCGCTGGGGGGAGAGGGGTTACTGAGTGACAGTGTGAGGGAGCTGGATTAACATCAGTAGAGATACAGTCAGTAACACAGGGGGCTGGGGGGAGAGGGGTTACTGAGTGACAGTGTGAGGGAGCTGGATTAACATCAGTAGAGATACAGTCCGTAACACAGGGTGCTGGGGGGAGAGGGGTTACTGAGTGACAGTGTGAGGGAGATGGATTAACTTCAGTAGAGATACAGTCAGTAACACAGTGCGCTTGGGGGGAGAGGGGTTACTGAGTGACAGTGTGAGGGTGCTGGATTAACATCAGCAGAGATACAGTCAGTAACACAGGGTGCTGGGGGGAGAGGGGTTACTGAGTGACAGTGTGTGGGGTCTGGATTAACATCAGTAGAGATACAGTCAGTAACACAGGGCACTGCTGGGGGGAGAGGGGTTACTGAGTGACAGTGTGAGGGAGCTGGATTAACATCAGTAGAGATACAGTCAGTAACACAGGGTGCTGGGGGGAGAGGGGTTACTGAGTGACAGTGTGAGAGAGCTGGATTAACCTAAGGACAGATACAGTCAGCAACACAGGGCACTGGGGGGAGAGGGTTGACTGAGTGACAGTGTGAGGGAGCTGGATTAACATCAGTAGAGATACAGTCAGAAACACAGGACACGGGAGAGAGGGGTTACTGAGTGACAGTGTGAGGGATCTGGATTCACATCAGTAGAGATACAGTCAGTAACACAGGACACTGGGGAGAGAGGGGTTACTGAGTGACACTGTGAGGGAGCTGGATTCACATCAGGAGAGATACAGTCAGTAACACAGGGCGCTGGGGGGAGAGGGGTTACTGAGTGACTGTGAGAGAGCTGGATTAACATCAGTACAGATACAGTCAGAAACAGGACAGGGGGGAGAGGGGACACTGAGTGACAGTGTGAGGGAGCTGGATTAACATCTGTAGAGATGCAGTCCGTAACACAGGCTGCTGGGGGGAGAGGAGTTACTGAGTGATAGTGTGAGGGAGCTGGATTAACATCAGTAGAGATACAGTCAGTAACACAGGCCGCTGGGGGGAGAGGGGTTACTGAGTGACAGTATGAGGGAGCTGGATTAACATCAGTAGAGATACAGTCAGTAACAGAGGGCGCTGGGGGGTGAGGGGTTACTGAGTGACAGTTTGAGGGAGCTGGATTAACATCAGTAGAGATACAGTCAGTAACACAGGGTGCTGCGGGGAGAGGGGTTACTGAGTGACAGTGTGAGGGAGCTGGATTAACATCAGTAGAGATACAGTCAGTACCACAGGGTGCTGGGGGGACAGGGGTTACTGAGTGACAGTGTGAGGGAGCTGGATTAACATCAGTAGAGATACAGTCAGTAACACAGGGTGCTGCTGGGAGAGGGGTTACTGAGTGACAGTGTGAGGGAGCTGGATTAACATTAGTAGAGATACAGTCAGTACCACAGGGCGCTGGGGGGAGAGGGGTTACTGAGTGACAGTGTGAGGGAGCTGGATTAACATCAGTAGAGATGCAGTCAGTAACACATGTCGATGTGGGAGAGGGGTTACTGAGTGACAGTGTGAGGGAGCTGGATTAACATCAGTAGAGATACAGTCAGTACCACAGGGCACTGGGGGGAGAGGGGTGACTGAGTGACAGTGTGAGGGAGGTGGATTAACATCAGTAGAGATACAGTCCGTAACACAGGGTGCTGGGGTGAGAGGGGTTACTGAGTGACAGTGTGAGGGAGATGGACTAACTTCAGTAGAGATACAGTCAGTAACACAGGGCACTGCTGGGGGGTGAGGGGTTACTGAGTGCCAGTGTGAGGGAGCTGGATTAACATCTGTAGAGATACAGTCAGTAACACAGGGTGCTGGGGGGAGAGGGGTTACTGAGTGACAGTGTGAGAGAGCTGGATTAACCTAAGGACAGATACAGTCAGCAACACAGGGCACTGGGGGGAGAGGGGTGACTGAGTGACAGTGTGAGGGAGCTGGATTTACATCAGTAGAGATACAGTCAGAAACACAGGACACGGGAGAGAGGGGTTACTGAGTGACAGTGTGAGGGATCTGGATTCACATCAGTAGAGATACAGTCAGTAACACAGGACACTGGGGAGAGAGGGGTTACTGAGTGACACTGTGAGGGAGCTGGATTCACATCAGTAGAGATACAGTCAGTAAAACAGGGCGCTGGGGGGAGAGGGGTTACTGAGTGACTGTGAGAGAGCTGGATTAACATCAGTACAGATACAGTCAGAAACAGGACAGGGGGGAGAGGGGATACTGAGTGACAGTGTGAGGGAGCTGGATTAACATCTGTAGAGATGCAGTCCGTAACACAGGCTGCTGGGGGGAGAGGGGTTACTGAGTGATAGTGTGAGGGAGCTGGATTAACATCAGTAGAGATACAGTCAGTAACACAGGGTGCTGGGGGGAGAGGGGTTACTGAGTGACAGTATGAGGGAGCTGGATTAACATCAGTAGAGATACAGTCAGTAACAGACGGCGCTGGGGGGTGAGGGGTTACTGAGTGACAGTGTGAGGGAGCTGGACTAACATCAGTAGAGATACAGTCAGTAACACAGGGTGCTGCGGGGAGAGGGGTTACTGAGTGACAGTGTGAGGGAGCTGGATTAACATCAGTAGAGATACAGTCAGTACCACAGGGTGCTGGGGGGAGAGGGGTTACTGAGTGACAGTGTGAGGGAGCTGGATTAACATCAGTAGAGATACAGTCAGTAACACAGGGTGCTGCTGGGAGAAGGGTTACTGAGTGAAAGTGTGAGGGAGCTGGATTAACATTAGTAGAGGTACAGTCAGTACCACAGGGCGCTGGGGGGAGAGGGGTTACTGAGTGACAGTGTGAGGGAGCTGGATTAACATCAGTAGAGATGCAGTCAGTAACACATGTCGATGTGGGAGAGGGGTTACTGAGTGACAGTGTGAGGGAGCTGGATTAACATCAGTAGAGATACAGTCTGTACCACAGGGCACTGGGGGGAGAGGGGTGACTGAGTGACAGTGTGAGGGAGGTGGATTAACATCAGTAGAGGTACAGTCAGTAACACTGGTTGCTGGGGGGAGAGGAGTGACTGAGTGACAGTGTGAGGGAGCTGGATTAACATCAGTAGAGATAGAGTCAGTAACACATGGCGCTGGGTGGAGAGGGGTTACTGAGTGACAGTGTGAGGGATCTGGATTAACATTAGTAGAGATACAGTCCGTAACACAGGCCGCTGGGGGGAGTGGGGTTACTGAGTGATAGTGTGAGGGATCTGTATTAACATCAGTAGAGATACAGTCAGTAACACAGGGTGCTGGGGGGAGAGGGCTTACTGAGTGACAGTGTGAGGGAGCTGGATTAACATCAGTAGAGATACAGTCAGTAACACAGGGTGCTGCTGGGAGAGGGGTTACTGAGTGACAGTGTGAGGGAGCTGGATTAACATCAGTAGAGATACAGTCAGTAACACAGGGCGCTGGGGGGAGAGGGGTTACTGAGTGACAGTGTGAGGGAGCTGGATTAACATCACTAGAGATACAGTCAGTAACACAGGGTGCTGGGGGGAGAGGGCTTACTGAGTGACAGTGTGAGGGAGCTGGATTAACATCAGTAGAGATACAGTCAGTAACACAGGGTGCTGCTGGGAGAGGGGTTACTGAGTGACAGTGTGAGGGAGCTGGATTAACATCAGTAGAGATACAGTCAGTAACACAGGGCGCTGGGGGGAGAGGGGTTACTGAGTGACAGTTTGATGGAGCTGGATTAACATCAGTAGAGATACAGTCAGTAACACAGGGGGCTGGGGGGAGAGGGATTACTGAGTGACAGTGTGAGGGAGCTGGATTAACATCAGTAGAGATACAGTCAGTAACACAGGGCACTGCTGGGGGGAGAGGGGTTACTGAGTGACAGTGTGAGGGAGCTGGATTAACATCAGTAGAGATACAGTCAGTAACACAGGGTGCTGGGGGGAGAGGGGTTACTGAGTGACAGTGTGAGAGAGCTGGATTAACCTAAGGACAGATACAGTCAGCAACACAGGGCACTGGGGGGAGAGGGGTGACTGAGTGACAGTGTGAGGGAGCTGGATTAACATCAGTAGAGATACAGTCAGAAACACAGGACACGGGAGAGAGGGGTTACTGAGTGACAGTGTGAGGGATCTGGATTCACATCAGTAGAGATACAGTCAGTAACACAGGACACTGGGGAGAGAGGGGTTACTGAGTGACACTGTGAGGGAGCTGGATTCACATCAGTAGAGATACAGTCAGTAACACAGGGCGCTGGGGGGAGAGGGGTTACTGAGTGACTGTGAGAGAGCTGGATTAACATCAGTACAGATACAGTCAGAAACAGGACAGGGGGGAGAGGGGATACTGAGTGACAGTGTGAGGGAGCTGGATTAACATCTGTAGAGATGCAGTCCGTAACACAGGCTGCTGGGGTGAGAGGAGTTACTGAGTGATAGTGTGAGGGAGCTGGATTAACATCAGTAGAGATACAGTCAGTAACACAGGGTGCTGGGGGGAGAGGGGTTACTGAGTGACAGTATGAGGGAGCTGGATTAACATCAGTAGAGATACAGTCAGTAACAGAGGGCGCTGGGGGGTGAGGGGTTACTGAGTGACAGTGTGAGGGAGCTGAATTAACATAAGTAGAGATACAGTCAGTAACACAGGGTGCTGCGGGGAGAGGGGTTACTGAGTGACAGTGTGAGGGAGCTGGATTAACATCAGTAGAGATACAGTCAGTACCACAGGGTGCTGGGGGGAGAGGGGTTACTGAGTGACAGTGTGAGGGAGCTGGATTAACATCAGTAGAGATACAGTCAGTAACACAGGGTGCTGCTGGGAGAGGGGTTACTGAGTGACAGTGTGAGGGAGCTGGATTAACATTAGTAGAGATACAGTCAGTACCACAGGGCGCTGGGGGGAGAGGGGTTACTGAGTGACAGTGTGAGGGAGCTGGATTAACATCAGTAGAGATACAGTCAGTAACACAGGACGCTGGGGGGAGAGGGGTTACTGAGTGACAGTGTGAGGGAGCTGGATTAACATCAGTAGAGATGCAGTCAGTAACACAGGGGGCTGGGGGGAGAGGGGTTACTGAGTGACAGTGTGAGGGAGCTGGATTAACATCAGTAGAGATACAGTCCGTAACACAGGGTGCTGGGGGGAGAGGGGTTACTGAGTGACAGTGTGAGGGAGATGGATTAACTTCAGTAGAGATACAGTCAGTAACACAGTGCGCTTGGGGGGAGAGGGGTTACTGAGTGACAGTGTGAGGGTGCTGGATTAACATCAGTAGAGATACAGTCAGTAACACAGGGTGCTGGGGGGAGAGGGGTTACTGAGTGACAGTGTGTGGGGTCTGGATTAACATCAGTTGAGATACAGTCAGTAACACAGGGCACTGCTGGGGGGAGAGGGGTTACTGAGTGACAGTGTGAGGGAGCTGGATTAACATCAGTAGAGATACAGTCAGTAACACAGGGTGCTGGGGGGAGAGGGGTTACTGAGTGACAGTGTGAGAGAGCTGGATTAACCTAAGGACAGATACAGTCAGCAACACAGGGCACTGGGGGGAGAGGGGTGACTGAGTGACAGTGTGAGGGAGCTGGATTAACATCAGTAGAGATACAGTCAGAAACACAGGACACGGGAGAGAGGGGTTACTGAGTGACAGTGTGAGGGATCTGGATTCACATCAGTAGAGATACCGTCAGTAACACAGGACACTGGGGAGAGAGGGGTTACTGAGTGACACTGTGAGGGAGCTGGATTCACATCAGTAGAGATACAATCAGTAACAAAGGGCGCTGGGGGGAGAGGGGTTACTGAGTGACTGTGAGAGAGCTGGATTAACATCAGTACAGATACAGTCAGAAACAGGACAGGGGGGAGAGGGGATACTGAGTGACAGTGTGAGGGAGCTGGATTAACATCTGTAGAGATGCAGTCAGTAACACAGGGTGCTGGGGGGAGAGGGGTTACTGAGTGACAGTGTGAGGGAGCTGGATTAACATCAGCAGAGATACAGTCAGTAACACAGGTTGCTGCTGGGAGAGGGGTTACTGAGTGACAGTGTGAGGGAGCTGGATTAACATTAGTAGAGATACAGTCAGTACCACAGGGCGCTGGGGGGAGAGGGGTTACTGAGTGACAGTGTGAGGGAGCTGGATTAACATCAGTAGAGATGCAGTCAGTAACACATGTCGATGTGGGAGAGGGGTTACTGAGTGACAGTGTGAGGGAGCTGGATTAACATCAGTAGAGATACAGTCAGTACCACAGGGCACTGGGGGGAGAGGGGTGACTGAGTGACAGTGTGAGGGAGGTGGATTAACATCAGTAGAGATACAGCCAGTAACACAGGGCGCTGGGGGGAGAGGGGTTACTGAGTGACAGTGTGAGGGAGCTGGATTAACATCAGTAGAGGTACAGTCAGTAACACTGGTTGCTGGGGGGAGAGGAATGACTGAGTGACAGTGTGAGGGAGCTGGATTAACATCAGTAGAGATAGAGTCAGTAACACATGGCGCTGGGTGGAGAGGGGTTACTGAGTGACAGTGTGAGGGATCTGGGTTAACATCAGTAGAGATACAGTCCGTAACACAGGCCGCTGGGGGGAGAGGGGTTACTGAGTGATAGTGTGAGGGATCTGTATTAACATCAGTAGAGATACAGTCAGTAACACAGGGTGCTGGGGGGAGAGGGCTTACTGAGTGACAGTGTGAGGGAGCTGGATTAACATCAGTAGAGATACAGTCAGTAACACAGGGTGCTGCTGGGAGAGGGGTTACTGAGTGACAGTGTGAGGGAGCTGGATTAACATCAGTAGAGATACAGTCAGTAACACAGGGCGCTGGGGGGAGAGGGGTTACTGAGTGACAGTTTGATGGAGCTGGATTAACATCAGTAGAGATACAGTCAGTAACACAGGGGGCTGGGGGGAGAGGGATTACTGAGTGACAGTGTGAGGGAGCTGGATTAACATCAGTAGAGATACAGTCCGTAACACAGGGTGCTGGGGTGAGAGGGGTTACTGAGTGACAGTGTGAGGGAGATGGATTAACTTCAGTAGAGATACAGTCAGTAACACAGTGCGCTTGGGGGGAGAGGGGTTACTGAGTGACAGTGTGAGGGTGCTGGATTAACATCAGTAGAGATACAGTCAGTAACACAGGGTGCTGGGGGGAGAGGGGTTACTGAGTGACAGTGTGTGGGGTCTGGATTAACATCAGTAGAGATACAGTCAGTAACACAGGGCACTGCTGGGGGGAGAGGGGTTACTGAGTGACAGTGTGAGGGAGCTGGATTAACATCAGTAGAGATACAGTCAGTAACACAGGGTGCTCGGGGGAGAGGGGTTACTGAGTGACAGTGTGAGAGAGCTGGATTAACCTAAGGACAGATACAGACAGCAACACAGGGCACTGGGGGGAGAGGGGTGACTGAGTGACAGTGTGAGGGAGCTGGATTAACATCAGTAGAGATACAGTCAGAAACACAGGACACGGGAGAGAGGGGTTACTGAGTGACACTGTGAGGGATCTGGATTCACATCAGTAGAGATACAGTCAGTAACACAGGACACTGGGGAGAGAGGGGTTACTGAGTGACACTGTGAGGGAGCTGGATTCACATCAGTAGAGATACAGTCAGTAACACAGGGCGCTGGGGGGAGAGGGGTTACTGAGTGACTGTGAGAGACCTGGATTAACATCAGTACAGATACAGTCAGAAACAGGACAGGGGGGAGAGGGGATACTGAGTGACAGTGTGAGGGAGCTGGATTAACATCTGTAGAGATGCAGTCCGTAACACAGGCTGCTGGGGGGAGAGGGGTTACTGAGTGATAGTGTGAGGGAGCTGGATTAACATCAGTAGAGATACAGTCAGTAACACAGGGTGCTGGGGGGAGAGGGGTTACTGAGTGACAGTATGAGGGAGCTGGATTAACATCAGTAGAGATACAGTCAGTAACAGAGGGCGCTGGGGGGTGAGCAGTTACTGAGTGACAGTGTGAGGGAGCTGGATTAACATCAGTAGAGATACAGTCAGTAACACAGGGTGCTGCGGGGAGAGGGGTTACTGAGTGACAGTGTGAGGGAGCTGGATTAACATCAGTAGAGATACAGTCAGTACCACAGGGTGCTGGGGGGAGAGGGGTTACTGAGTGACAGTATGAGGGAGCTGGATTAACATCAGTAGAGATACAGTCAGTAACAGAGGTTGCTGCTGGGAGAGGGGTTACTGAGTGACAGTGTGAGGGAGCTGGATTAACAATAGTAGAGATACAGTCAGTACCACAGGGCGCTGGGGGGAGAGGGGTTACTGAGTGACAGTGTGAGGGAGCTGGATTAACATCAGTAGAGATACAGTCCGTAACACAGGGTGCTGGGGTGAGAGGGGTTACTGAGTGATAGTGTGAGGGAGATGGATTAACTTCAGTCGAGATACAGTCAGTAACACAGTGCGCTTGCGGGGAGAGGGGTTACTGAGTGACAGTGTGAGGGTGCTGGATTAACATCAGTAGAGATACAGTCAGTAACACAGGGTGCTGGGGGGAGAGGGGTTACTGAGTGACAGTGTGTGGGGTCTGGATTAACATCAGTAGAGATACAGTCAGTAACACAGGGTGCTGGGGGGAGAGGGGTTACTGAGTGACAGTGTGAGGGAGCTGGATTAACATCAGTAGAGATGCAGTCAGTAACACATGTCGATGTGGGAGAGGGGTTACTGAGTGACAGTGTGAGGGAGCTGGATTAACATCAGTAGAGATACAGTCAGTACCACAGGGCACTGGGGGGAGAGGGGTGACTGAGTGACAGTGTGAGGGAGGTGGATTAACATCAGTAGAGATACAGTCAGTAACACAGGGCGCTGGGGGGAGAGGGGTTACTGAGTGACAGTGTGAGGGAGCTGGATTAACATCAATAGAGGTACAGTCAGTAACACTGGTTGCTGGGGGGAGAGGAGTGACTGAGTGACAGTGTGAGGGAGCTGGATTAACATCAGTAGAGATAGAGTCAGTAACACATGGCGCTGGGTGGAGAGGGGTTACTGAGTGACAGTGTGAGGGATCTGGATTAACATTAGTAGAGATACAGTCCGTAACACAGGCCGCTGGGGGGAGAGGGGTTACTGAGTGATAGTGTGAGGGATCTGTATTAACATCAGTAGAGATACAGTCAGAAACACAGGACACGGGAGAGAGGGGTTACTGAGTGACAGTGTGAGGGATCTGGATTCACATCAGTAGAGATACAGTCAGAACACAGGGCGCTGGGGGGAGAGGGGTTACTGAGTGACTGTGAGAGAGCTGGATTAACATCAGTACAGATACAGTCAGAAACAGGACAGGGGGGAGAGGGGATACTGAGTGACATTGTGAGGGAGCTGGATTAACATCTGTAGAGATGCAGTCTGTAACACAGGCTGCTGGGGGGAGAGGGGTTACTGAGTGATAGTGTGATGGAGCTGGATTAACATCAGTAGAGATACAGTCAGTAACACAGGGTGCTGGGGGGAGAGGGGTTACTGAGTGACAGTATGAGGGAGCTGGATTAACATCAGTAGAGATACAGTCAGTAACAGAGGGCGCTGGGGGGTGAGGGGTTACTGAGTGACAGTGTGAGGGAGCTGGATTAACATCAGTAGAGATACAGTAAGTAACACAGGGTGCTGCGGGGAGAGGGGTTACTGAGTGACAGTGTGAGGGAGCTGGATTAACATCAGTAGAGATACAGTCAGTAACACAGGGAGATTGGGGGAGAGGGGTTACTGAGTGACAGTGTGAGGGAGCTGGATTAACATCAGTAGAGATACAGTCAGTACCACAGGGTGCTGGGGGGAGAGGGGTTACTGAGTGACAGTGTGAGGGAGCTGGATTAACATCAGTAGAGATACAGTCAGTAACACAGGGTGCTGCTGGGAGAGGGGTTACTGAGTGACAGTGTGAGGGAGCTGGATTAACATTAGTAGAGATACAGTCAGTACCACAGGGCGCTGGGGGGAGAGGGGTTACTGAGTGACAGTGTGAGGGAGCTGGATTAACATCAGTAGAGATGCAGTCAGTAACACATGTCGATGTGGGAGAGGGGTTACTGAGTGACAGTGTGAGGGAGCTGGATTAACATCAGTAGAGATACAGTCAGTACCACAGGGCACTGGGGGGAGAGGGGTGACTGAGTGACAGTGTGAGGGAGGTGGATTAACATCAGTAGAGATACAGTCAGTAACACAGGGCGCTGGGGTGAGAGGGGTTACTGAGTGACTGTGAGAGAGCTGGATTAACATCAGTACAGATACAGTCAGAAACAGGACAGGGGGGAGAGGGGATACTGAGTGACAGTGTGAGGGAGCTGGATTAACATCTGTAGAGATGCAGTCCGTAACACAGGCTGCTGGGGGGAGAAGGGTTACTGAGTGACAGTGTGAGGGAGCTGGATTAACATCAGTAGAGATACAGTCAGTACCACAGGGTGCTGGGGGGAGAGGGGTTACTGAGTGACAGTGTGAGGGAGCTGGATTAACATCAGTAGAGATACAGTCAGTAACACAGGGCGCCGGCGGGAGAGGGGTTACTGAGTGACAGTGTGAGGGAGCTGGATTAACATTAGTAGAGATACAGTCAGTACCACAGGGCGCTGGGGGGAGAGGGGTTACTGAGTGACAGTGTGAGGGAGCTGCATTAACATCAGTAGTGGTACAGTCAGTAACACAGGTTGCTGGGGGGAGAGGAGTGACTGAGTACAGTGTGAGGGAGCTGGATTAACATCAGTAGAGATAGAGTCAGTAACACATGGCGCTGGGTGGAGAGGGGTTACTGAGTGACAGTGTGAGAGAGCTGGATTAACATCTGTAGAGATACAGTCAGTAACACAGGGAGCTGGGGGGAGAGGGGGTACTGAGTGACAGTGTGAGGGATATGGATTAACATTAGTAGAGATACGGTCCGTAACATAGGCCGCTGGGGGGAGAGGGGTTACTGAGTGATAGTGTGAGGGATCTGTATTAACATCAGTAGAGATACAGTCAGTAACACAGGGTGCTGGGGGGAGAGGGGTGACTGAGTGACAGTGTGAGGGAGCTGGATTAACATCAGTAGAGATGCAGTCAGTAACACATGTCGATGTGGGAGAGGGTTTACTGAGTGATAGTGTGAGTGAGCTGGATTAACATCAGTAGAGGTACAGTCAGTAACACAGGGCGCTGGGGGGAGAGGGGTTACTGAGTGACAGTGTGAGGGAGCTGGATTAACATCTGTAGAGATACAGTCAGTAACACAGGGTGCTGGGGGGGTGAGCGGTTACTGAGTGACAGTGTGAGGGAGCTGGATTAACATCAGTAGAGAAACAGTCAGTACCACAGGGCGCTGGGGGGAGAGGGGTTACTGAGTGACAGTGTGAGGGAGCTGGATTAAAATCAGTAGAGATGCAGTCAGTAACACATGTCGATGTGGGAGAGGGTTTACTGAGTGATAGTGTGAGGGAGCTGGATTAACATCAGTAGAGGTACAGTCAGTAACACAGGGCGCTGAGGGGAGAGGGGTTACTGAGTGACAGTGTGAGGGAGCTGGATTAACATCTGTAGAGATACAGTCAGTAACACAGGGTGCTGGGAGGTGAGCGGTTACTGAGTGACAGTGTGAGGGAGCTGGATTAACCTCAGTAGAGATACAGTCAGTAACACAGGGCGCTGGGGGGAGAGGGATTACTGAGTGACAGTGTGAGGGAGCTGGATTAACATCACTAGAGATACAGTCAGTAACACAGGGCACTGCGGGGAGAGGGGTTACTGAGTGACAGTGTGAGGGAGCTGGATTAACATTAGTAGACATACAGTCAGTAACACAGGGTGCTGGGGGGAGAGGGGTTACTGAGTGACAGTGTGAGGGAGCTGGATTAACATCAGTAGAGATACAGTCAGTAACACAGGGTGCTGGGGAGAGAGGGATTACTGAGTGACTGTGTGAGGGAGCTGGATTAACATCAGTAGACATACAGTCAGTAACACAGGGTGCTGGGGGGAGAGGGGTTACTGAGTGACATTGTGAGGGAGCTGGATTAACATCAGTAGAGATACAGTCCGTAACACAGGGTGCTGGGGTGAGAGGGGTTACTGAGTGACAGTGTGAGGGAGATGGATTAACTTCAGTACAGATGCAGTCAGTAACACAGGGTGCTGGGGGGAGAGGGGTTACTGAGTGACAGTGTGAGGGTGCTGGATTAACATCAGTAGAGATACAGTCAGTAACACAGGGTGCTGGGGGGAGAGGGGTTACTGAGTGACAGTGTGTGGGGTCTGGATTAACATCAGTAGAGATACAGTCAGTAACACAGGGCACTGCTGGGGGGAGAGGGGTTACTGAGTGACAGTGTGAGGGAGCTGGATTAACATCTGTAGAGATACAGTCAGTAACACAGGGCGCTGGGGGGGGGAGAGGTTACTGAGTGACAGTGTGAAGGAGCTGGATTAACATCAGTAGAGATACAGTCAGTAACACAGGGTGCTGGGGGGAGAGGGGTTACTGAGTGACGGTGTGAGGGAGCTGGATTAACATCAGTAGAGATACAGTCAGTAACACAGGGTGCTGGGGGGAGAGGGGGTACAGAGTGACAGTGTGAGAGAGCTGGATTAACCTAAGGACAGATACAGTCAGCAACACAGGGCACTGGGGGGAGAGGGGTGAATGAGTGACAGTGTGAGGGAGCTGGATTAACATCATTAGAGATACAGTCAGAAACACAGGGCACTGCTGGGGAGAGGGGTTACTGAGTGAGAGTGTGAGGGAGATGGATTAACATCAGTAGAGATACAGTCAGAAACACAGGACACGGGAGAGAGGGGTTACTGAGTAACAGTGTGAGGGAGCTGGATTCACATCAGTAGAGATACAGTCAGTAACACAGGGCGCTGGGGGGAGAGGGGTTACTGAGTGACAGTGTGAGGGATCTGGATTCACATCAGCAGAGATACAGTCAGTAACACAGGACACTGGGGGGAGAGGTGTTACTGAGTGACTGTGAGAGAGCTGGATTAACATCAGTACAGATACAGTCAGAAACAGGACAGGGGGAGAGGGGATACTGAGTGACAGTGTGAGGGAGCTGGATTAACATCTGTAGAGATGCAGTCCGTATCACAGGCTGCTGGGGGGAGAGGGGTTACTGAGTGATAGTGTGAGGGAGCTGGATTAACATCAGTAGAGATACAGTCAGTAACACAGGGTGCTGGGTGGAGAGGGGTTACTGAGTGACAGTATGAGGGAGCTGGATTAACATCAGGAGAGATACAGTCAGTAACAGAGGGTGCTGGGGGGTGATGGGTTACTGAGTGACAGTGTGAGGGAGCTGGATTAACATCAGTAGAGATACAGTCAGTAACACAGGGAGCTGGGGGGAGAGGGGTTACTGAGTGACCGTGTGAGGGAGCTGGATTAACATCAGTAGAGATACAGTCAGTAACACAGGGTGCTGCGGGGAGAGGGGTTACTGAGTGACAGTGTGAGGGAGCTGGATTAACATCAGTAGAGATACAGTCAGTACCACAGGGTGCTGGGGGGAGAGGGGTTACTGAGTGACAGTGTGAGGGAGCTGGATTAACATCAGTAGAGATACAGTCAGTAACACAGGGCGCGGGCGGGAGAGGGGTTAATGAGTGACAGTGTGAGGGAGCTGGATTAACATTAGTAGAGATACAGTCAGTACCACAGGGCGCTGGGGGGAGAGGGGTTACTGAGTGACAGTGTGAGGGAGCTGGATTAACATCAGTAGAGGTACAGTCAGTAACACAGGGCGCTGGGGGGAGAGGGGTTACTGAGTGACAGTGTGAGGGAGCTGGATTAACATCTGTAGAGATACAGTCAGTAACACAGTGCGCTGGGGGGAGAGGGGTTACTGAGTCACAGTGTGAGGGAGCTGGATTAACATCAGTAGAGATACAGTCAGAAACATAGTGCGCTGGGGGGAGTGAGGTTACAGAGTGACAGTTTGAGGGAGCTGGATTAACATCAGTAGAGGTACAGTCAGTAACACAGGGCACTGGGGGGAGAGGGGTTACTGAGTGATAGTGTGAGGGAGCTGGATTAACATCAGTAGAGATACAGTCAGTAACACAGGGCACTGGGGGGAGAGGGGTTACTGAGTGATAGTGTGAGGGAGCTGGATTAACATCAGTAGACATACAGTCAGTAACACAGGGCACTGGGGGGAGAGGGGTTACTGAGTGACAGTGTGAAGGACCTGGATTAACGTCAGTAGAGATACAGTCCGTAACACAGGGCGCTGGGCGGAGAGGGGTTACTGAGTGACAGTGTGAGGGAGATGGATTAACATCAGTAGAGATACAGTCTGTAACACAGTGCACTGCTTGGGGGAGAGGGGTTACTGAGTGACAGTGTGAGGGAGCTGGATTAACATCAGTAGAGATACAGTCAGTAACACATGGAGCTGGGGGGAGAGGGGTTACTGAGTGACAGTGTGAGTGAGCTGGATTAACATCTGTAGAGATACAGTCAGTAACACAGGGCACTGGGGGGAGAGGGGTTACTGAGTGACAGTGTGAGGGAGCTGGATTAACATCAGTTGAGATACAGTCAGTAACAGAGGGTGCGGGGGGGAGAGGGGTTACTGAGTGACTGTGTGAGGGAGCTGGATTTACATCAGTATAGATACAGTCAGTAATACAGGGTGCTGGGGGGAGAGGGGTTACTGAGTGACAGTGTGAGGGAGCTGGATTTTCATCAGTAGAGATACAGTCAGTAACACTGGTTGCGGGGGGGAGAGGGGTAACTGAGTGACAGTGTGAGGGAGCTGGATTAACATCAGTAGAGATACAGTCAGTAACACAGGGCGCTGTGGGGAGAGGGGTGACTGAGTGACAGTGTGAGGGAGCTGGATTTACATCAGTAGAGATACAGTCAGTAACACAGGGAGCTGGGGGGAGAGGGGTGACTGAGTGACAGTGTGAGGGAGCTGGATTAACATCAGTAGAGATACAATCAGTAAAGCAGGGTGCTGGGAGGAGAGGGGTTACTGAGTGACAGTGTGAGGGAGATGGATTAACATCAGTAGAGATACAGTAAGTAACACACGGCGCTGGGGGAGAGGGGTTACTGAGTGACAGTGTGAGGGAGATGGATTAACATCAGTAGAGATACAGTAAGTAACACAGGGCGCTGGGAGGAGAGGGGTTACTGAGTGACAGTGTGAGGGAGCTGGATTAACATCAGCAGAGATACAGTCAGAAACACAGGACATGGGAGAGAGGGGTTACTGAGTAACAGTGTGAGGGAGCTGGATTCACATCAGTAGAGATACAGTCAGTAACACAGGGCACTGGGGGGAGAGGAGTTACTGAGTGACAGTGTGAGGGATCTGGATTCACATCAGTAGAGATACAGTCAGTAACACAGGATACTGGGGAGAGAGGGGTTACTGAGTGACACTGTAAGGGAGCTGGATTCACATCAGTAGAGATACAGTCAGTAACACAGGGCGCTGGGGTGAGAGGGGTTACTGAGTGACTGTGAGAGAGCTGGATTAACATCAGTACAGATACAGTCAGAAACAGGACAGGGGGGAGAGGGGATACTGAGTGACAGTGTGAGGGAGCTGGATTAACATCTGTAGAGATGCAGTCCGTAACACAGGCTGCTGGGGGGAGAGGGGTTACTGAGTGACAGTGTGAGGGAGCTGGATTAACATCAGTAGAGATACAGTCAGTACCACAGGGTGCTGGGGGGAGAGGGGTTACTGAGTGACAGTGTGAGGGAGCTGGATTAACATCAGTAGAGATACAGTCAGTAACACAGGGCGCCGGCGGGAGAGGGGTTACTGAGTGACAGTGTGAGGGAGCTGGATTAACATTAGTAGAGATACAGTCAGTACCACAGGGCGCTGGGGGGAGAGGGGTTACTGAGTGACAGTGTGAGGGAGCTGCATTAACATCAGTAGTGGTACAGTCAGTAACACTGGTTGCTGGGGGGAGAGGAGTGACTGAGTACAGTGTGAGGGAGCTGGATTAACATCAGTAGAGATAGAGTCAGTAACACATGGCGCTGGGTGGAGAGGGGTTACTGAGTTACAGTGTGAGAGAGCTGGATTAACATCTGTAGAGATACAGTCAGTAACACAGGGAGCTGGGGGGAGAGGGGGTACTGAGTGACAGTGTGAGGGATCTGGATTAACATTAGTAGAGATACGGTCCGTAACACAGGCCGCTGGGGGGAGAGGGGTTACTGAGTGATAGTGTGAGGGATCTGTATTAACATCAGTAGAGATACAGTCAGTAACACAGGGTGCTGGGGGGAGAGGGGTGACTGAGTGACAGTGTGAGGGAGCTGGATTAACATCAGTAGAGATGCAGTCAGTAACACATGTCGATGTGGGAGAGGGTTTACTGAGTGATAGTGTGAGTGAGCTGGATTAACATCAGTAGAGGTACAGTCAGTAACACAGGGCGCTGGGGGGAGAGGGGTTACTGAGTGACAGTGTGAGGGAGCTGGATTAACATCTGTAGAGATACAGTCAGTAACACAGGGTGCTGGGGGGTGAGCGGTTACTGAGTGACAGTGTGAGGGAGCTGGATTAACATCAGTAGAGATACAGTCAGTACCACAGGGCGCTGGGGGGAGAGGGGTTACTGAGTGACAGTGTGAGGGAGCTGGATTAACATCAGTAGAGATGCAGTCAGTAACACATGTCGATGTGGGAGAGGGTTTACTGAGTGATAGTGTGAGGGAGCTGGATTAACATCAGTAGAGGTACAGTCAGTAACACAGGGCGCTGAGGGGAGAGGGGTTACTGAGTGACAGTGTGAGGGAGCTGGATTAACATCTGTAGAGATACAGTCAGTAACACAGGGTGCTGGGGGGGTGAGCGGTTACTGAGTGACAGTGTGAGGGAGCTGGATTAACCTCAGTAGAGATACAGTCAGTAACACAGGGCGCTGGGGGGAGAGGGATTACTGAGTGACAGTGTGAGGGAGCTGGATTAACATCACTAGAGATACAGTCAGTAACACAGGGCACTGCGGGGAGAGGGGTTACTGAGTGACAGTGTGAGGGAGCTGGATTAACATTAGTAGACATACAGTCAGTAACACAGGGTGCTGGGGGGAGAGGGGTTACTGAGTGACAGTGTGAGGGAGCTGGATTAACATCAGTAGAGATACAGTCAGTAACACAGGGTGCTGGGGAGAGAGGGATTTCTGAGTGACTGTGTGAGGGAGCTGGATTAACATCAGTAGACATACAGTCAGTAACACAGGGTGCTGGGGGGAGAGGGGTTACTGAGTGACATTGTGAGGGAGCTGGATTAACATCAGTAGAGATACAGTCCGTAACACAGGGTGCTGGGGTGAGAGGGGTTACTGAGTGACAGTGTGAGGGAGATGGATTAACTTCAGTACAGATGCAGTCAGTAACACAGGGTGCTGGGGGGAGAGGGGTTACTGAGTGACAGTGTGAGGGTGCTGGATTAACATCAGTAGAGATACAGTCAGTAACACAGGGTGCTGGGGGGAGAGGGGTTACTGAGTGACAGTGTGTGGGGTCTGGATTAACATCAGTAGAGATACAGTCAGTAACACAGGGCACTGCTGGGGGGAGAGGGGTTACTGAGTGACAGTGTGAGGGAGCAGGATTAACATCTGTAGAGATACAGTCAGTAACACAGGGCGCTGGTGGGGTGAGAGGTTACTGAGTGACAGTGTGAATGAGCTGGATTAACATCAGTAGAGATACAGTCAGTAACACAGGGTGCTGGGGGGAGAGGGGTTACTGAGTGACGGTGTGAGGGAGCCGGATTAACATCAGTAGAGATACAGTCAGTAACACAGGGTGCTGGGGGGAGAGGGGGGTACTGAGTGACAGTGTGAGAGAGCTGGATTAACCTAAGGACAGATACAGTCAGCAACACAGGGCACTGCGGGGAGAGGGGTGAATGAGTGACAGAGTGAGGGAGCTGGATTAACATCATTAGAGATACAGTCAGAAACACAGGGCACTGCGGGGGAGAGGGTTTACTGAGTGAGAGTGTGAGGGAGATGGATTAACATCAGTAGAGATACAGTCAGAAACAGAGGACACGGGAGAGAGGGGTTATTGAGTAACAGTGTGAGGGAGCTGGATTCACATCAGTAGAGATACAGTCAGTAACACAGGGCGCTGGGGGGAGAGGGGTTACTGAGTGACAGTGTGAGGGATCTGGATTCACATCAGCAGAGATACAGTCAGTAACACAGGACACTGGGGAGAGAGGGGTTACTGAGTGACACTGTGAGGGAGCTGGATTCACATCAGTAGAGATACAGTCAGTAACACAGGGCGCTGGGGGGAGAGGGGTTACTGAGTGACTGTGAGAGAGCTGGATTAACATCAGTACAGATACAGTCAGAAACAGGACAGGGGGGAGAGGGGATACTGAGTGACAGTGTGAGGGAGCTGGATTAACATCTGTAGAGATGCAGTCCGTATCACAGGCTGCTGGGGGGAGAGGGGTTACTGAGTGATAGTGTGAGGGAGCTGGATTAACATCAGTAGAGATACAGTCAGTAACACAGGGTGCTGGGGGGAGAGGGGTTACTGAGTGACAGTATGAGGGAGCTGGATTAACATCATTAGAGATACAGTCAGTAACAGAGGGCGCTGGGGGGTGATGGGTTACTGAGTGACAGTGTGAGGGAGCTGGATTAACATCAGTACAGATACAGTCAGTAACACAGGGTGCTGGGGGGAGAGGGGTTACTGAGTGACAGTGTGAGGGAGCTGGATTAACATCAGTAGAGATACAGTCAGTAACACAGGGCGCGGGCGAGAGAGGGGTTACTGAGTGACAGTGTGAGGGAGCTGGATTAACATTAGTAGAGATACAGTCAGTACCACAGGGCGCTGGGGGGAGAGGGGTTACTGAGTGACAGTGTGAGGGAGCTGGATTAACATCAGTAGAGATACAGTCAGTAACACAGGGTGCTGCGGGGAGAGGGGTTACTGAGTGACAGTGTGAGGGAGCTGGATTAACATCAGTAGAGATACAGTCAGTACCACAGGGTGCTGGGGGGAGAGGGGTTACTGAGTGACAGTGTGAGGGAGCTGGATTAACATCAGTAGAGATACAGTCAGTAACACAGGGCGCGGGCGAGAGAGGGGTTACTGAGTGACAGTGTGAGGGAGCTGGATTAACATTAGTAGAGATACAGTCAGTACCACAGGGCGCTGGGGGGAGAGGGGTTACTGAGTGACAGTGTGAGGGAGCTGGATTAACATCAGTAGAGGTACAGTCAGTAACACAGGGCGCTGGGGGGAGAGGGGTTACTGAGTGACAGTGTGAGGGAGCTGGATTAATATCAGTAGAGATACAGTCAGAAACATAGTGCGCTGGGGGGAGAGGGGTTACTGAGTGACAGTGTGAGGGAGCTGGAATAACATCAGTAGAGATACAGTCAGTAACACAGGGTGCTGAGGGGAGAGGGGTAACTGAGTGACAGTGTGAGGGAGCTGGATTAACATCTGTAGAGATACAGTCAGTAACACAGTGCGCTGGGGGGATAGGGGTTACTGAGTCACAGTGTGAGGGAGCTGGATTAACATCAGTAGAGATACAGTCAGAAACATAGTGCGCTGGGGGGAGTGAGGTTACAGAGTGACAGTTTGAGGGAGCTGGATTAACATCAGTAGAGGTACAGTCAGTAACACAGGGCACTGGGGGGAGAGGGGTTACTGAGTGATAGTGTGAGGGAGCTGGATTAACATCAGTAGAGATACAGTCAGTAACACAGGGCACTGGGGGGTGAGGGGTTACTGAGTGACAGTGTGAAGGACCTGGATTAACGTCAGTAGAGATACAGTCCGTAACACAGGGCGCTGGGCGGAGAGGGGTTACTGAGTGACAGTGTGAGGGAGATGGATTAACATCAGTAGAGATACAGTCTGTAACACAGTGCACTGCTTGGGGGAGAGGGGTTACTGAGTGACAGTGTGAGGGAGCTGGATTATCATCAGTAGAGATACAGTCAGTAACACATGGAGCTGGGGGGAGAGGGGTTACTGAGTGACAGTGTGAGTGAGCTGGATTAACATCTGTAGAGATACAGTCAGTAACAGAGGGCACTGGGGGGAGAGGGGTTACTGAGTGACAGTGTGAGGGAGCTGGATTAACATCAGTAGAGATACAGTCAGTAACACAGGGTGCGGGGGGGAGAGGGGTTACTGAGTGACTGTGTGAGGGAGCTGGATTTACATCAGTATAGATACAGTCAGTAATACAGGGTGCTGGGGGGAGAGGGGTTACTGAGTGACAGTGTGAGGGAGCTGGATTTTCATCAGTAGAGATACAGTCAGTAACACTGGTTGCGGGGGGGAGAGGGGTAACTGAGTGACAGTGTGAGGGAGCTGGATTAACATCAGTAGAGATACAATCAGTAACACAGGGCGCTGTGGGGAGAGGGGTGACTGAGTGACAGTGTGAGGGAGCTGGATTTACATCAGTAGAGATACAGTCAGTAACACAGGGAGCTGGGGGGAGAGGGGTGACTGAGTGACAGTGTGAGGGAGCTGGATTAACATCAGTAGAGATACAATCAGTAACACAGGGTGCTGGGAGGAGAGGGGTTACTGAGTGACAGTGTGAGGGAGATGGATTAACATCAGTAGAGATACAGTAAGTAACACACGGCGCTGGGGGAGAGGGGTTACTGAGTGACAGTGTGAGGGAGATGGATTAACATCAGTAGAGATACAGTAAGTAACACAGGGCGCTGGGAGGAGAGGGGTTACTGAGTGACAGTGTGAGGGAGCTGGATTAACATCAGTAGAGATACAGTCAGTAAAACTGGTTGCGGTGGGGAGAGGGGTTACTGAGTGACAGTGTGAGAGAGCTGGATTAACATCAGTAGAGGTACAGTCAGTTACCAGGGAAATGGGGGGAGAGGTGTTACTGAGTGACAGTGTGAGGGAGCTGGATTAACATCAGTAGAGATACAGTCAGTACCACAGGGTGCTGGGGGGAGAGGGGTTACTTAGTGACAGTGTGAGGGAGATGGATTAACATTAGTAGTGATACAGTCAGTAACACAGGGCACTGCGGGGGGAGAGGGGTGACTGAGTGACAGTGTGAGTGAGCTGGATTAACATCAGTAGAGATACAGTCAGTAACACAGGACACTGGGGGGAGAGGGGTGACTGAGTGACAGTGTGAGGGATCTGGATTAACATCAGAAGAGATACAGTCAGTAACACAGGGTGCTGCGGGGAGAGGGGTTACTGAGTGACAGTGTGAGGGAGCAGGATTAACATCAGTAGAGATACAGTCTGTACCACCGGGTGCTGGGGGGAGAGGGGTTACTGAGTGACAGTGTGAGGGAGCTGGATTAACATCAGTAGAGATACAGTCAGTAACACAGGGCGCGGGCGGGAGAGGGGTTACTGAGTGACAGTGTGAGGGAGCTGGATTAACATTAGTAGAGATACAGTCAGTACCACAGGGCGCTGGGAGGAGAGGGGTTACTGAGTGACCGTGTGAGGGAGCTGGATTAACATCAGTAGAGATACAGTCAGTAACACAGGGCGCTGGAGGGAGAGGGGTTACTGAGTGACAGTGTGAGGGAGCTGGATTAACATCAGTAGAGATACAGTCAGTAACACAGGGTGCGGGGGGGAGAGGGGTTACTGAGTGATAGTGTGAGGGAGCTGGATTTACATCAGTAGAGATACAGTCAGTAACACAGGGCACTGGGGGGAGAGGGGTGAGTGAGTGATAGTGTGAGGGAGCTGGATTAACATCAGTAGACATACAGTCAGTAACACAGGGCACTGGGGGGAGAGGGGTTACTGAGTGACAGTGTGAAGGACCTGGATTAACGTCAGTAGAGATACAGTCCGTAACACAGGGCGCGGGGCGGAGAGGGGTTACTGAGTGACAGTGTGAGGGAGATGGATTAACATCAGTAGAGATACAGTCTGTAACACAGTGCACTGCTTGGGGGAGAGGGGTTACTGAGTGACAGTGTGAGGGAGCTGGATTAACATCAGTAGAGGTACAGTCAGTAACACATGGAGCTGGGGGGAGAGGGGTTACTGAGTGACAGTGTGAGTGAGCTGGATTAACATCTGTAGAGATACAGTCAGTAACACAGGGCACTGGGGGGAGAGGGGTTACTGAGTGACAGTGTGAGGGAGCTGGATTAACATCAGTAGAGATACAGTCAGTAACACAGGGGGCGGGGGGTGAGGGGTTACTGAGTGACAGTGTGAGGGAGCTGGATTTACATCAGTATAGATACAGTCAGTAAGACAAGGTGCTGGGGGGAGAGGGGTTACTGAGTGACAGTGTGAGGGAGCTGGATTTACATCAGTAGAGATACAGTCAGTAACACTGGTTGCGGGGGGGGAGAGGGGTAACTGAGTGACAGTGTGAGGGAGCTGGATTAACATCAGCAGAGATACAGTCAGTAACACAGGGCGCTGGGGGGAGAGGGGTAACTGAGTGACAGTGTGAGGGAGCTGGATTAACATCAGTAGAGATACAGTCAGTAACACAGGGAGCTGGGGGGAGAGGGGTGACTGAGTGACAGTGTGAGGGAGCTGGATTAACATCAGTAGAGATACAATCAGTAACACAGGGTGCTGGGAGGAGAGGGGTTACTGAGTGACAGTGTGAGGGAGATGGATTAACATCAGTAGAGATACAGTAAGTAACACACGGCGCTGGGGGAGAGGGGTTACTGAGTGACAGTGTGAGGGAGATGGATTAACATCAGTAGAGATACAGTAAGTAACACAGGGCGCTGGGAGGAGAGGGGTTACTGAGTGACAGTGTGAGGGAGCTGGATTAACATCAGTAGAGATACAGTCAGTAAAACTGGTTGCGGTGGGGGAGAGGGGTTACTGAGTGACAGTGTGAGAGAGCTGGATTAACATCAGTAGAGGTACAGTCAGTTACCAGGGAAATGGGGGGAGAGGTGTTACTGAGTGACAGTGTGAGGGAGCTGGATTAACATCAGTAGAGATACAGCCAGTAACACAGGGTGCTGGGGGGAGAGGGGTTACTGAGTGACAGTGTGAGGGAGATGGATTAACATTAGTAGTGATACAGTCAGTAACACAGGGCACTGCGGGGGAGAGGGGGTGACTGAGTGACAGTGTGAGTGAGCTGGATTAACATCAGTAGACATACAGTCAGTAACACAGGGTGCTGGGGAGAGAGGGGATACTGAGTGACAGTGTGAAGGATCTGGATTAACATCAGTAGAGATACAGTCAGTAACACAGGGCGCTGGGGGGAGTGGGTTACTGAGTGACAGTGTGAGGGAGCTGGATTTTCATCAGTAGAGATACAGTCAGTAACATAGTCTCCTTGGGGGAGAGGGGTGACTGAGTGACCGTGTGAGGGAGCTGGATTAACATCAGTAGTGATACAGTCAGTAACACAGGGCGCTGGGGGGTGAGCAGTTACTGAGTGACAGTGTGAGGGAGCTGGATTAACATCAGTAGAGATACAGTCAGTTACACAGGGTGTCTGCGGGGAGAGGGATTACTGAGTGACAGTGTGAGGGAGCTGGATTAACATCAGTAGAGATACAGTCAGTAACACAGGGCGCTGGGGGGAGAGGGGTTACTGAGTGACAGTGTGAGGGAGCTGAATTAACATCAGTAGAGATACAGTCAGTAACACAGGGTGCTGCGGGGGAGAGGGGTTACTGAGTGACAGTGTGGAGGGAGCTGGATTAACATCAGTAGAGATTACAGTCAGTACCACAGGGTGCTGGGGGGAGAGGGGTTACTGAGTGACAGTGTGAGGGAGCTGGATTAACATGAGTGACAGTGTGAGGGAGCTGGATTAACATCAGTAGAGATACAGTCAGTAACACAGGGCGCGGGCGGGAGAGGGGTTACTGAGTGACAGTGTGAGGGAGCTGGATTAACATTAGTAGAGATACAGTCAGTACCACAGGGCGCTGGGGGCAGAGGGGTTACTGAGTGACCGTGTGAGGGAGCTGGATTAACATCAGTAGAGATACAGTCAGTAACACTGCGCTGGGGAGAGAGGGATTACTGATTGACAGTGTGAGGGAGCTGGATTAACATCAGTAGAGATACAGTCAGTAACACAGGGCGCTTGGGGGAGAGGGGTTACTGAGTGACAGTGTGACGGAGCTGGATTAACATCAGTAGTGATACAGTCAGTAACACAGGGCGCTGGGGGGAGTGGGTAACTGAGTGACAGTGTGAGGGAGCTGGATTAACATCAGTAGAGATACAGTCAGTAATATAGGCTGCTTGGGGGAGAGGGGTGACTGAGTGACCGTGTGAGGGGGCTGGATTAACATCAGTAGAGATACAGTCAGTAACACAGGGTGCTGGGGAGAGGGGTTACTGAGTGACAGCGTGAGGGAGCTGGATTAACATCAGTAGAGGTACAGTAAGTAACACGGTGCTGGAGGGAGAGGGGTGACCGAGTGATAGTGTGAGAGAGCTGGATTAACATCAGTAGAGATACAGTCAGTAACAGGGCGCTGGGGGGAGAGGGGTTACTGAGTGACTGTGAGAGAGCTGGATTAACCTCAGTACAGATACAATCCATAACACAGGACACTGGGGGGAGAGGGGTGACTGAGTGACAGTGTGTAGGTTCTGGATTAACATCTGTAGAGATACAGTCAGTAATACAGGGCGCTGGGGGGAGAGGGGTTACTGAGTGACAGTGTGAGGGAGCTGGATTAACATCAGCAGAGATACAGTCAGTAACACAGGGCGCTGGGGGGAGAGGGGTTACTGAGTGACAGTGTGAGGGAGCTGGATTAACATCAGTAGAGATACAGTCAGTAACACTAGTTGCTGGGGGAGAGGGGTGACTGAGTGACAGTGTGAGGGAGCTGGATTAACATCAGTAGAGATAGAGTCAGTAACACATGGCGCTGGGGGGTGAGGGGTTACTGAGTGACAGTGTGAGGGATCTGGATTAACATCAGTAGAGATACAGTCCGTAACACAGGCCGCTGGGGGGAGAGGGGTTACTGAGTGATAGTGTGAGGGAGCTGGATTAACATCAGTAGAGATACAGTCAGTAACACAGGGCGCTGGGGGAGAGGGGTTACTGAGTGACAGTGTGAGGGAGCTGGATTAACATCAGTAGAGATACAGTCAGTAACACAGGGCGCTGGGGGGAGAGGGGTTACTGAGTGACAGTGTGAGGGAGCTGGATTAACATCAGTAGAGATACAGTCAGGAACACAAGGCGCGGGCGGGAGAGGGGTTACTGAGTGACAGTGTGAGGGAGCTGGATTAACATTAGTAGAGATACAGTCAGTACCACAGGCCGCTGGGGGGAGAGGGGTTACTGAGTGACAGTGTGAGGGAGCTGGATTAACATCAGTAGAGATACAGTCAGTAACATAGGCTGCTGGGGGGAGAGGGGTGACTGAGTGACCGTGTGAGGGAGCTGGATTAACATCAGTAGAGATACAGTCAGTAACACAGGGTGCTGGGGAGAGGGGTTACTGAGTGACAGCGTGAGGGAGCTGGATTAACATCAGTAGTTGTACAGTCAGTAACACGGTGCTGGAGGGAGAGGGGTGACCGAGTGACAGTGTGATGGAGCTGGATTAACATCAGTAGAGATACAGTCAGTAACAGGGCGCTGGGGGGAGAGGGGTTACTGAGTGACTGTGAGAGAGCTGGATTAACCTCAGTACAGATACAATCCATAACACAGGATACTGGGGGGAGAGGGGTCACTGAGTGACAGTGTGAGGGAGCTGGATTAACATCAGTAGAGATACAGTCAGTAACACGGCGCTAGGGGGAGAGGGGTGACTGAGTGACAGTGTGAGGGAGCTGGATTAACATCAGTACAGATACAGTCCGTAACACTGGTTGCTGGCGGGAGAGGAGTGACTGAGTGATAGTGTGAGGGATCTGGATTAACATCAGTAGAGATACAGTCAGTAACACAGGGTGCTAGGGGGAGAGTGCTTACTGAGTGACAGTGTGAGGGAGCTGGATTAACATTAGTAGAGATACAGTCAGTACCACAGGGCGCTGGGGGGAGAGGGGTTACTGAGTGACAGTGTGAGGGAGCTGGATTAACATCAGTAGAGATGCAGTCAGTAACACATGTCGCTTGGGGGGAGAGGGGTTACTGAGTGACAGTGTGAGAGATCTGGATTAACATCTGTAGAGATGCAGTCCATAACACAGGGCGCTGCGGGGAGAGGGGTTACTGAGTGATAGTGTGAGGGAGCTGGATTAACATCAGTAGAGATACAATCAGTAACACAGGGTGCTGGGGGAGAGGGGTTACTGAGTGACAGTGTGTGGGGTCTGGATTAACATCAGTAGAGATACAGTCAGTAACACAGGGCGCTGGGGAGAGAGGGGTTACTGAGTGACAGTGTGAGGGTGCTGGATTAACATCAGTAGAGATACAGTCAGTAACACAGGGCACTGCTGGGGGGAGAGGGGTTACTGAGTGACAGTGTGAGGGAGCTGGATTAACATCAGTAACCATACAGTCAGTAACACAGGGCGCTGGGGGGAGAGGGGTTACTGAGTGACAGTGTGAGGGAGCTGGATTAACATCAGTAGAGATACAGTCAGTAACACAGAGCGCTGGGGAGAGAGGGGTTTCTGAGGGACAGTGTGAAGGAGCTGGATTAACATCAGTAGAGATACAGTCAGTAACACAGGGCACTGCGGGGGAGAGGGGTTACTGAGTGACAGTGTGAGAGAGCTGGATTAACCTAAGTACAGATACAGTCAGCAACACAGGGCACTGGGGGGAGAGGGGTGACTGAGTGACAGTGTGAGGGAGCTGGATTAACGTCAGTAGAGATACAGTCAGAAACACAGGACACGGGAGAGAGGGGTTACTGAGTGACAGTGTGAGGGAGCTGGATTCACATCAGTAGAGATACAGTCAGTAACACAGGACACTGGGGAGAGAGGGGTTACTGAGTGACACTGTGAGGGAGCTGGATTCACATCAGTAGAGATACAGTTTGTAACACAGGGTGCTGGGGGGAGAGGGGTTACTGAGTGACAGTGTGAGGGAGCTGGATTAACATCAGTACAGATACAGTCAGTAACACAGGGTGCTGGGGGGAGAGGGGTTACTGAGTGACTGTGAGAGAGCTGGATTAACATCAGTACAGATACAGTCAGAAACAGGACAGGGGGGAGAGGGGATACTGAGTGACAGTGTGAGGGAGCTGGATTAATATCTGTAGAGATGCAGTCCGTAACACAGGCCGCTGGGGGGAGAGGGGTTACTGAGTGATAGTGTGAGGGAGCTGGATTAACATCAGTAGAGATACAGTCAGTAACACAGGGTGCTGGGGGTAGAGGGGTTACTGAGTGACAGTATGAGGGAGCTGGATTAACATCAGGAGAGATACAGTCAGTAACAGAGGGCGCTGGGGGGAGAGGGGTTACTGAGTGACAGTGTGAGGGAGATGGATTAACATCTGTAGAGATACAGTCAGTAACACATGGCGCTGGGGGGAGAGGGGTGACTGAGTGACAGTGTGAGGGAGCTGGATTAACATCAGTAGAGATACAGTCAGTACCACAGGGTGCTGGGGGGAGAGGGGTTACTGAGTGACAGTGTGAGGGAGCTGGATTATCATCAGTAGAGATACAGTCAGTAACACAGTGCGCGGGCGGGAGAGGGCTTACTGAGTGACAGTGTGAGGGAGCTGGATTAACATTAGTAGCGATACAGTCAGTACCACAGGGCGCTGGTGGGAGAGGGGTTACTGAGTGACAGTGTGAGGGAGCTGGATTAACATCAGTAGAGATACAGTCAGTAACATAGGCTGCTGGGGGGAGAGGGGTGACTGAGTGACCGTGTGAGGGAGCTGGATTAACATCAGTAGAGATACAGTCAGTAACACAGGGTGCTGGGGAGAGGGGTTACTGAGTGACAGCGTGAGGGAGCTGGATTAACATCAGTAGAGGTACAGTCAGTAACACGGTGCAGGAGGGAGAGGGGTGACCGAGTGACAGTGTGAGAGAGCTGGATTAACATCAGTAGAGATACAGTCATTAACAGGGCGCTGTGGGGAGAGGGGTTACTGAGTGACTGTGAGAGAGCTGGATTAACCTCAGTACAGATACAATCCATAATACAGGACACTGGGTCGTAAGGGGTGACTGAGTGACAGTGTGTGGGGTCTGGATTAACATCTGTAGAGATACAGTCAGTAACACAGGGCGCTGGGGGGAGAGGGGTTACTGAGTGACAGTGTGAGGGAGCTGGATTAACATCAGCAGAGATACAGTCAGTAACACAGGACGCTGGGGGGAGAGGGGTCACTGAGTGACAGTGTGAGGGAGCTGGATTAACATCAGTAGAGATACAGTCAGTAACACGGCGCTAGGGGGAGAGGGGTGACTGAGTGACAGTGTGAGGGAGCTGGATTAACATCAGTACGGATACAGTCAGTAACACTGGTTGCTGGGGGGAGAGGAGTGACTGAGTGACAGTGTGAGGGAGCTGGATTAACATCAGTAGAGATAGAGTCAGTAACACATGGCGCTGGGTGGAGAGGCGTTACTGAGTGACAGTGTGAGGGATCTGGATTAACATCAGTAGAGATACAGTCCGTAACACAGGCCGCTGCGTCGAGAGGGGTTACTGAGTGATAGTGTGAGGGATCTGTATTAAAATCAGTAGAGATACAGTCAGTAACACAGGGTGCTGGGGGGAGAGGGCTTACTGAGTGACAGTGTGAGGGAGCTGGATTAACATCAGTAGAGATACAGTCAGTAACACAGGGTGCTGCTGGGAGCGGGATTACTGAGTGACAGTGTGAGGGAGCTGGATTAACATTAGTAGAGATACAGTCAGTACCACAGGGCGCTGGGGGGAGAGGGGTTACTGAGTGACAGTGTGAGGGAGCTGGATTAACATCAGTAGAGATGCAGTCAGTAACACATGTCGATGTGGGAGAGGGGTTACTGAGTGACAGTGTGAGGGAGCTGGATTAACATCAGTAGAGATACAGTCAGTAACACAGGGCGCTGGGGGGAGAGGGGTTACTGAGTGATAGTGTGAGGGAGCTGGATTAACATCAGTAGAGATACAGTCAGTAACACAGGGTGCTGGGGGGAGAGGGGTTACTGAGTGACAGTGTGAGGGAGCTGGATTAACATCAGTAGAGATACAGTCCGTAACACAGGGTGCTGGGGGGAGAGGGGTTACTGAGTGACAGTGTGAGGGAGCTGGATTAACATCAGTAGAGATACAGTCAGTAACACAGTGCGCTTGGGGGGACAGGGGTTACTGAGTGACAGTGTGAGGGTGCTGGATTAACATCAGTAGAGATACAGTCAGTAACACAGGGTGCTGGGGGGAGAGGGGTTACTGAGTGACAGTGTGTGGGGTCTGGATTAACATCAGTAGAGATACAGTCAGTAACACAGGGTGCTGCTGGGAGAGGGGTTACTGAGTGACAGTGTGAGGGAGCTGGATTAACATTAGTAGAGATACAGTCAGTACCACAGGGCGCTGGGGGGAGAGGGGTTACTGAGTGACACTGTGAGGGAGCTGGATTAACATCAGTAGAGATGCAGTCAGTAACACATGTCGATGTGGGAGAGGGGTTACTGAGTGACAGTGTGAGGGAGCTGGATTAACATCAGTAGAGATACAGTCAGTACCACAGGGCGCTGGGGGGAGAGGGGTTACTGAGTGATAGTGTGAGGGAGCTGGATTAACATCAGTAGAGATACAGTCAGTAACACAGGGTGCTGGGGGGAGAGGGGTTACTGAGTGACAGTGTGAGGGAGCTGGATTAACATCAGCAGAGATACAGTCAGTAACACAGGGTGCTGGGGGGAGAGGGGTTACTGAGTGACAGTGTGAGGGAGCTGGATTAACATCTGTAGAGATACAGTCAGTAACACAGGGTGCTGGGGGGAGAGGGGTTACAGAGTGACAGTGTGAGAGAGCTGGATTAACCTAAGTACAGATACAGTCAGCAACACAGGGCACTGGGGGGAGAGGGGTGACTGAGTGACAGTGTGAGGGAGCTGGATTAACATCAGCAGAGATACAGTCAGAAACACAGGACACGGGAGAGAGGGGTTACTGAGTAACAGTGTGAGGGAGCTGGATTCACATCAGTAGAGATACAGTCAGTAACACAGGGCACTGGGGGGTGAGGGGTTACTGAGTGACAGTGTGAGGGATCTGGATTCACATCAGTAGAGATACAGTCAGTAACACAGGACACTGGGGAGAGAGGGGTTACTGAGTGACACTGTGAGGGAGCTGGATTCACATCAGTAGAGATACAGTCAGTAACACAGGACGCTGGGGGGAGAGGGGTTACTGAGTGACTGTGAGAGAGCTGGATTAACATCAGTACAGATACAGTCAGTAACACAGGGTGCTGGGGGGAGAGGGGTTACTGAGTGACAGTATGAGGGAGGTGGATTAACATCAGTAGAGATACAGTCAGTAACAGAGGGCGCTGGGGGGTGAGGGGTTACTGAGTGACAGTGTGAGGGAGCTGGATTAACATCAGTAGAGATACAGTCCGTAACACAGGGTGCTGGGGGGAGAGGCGTTACTGAGTGACAGTGTGAGGGAGCTGGATTAACATCAGTAGAGATACAGTCAGTAACACAGGGCGCGGGCAGGAGAGGGGTTACTGAGTGACAGTGTGAGGGAGCTGGATTAACATTAGTAGAGATACAGTCAGTACCACAGGGCGCTGGGGGGAGAGGGGTTACTGAGTGACTGTGAGAGAGCTGGATTAACATCAGTAGAGATACAGTCAGTAAGACTGGGTGCTTGGGGGAGAGGGGTTACTGAGTGACAGTGTGAGGGAGCTGGATTAACATCAGTAGAGGTACAGTCAGTAACACTGGTTGCTGGGGGGAGAGGAGTGACTGAGTGACAGTGTGAGGGAGTTGGATTAACATCAGTAGAGATAGAGTCAGTAACACATGGCGCTGGGTGGAGAGGGGTTACTGAGTGACAGTGTGAGGGATCTGGATTAACATTAGTAGAGATCCTGTCCGTAACACAGGCCGCTGGGGGGAGAGGGGTTACTGAGTGATAGTGTGAGGGATCTGTATTAACATCAGTAGAGATACAGTCACTAACACAGGGTGCTGGGGGGAGAGGGCTTACTGAGTGACAGTGTGAGGGAGATGGATTATCATCAGTAGAGATACAGTCAGTAACACAGGGTGCTGGGGGGAGAGGGCTTACTGAGTGACAGTGTGAGGGAGCTGGATTAACATCAGTAGAGATACAGTCAGTAACACAGGGTGCTCCTGGGAGAGGGGTTACTGAGTGATAGTGTGAGGGAGCTGGATTAACATCAGTAGAGATACAGTCAGTAACACAGGGTGCTGGGGGGAGAGGGGTTACTGAGTGACAGTGTGAGGGAGCTGGATTAACATCAGTAGAGATACAGTCCGTAACATAGGGTGCTGGGGGGAGAGGGGTGACTGAGTGACAGTGTGAGGGAGATGGATTAACATCAGTAGAGATACAGTCAGTAACACAGTGCGCTTGGGGGGAGAGGGGTTACTGAGTGACAGTGTGAGGGTGCTGGATTAACATCAGTAGAGATACAGTCAGTAACACAGGGTGCTGGAGGGAAAGGGGTTACTGAGTAACAGTGTGAGGGAGCTGGATTAACATCAGTAGAGATACAGTCAGTAACACAGGGTGCTGGGGGAAGAGGGGTTTACTGAGTGACAGTGTGTGGGGTCTGGATTAACAGCAGTAGAGATACAGTCAGTAACACAGGGCAGTGCTGGGGGGAGAGGAGTTACTGAGTGACAGTGTGAGGGAGCTGGATTAACATCAGTAGAGATACAGTCAGTACCACAGGGCGCTGGGGGGAGAGGGGTTACTGAGTGATAGTGTGAGGGAGCTGGATTAACATCAGTAGAGATACAGTCAGTAACACAGGGTGCTGGGGGGAGAGGGGTTACTGAGTGACAGTGTGAGGGAGCTGGATTAACATCAGCAGAGATACAGTCAGTAACACAGGGTGCTGGGGGGAGAGGGGTTACTGAGTGACAGTGTGAGGGAGATGGATTAACATCAGTAGAGATACAGTCAGTAACACAGTGCGCTTGGGGGGAGAGGGGTTACTGAGTGACAGTGTGAGGGTGCTGGATTATCATCAGTCGAGATACAGTCAGTAACACAGGGTGCTGGGGGGAGAGGGGTTACTGAGTGACAGTGTGTGGGGTCTGGATTAACATCAGTAGAGATACAGTCAGTAACACAGGGCACTGCTGGGGGGAGAGGGGTTACTGAGTGACAGTGTGAGGGAGCTGGATTAACATCTGTAGAGATACAGTCAGTAACACAGGGTGCTGGGGGGAGAGGGGTTACTGAGTGACAGTGTGAGAGAGCTGGATTAACCTAAGTACAGATACAGTCAGCAACACAGGGCACTGGGGGGAGAGGGGTGACTGAGTGACAGTGTGAGAGAGCTGGATTAACCTAAGTACAGATACAGTCAGCAACACAGGGCACTGGGGGGAGAGGGGTGACTGAGTGACAGTGTGAGGGAGCTGGATTAACATCAGTAGAGATACAGTCAGTAACACAGGGCGCGGGCAGGAGAGGGGTTACTGAGTGACAGTGTGAGGGAGCTGGATTAACATTAGTAGAGATACAGTCAGTACCACAGGGCGCTGGGGGGAGAGGGGTTACTGAGTGACTGTGAGAGAGCTGGATTAACATCAGTAGAGATACAGTCAGTAAGACTGGGTGCTTGGGGGAGAGGGGTTACTGAGTGACAGTGTGAGGGAGCTGGATTAACATCAGTAGAGGTACAGTCAGTAACACTGGTTGCTGGGGGGAGAGGAGTGACTGAGTGACAGTGTGAGGGAGTTGGATTAACATCAGTAGAGATAGAGTCAGTAACACATGGCGCTGGGTGGAGAGGGGTTACTGAGTGACAGTGTGAGGGATCTGGATTAACATTAGTAGAGATCCTGTCCGTAACACAGGCCGCTGGGGGGAGAGGGGTTACTGAGTGATAGTGTGAGGGATCTGTATTAACATCAGTAGAGATACAGTCACTAACACAGGGTGCTGGGGGGAGAGGGCTTACTGAGTGACAGTGTGAGGGAGATGGATTATCATCAGTAGAGATACAGTCAGTAACACAGGGTGCTGGGGGGAGAGGGCTTACTGAGTGACAGTGTGAGGGAGCTGGATTAACATCAGTAGAGATACAGTCAGTAACACAGGGTGCTCCTGGGAGAGGGGTTACTGAGTGATAGTGTGAGGGAGCTGGATTAACATCAGTAGAGATACAGTCAGTAACACAGGGTGCTGGGGGGAGAGGGGTTACTGAGTGACAGTGTGAGGGAGCTGGATTAACATCAGTAGAGATACAGTCCGTAACATAGGGTGCTGGGGGGAGAGGGGTGACTGAGTGACAGTGTGAGGGAGATGGATTAACATCAGTAGAGATACAGTCAGTAACACAGTGCGCTTGGGGGGAGAGGGGTTACTGAGTGACAGTGTGAGGGTGCTGGATTAACATCAGTAGAGATACAGTCAGTAACACAGGGTGCTGGAGGGAAAGGGGTTACTGAGTAACAGTGTGAGGGAGCTGGATTAACATCAGTAGAGATACAGTCAGTAACACAGGGTGCTGGGGGAAGAGGGGTTTACTGAGTGACAGTGTGTGGGGTCTGGATTAACAGCAGTAGAGATACAGTCAGTAACACAGGGCAGTGCTGGGGGGAGAGGAGTTACTGAGTGACAGTGTGAGGGAGCTGGATTAACATCAGTAGAGATACAGTCAGTACCACAGGGCGCTGGGGGGAGAGGGGTTACTGAGTGATAGTGTGAGGGAGCTGGATTAACATCAGTAGAGATACAGTCAGTAACACAGGGTGCTGGGGGGAGAGGGGTTACTGAGTGACAGTGTGAGGGAGCTGGATTAACATCAGCAGAGATACAGTCAGTAACACAGGGTGCTGGGGGGAGAGGGGTTACTGAGTGACAGTGTGAGGGAGATGGATTAACATCAGTAGAGATACAGTCAGTAACACAGTGCGCTTGGGGGGAGAGGGGTTACTGAGTGACAGTGTGAGGGTGCTGGATTATCATCAGTCGAGATACAGTCAGTAACACAGGGTGCTGGGGGGAGAGGGGTTACTGAGTGACAGTGTGTGGGGTCTGGATTAACATCAGTAGAGATACAGTCAGTAACACAGGGCACTGCTGGGGGGAGAGGGGTTACTGAGTGACAGTGTGAGGGAGCTGGATTAACATCTGTAGAGATACAGTCAGTAACACAGGGTGCTGGGGGGAGAGGGGTTACTGAGTGACAGTGTGAGAGAGCTGGATTAACCTAAGTACAGATACAGTCAGCAACACAGGGCACTGGGGGGAGAGGGGTGACTGAGTGACAGTGTGAGAGAGCTGGATTAACCTAAGTACAGATACAGTCAGCAACACAGGGCACTGGGGGGAGAGGGGTGACTGATTGACAGTGTGAGGGAGCTGGATTAACATCAGTAGAGATACAGTCAGAAACACAGGACACGGGAGAGAGGGGTTACTGAGTAACAGTGTGAGGGAGCTGGATTCACATCAGTAGAGATACAGTCAGTAACACAGGGCGCTGGGGGGAGAGGGGTTACTGAGTGACAGTGTGAGGGAGCTGGATTAACAATAGTAGAGATACAGTCAGTAACACAGGGCACTGGGGGGAGAGGGGTTACTGAGTGACAGTGTGAGGGAGCTGGATTAACATCAGTAGAGATACAGTCAGTAACACAGGGCACTGGGGGGTAAGGGGTTACTGAGTGACAGTGTGAGGGATCTGGATTCACATCAGTAGAGATACAGTCAGTAACACAGGACACTGGGGAGAGAGGGGTTACTGAGTGACACTGTGAGGGAGCTGGATTCACATCAGTAGAGATACAGTCAGTAACACAGGACGCTGGGGGGAGAGGGGTTACTGAGTGACTGTGAGAGAGCTGGATTAACATCAGAACAGATACAGTCAGTAACACAGGGTGCTGGGGGGAGAGGGTTTACTGAGTGACAGTATGAGGGAGCTGGATTAACATCAGTAGAGATACAGTCAGTAACAGAGGGCGCTGGGGGGTGAGGGGTTACTGAGTGACAGTGTGAGGGAGCTGGATTAACATCAGTAGAGATACAGTCCGTAACACAGGGTGCTGCGGGGAGAGGGGTTACTGAGTGACAGTGTGAGGGAGCTGGATTAACATCAGTAGAGATACAGTCAGTACCACAGGGTGCTGGGGGGAGAGGCGTTACTGAGTGACAGTGTGAGGGAGCTGGATTAACATCAGTAGAGATACAGTCAGAAACATAGGGCGCGGGCAGGAGAGGGGTTACTGAGTGACAGTGTGAGGGAGCTGGATTAACATTAGTAGAGATACAGTCAGTACAACAGGGCGCTGGGGGGAGAGGGGTTACTGAGTGACTGTGAGAGAGCTGGATTAACATCAGTAGAGATACAGTCAGTAAGACTGGGTGCTTGGGGGAGAGGGGTTACTGAGTGACAGTGTGAGGGAGCTGGATTAACATCAGTAGAGGTACAGTCAGTAACACTGGTTGCTGGGGGGAGAGGAGTGACTGAGTGACAGTGTGAGGGAGTTGGATTAACATCAGTAGAGATAGAGTCAGTAACACATGGCGCTGGGTGGAGAGGGGTTACTGAGTGACAGTGTGAGGGATCTGGATTAACATTAGTAGAGATCCTGTCCGTAACACAGGCCGCTGGGGGGAGAGGGGTAACTGAGTGATAGTGTGAGGGATCTGTATTAACATCAGTAGAGATACAGTCACTAACACAGGGTGCTGGGGGGAGAGGGCTTACTGAGTGACAGTGTGAGGGAGATGGATTATCATCAGTAGAGATACAGTCAGTAACACAGGGTGCTGGGGGGAGAGGGCTTACTGAGTGACAGTGTGAAGGAGCTGGATTAACATTAGTAGAGATACAGTCAGTACCACTGGTTGCGGGGGGGAGAGGGGTAACTGAGTGACAGTGTGAGGGAGCTGGATTAACATCAGTAGAGATACAGTAAGTACCACTGGGTGCTGGGGGGATAGGGGTTACTGAGTGCCAGTGTGAGGGAGCCGGATTAACATCAGTAGAGATACAGTCAGTAACACCGCGCTGGGGAGAGAGGGATTACTGAGTGACAGTGTGAGGGAGCTGGATTAACATCAGTAGAGATACAGTCAGTAACACAGGGCGCTGGGGGAGAGGGGTTACTGAGTGACAGTGTGAGGGAGCTGGATTAACATCAGTAGAGATACAGTCAGTAACACAGGGCGCTGGGGGGAGAGGGGTTACTGAGTGACAGTGTGAGGGAGCTGGATTAACATCAGTAGAGATACAGTCAGGAACACAAGGCGCGGGCGGGAGAGGGGTTACTGAGTGACAGTGTGAGGGAGCTGGATTAACATTAGTAGAGATACAGTCAGTACCACAGGCCGCTGGGGGGAGAGGGGTTACTGAGTGACAGTGTGAGGGAGCTGGATTAACATCAGTAGAAATACAGTCAGTAACATAGGCTGCTGGGGGGAGAGGGGTGACTGAGTGACCGTGTGAGGGAGCTGGATTAACATCAGTTGAGATACAGTCAGTAACACAGGGTGCTGGGGAGAGGGGTTACTGAGTGACAGCGTGAGGGAGCTGGATTAACATCAGTAGTTGTACAGTCAGTAACACGGTGCTGGAGGGAGAGGAGTGACCGAGTGACAGTGTGATGGAGCTGGATTAACATCAGTAGAGATACAGTCAGTAACAGGGCGCTGGGGGGAGAGGGGTTACTGAGTGACTGTGAGAGAGCTGGATTAACCTCAGTACAGATACAATCCATAACACAGGACACTGGGGGTAGAGGGGTCACTGAGTGACAGTGTGAGGGAGCTGGATTAACATCAGTAGAGATACAGTTAGTAACACGGCGCTAGGGGGAGAGGGGTGACTGAGTGACAGTGTGAGGGAGCTGGATTAACATCAGTACAGATACAGTCCGTAACACTGGTTGCTGGCGGGAGAGGAGTGACTGAGTGATAGTGTGAGGGATCTGGATTAACATCAGTAGAGATACAGTCAGTAACACAGGGTGCTAGGGGGAGAGTGCTTACTGAGTGACAGTGTGAGGGAGCTGGATTAACATTAGTAGAGATACAGTCAGTACCACAGGGCGCTGGGGGGAGAGGGGTTACTGAGTGACAGTGTGAGGGAGCTGGATTAACATCAGTAGAGATGCAGTCAGTAACACATGTCGCTTGGGGGGAGTGGGGTTACTGAGTGACAGTGTGAGAGATCTGGATTAACATCTGTAGAGATGCAGTCCATAACACAGGGCGCTGGGGGGAGAGGGGTTACTGAGTGATAGTGTGAGGGAGCTGGATTAACATCAGTAGAGATACAATCAGTAACACAGGGTGCTGGGGGGAGAGGGGTTACTGAGTGACAGTGTGTGGGGTCTGGATTAACATCAGTAGAGATACAGTCAGTAACACAGGGCGCTGGGGAGAGGGGTTACTGAGTGACAGTGTGAGGGTGCTGGATTAAAATCAGTAGAGATACAGTCAGTAACACAGGGCACTGCTGGGGGGAGAGGGGTTACTGAGTGACAGTGTGAGGGAGCTGGATTAACATCAGTAGACATACAGTCAGTAACACAGGGCGCTGGGGGGAGAGGGGTTACTGAGTGACAGTGTGAGGGAGCTGGATTAACATCAGTAGAGATACAGTCAGTAACACAGAGCGCTGGGGAGAGAGGGGTTTCTGAGGGACAGTGTGAAGGAGCTGGATTAACATCAGTAGAGATACAGTCAGTAACACAGGGCACTGCGGGGGAGAGGGGTTACTGAGTGACAGTGTGAGAGATCTGGATTAACCTAAGTACAGATACAGTCAGCAACACAGGGCACTGGGGGGAGAGGGGTGACTGAGTGACAGTGTGAGGGAGCTGGATTAACGTCAGTAGAGATACAGTCAGAAACACAGGACACGGGAGAGAGGGGTTACTGAGTGTCAGTGTGAGGGAGCTGGATTCACATCAGTAGAGATACAGTCAGTAACACAGGACACTGGGGAGAGAGGGGTTACTGAGTGACACTGTGAGGGAGCTGGATTCACATCAGTAGAGATACAGTTTGTAACACAGGGTGCTGGGGGGAGAGGGGTTACTGAGTGACAGTGTGAGGGAGCTGGATTAACATCAGTACAGATACAGTCAGTAACACAGGGTGCTGGGGGGAGAGGGGTTACTGAGTGACTGTGAGAGAGCTGGATTAACATCAGTACAGATACAGTCAGAAACAGGACAGGGGGGAGAGGGGATACTGAGTGACAGTGTGAGGGAGCTGGATTAATATCTGTAGAGATGCAGTCCGTAACACAGGCCGCTGGGGGGAGAGGGGTTACTGAGTGATAGTGTGAGGGAGCTGGATTAACATCAGTAGAGATACAGTCAGTAACACAGGGTGCTGGGGGTAGAGGGGTTACTGAGTGACAGTATGAGGGAGCTGAATTAACATCAGGAGAGATACAGTCAGTAAGACTGGGTGCTTGGGGGAGAGGGGTTACTGAGTGACAGTGTGAGGGAGCTGGATTAACATCAGTAGAGGTACAGTCAGTAACACTGGTTGCTGGGGGGAGAGGAGTGACTGAGTGACAGTGTGAGGGAGTTGGATTAACATCAGTAGAGATAGAGTCAGTAACACATGGCGCTGGGTGGAGAGGGGTTACTGAGTGACAGTGTGAGGGATCTGGATTAACATTAGTAGAGATCCTGTCCGTAACACAGGCCGCTGGGGGGAGAGGGGTAACTGAGTGATAGTGTGAGGGATCTGTATTAACATCAGTAGAGATACAGTCACTAACACAGGGTGCTGGGGGGAGAGGGCTTACTGAGTGACAGTGTGAGGGAGATGGATTGTCATCAGTAGAGATACAGTCAGTAACACAGGGTGCTGGGGGGAGAGGGCTTACTGAGTGACAGTGTGAGGGAGCTGGATTAACATCAGTAGAGATACAGTCAGTAACACAGGGTGCTGCTGGGAGAGGGGTTACTGAGTGATATTGTGAGGGAGCTGGATTAACATCAGTAGAGATACAGTCAGTAACACAGGGTGCTGGGGGGAGAGGGGTTACTGAGTGACAGTGTGAAGGAGCTGGATTAACATTAGTAGAGATACAGTCAGTACCACTGGTTGCGGGGGGGAGAGGGGTAACTGAGTGACAGTGTGAGGGAGCTGGATTAACATCAGTAGAGATACAGTAAGTACCACTGGGTGCTGGGGGGATAGGGGTTACTGAGTGCCAGTGTGAGGGAGCCGGATTAACATCAGTAGAGATACAGTCAGTAACACCGCGCTGGGGAGAGAGGGATTACTGAGTGACAGTGTGAGGGAGCTGGATTAACATCAGTAGAGATACAGTCAGTAACACAGGGCGCTGGGGGAGAGGGGTTACTGAGTGACAGTGTGAGGGAGCTGGATTAACATCAGTAGAGATACAGTCAGTAACACAGGGCGCTGGGGGGAGAGGGGTTACTGAGTGACAGTGTGAGGGAGCTGGATTAACATCAGTAGAGATACAGTCAGGAACACAAGGCGCGGGCGGGAGAGGGGTTACTGAGTGACAGTGTGAGGGAGCTGGATTAACATTAGTAGAGATACAGTCAGTACCACAGGCCGCTGGGGGGAGAGGGGTTACTGAGTGACAGTGTGAGGGAGCTGGATTAACATCAGTAGAGATACAGTCAGTAACATAGGCTGCTGGGGGGAGAGGGGTGACTGAGTGACCGTGTGAGGGAGCTGGATTAACATCAGTTGAGATACAGTCAGTAACACAGGGTGCTGGGGAGAGGGGTTACTGAGTGACAGCGTGAGGGAGCTGGATTAACATCAGTAGTTGTACAGTCAGTAACACGGTGCTGGAGGGAGAGGAGTGACCGAGTGACAGTGTGATGGAGCTGGATTAACATCAGTAGAGATACAGTCAGTAACAGGGCGCTGGGGGGAGAGGGGTTACTGAGTGACTGTGAGAGAGCTGGATTAACCTCAGTACAGATACAATCCATAACACAGGACACTGGGGGTAGAGGGGTCACTGAGTGACAGTGTGAGGGAGCTGGATTAACATCAGTAGAGATACAGTTAGTAACACGGCGCTAGGGGGAGAGGGGTGACTGAGTGACAGTGTGAGGGAGCTGGATTAACATCAGTACAGATACAGTCCGTAACACTGGTTGCTGGCGGGAGAGGAGTGACTGAGTGATAGTGTGAGGGATCTGGATTAACATCAGTAGAGATACAGTCAGTAACACAGGGTGCTAGGGGGAGAGTGCTTACTGAGTGACAGTGTGAGGGAGCTGGATTAACATTAGTAGAGATACAGTCAGTACCACAGGGCGCTGGGGGGAGAGGGGTTACTGAGTGACAGTGTGAGGGAGCTGGATTAACATCAGTAGAGATGCAGTCAGTAACACATGTCGCTTGGGGGGAGTGGGGTTACTGAGTGACAGTGTGAGAGATCTGGATTAACATCTGTAGAGATGCAGTCCATAACACAGGGCGCTGGGGGGAGAGGGGTTACTGAGTGATAGTGTGAGGGAGCTGGATTAACATCAGTAGAGATATAATCAGTAACACAGGGTGCTGGGGGGAGAGGGGTTACTGAGTGACAGTGTGTGGGGTCTGGATTAACATCAGTAGAGATACAGTCAGTAACACAGGGCGCTGGGGAGAGGGGTTACTGAGTGACAGTGTGAGGGTGCTGGATTAAAATCAGTAGAGATACAGTCAGTAACACAGGGCACTGCTGGGGGGAGAGGGGTTACTGAGTGACAGTGTGAGGGAGCTGGATTAACATCAGTAGAGATACAGTCAGTAACACAGAGCGCTGGGGAGAGAGGGGTTTCTGAGGGACAGTGTGAAGGAGCTGGATTAACATCAGTAGAGATACAGTCAGTAACACAGGGCACTGCGGGGGAGAGGGGTTACTGAGTGACAGTGTGAGAGATCTGGATTAACCTAAGTACAGATACAGTCAGCAACACAGGGCACTGGGGGGAGAGGGGTTACTGAGTGACAGTGTGAGGGAGCTGGATTAACGTCAGTAGAGATACAGTCAGAAACACAGGACACGGGAGAGAGGGGTTACTGAGTGACAGTGTGAGGGAGCTGGATTCACATCAGTAGAGATACAGTCAGTAACACAGGACACTGGGGAGAGAGGGGTTACTGAGTGACACTGTGAGGGAGCTGGATTCACATCAGTAGAGATACAGTTTGTAACACAGGGTGCTGGGGGGAGAGGGGTTACTGAGTGACAGTGTGAGGGAGCTGGATTAACATCAGTACAGATACAGTCAGTAACACAGGGTGCTGGGGGGAGAGGGGTTACTGAGTGACTGTGAGAGAGCTGGATTAACATCAGTACAGATACAGTCAGAAACAGGACAGGGGGGAGAGGGGATACTGAGTGACAGTGTGAGGGAGCTGGATTAATATCTGTAGAGATGCAGTCCGTAACACAGGCCGCTGGGGGGAGAGGGGTTACTGAGTGATAGTGTGAGGGAGCTGGATTAACATCAGTAGAGATACAGTCAGTAACACAGGGTGCTGGGGGTAGAGGGGTTACTGAGTGACAGTATGAGGGAGCTGAATTAACATCAGGAGAGATACAGTCAGTAACAGAGGGCGCTGGGGGGAGAGGGGTTACTGAGTGACAGTGTGAGGGAGATGGATTAACATCTGTAGAGATACAGTCAGTAACACATGGCGCTGGGGGGAGAGGGGTGACTGAGTGACAGTGTGAGGGAGCTGGATTAACATCAGTAGAGATACAGTCAGTACCACAGGGTGCTGGGGGGAGAGGGGTTACTGAGTGACAGTGTGAGGGAGCTGGATTATCATCAGTAGAGATACAGTCAGTAACACAGTGCGCGGGCGGGAGAGGGCTTACTGAGTGACAGTGTGAGGGAGCTGGATTAACATTAGTAGCGATACAGTCAGTACCACAGGGCGATGGTGGGAGAGGGGTTACTGAGTGACAGTGTGAGGGAGCTGGATTAACATCAGTAGAGATACAGTCAGTAACATAGGCTGCTGGGGGGAGAGGGGTGACTGAGTGACCGTGTGAGGGAGCTGGATTAACATCAGTAGAGATACAGTCAGTAACACAGGGTGCTGGGGAGAGGGGTTACTGAGTGACAGCGTGAGGGAGCTGGATTAACATCAGTAGAGGTACAGTCAGTAACACGGTGCAGGAGGGAGAGGGGTGACCGAGTGACAGTGTGAGAGAGCTGGATTAACATCAGTAGAGATACAGTCATTAACAGGGCGCTGGGGGGAGAGGGGTTACTGAGTGACTGTGAGAGAGCTGGATTAACCTCAGTACAGATACAATCCATAATACAGGACACTGGGTGGAAAGGGGTGACTGAGTGACAGTGTGTGGGGTCTGGATTAACATCTGTAGAGATACAGTCAGTAACACAGGAAACTGGGGGGAGAGGGGTTACTGAGTGACTGTGAGAGAGCTGGATTAACATCAGAACAGATACAGTCAGTAACACAGGGTGCTGGGGGGAGAGGGGTTACTGAGTGACAGTATGAGGGAGCTGGATTAACATCAGTAGAGATACAGTCAGTAACAGAGGGCGCTGGGGGGTGAGGGGTTACTGAGTGACAGTGTGAGGGAGCTGGATTAACATCAGTAGAGATACAGTCCGTAACACAGGGTGCTGCGGGGAGAGGGGTTACTGAGTGACAGTGTGAGGGAGCTGGATTAACATCAGTAGAGATACAGTCAGTACCACAGGGTGCTGGGGGGAGAGGCGTTACTGAGTGACAGTGTGAGGGAGCTGGATTAACATCAGTAGAGATACAGTCAGAAACACAGGGCGCGGGCAGGAGAGGGGTTACTGAGTGACAGTGTGAGGGAGCTGGATTAACATTAGTAGAGATACAGTCAGTACCACAGGGCGCTGGGGGGAGAGGGGTTACTGAGTGACAGTGTGAGGGAGCTGGATTAACATCAGTAGAGATGCAGTCAGTAACACATGTCGATGTGGGAGAGGGGTTACTGAGTGACAGTGTGAGGGAGCTGGATTAACATCAGTAGAGATACAGTCAGTAACACAGGGCGCTGGGGGGAGAGGGGTTACTGAGAGATAGTGTGAGGGAGCTGGATTAACATCAGTAGAGATACAGTCAGTAACACAGGGTGCTGGGGGGAGAGGGGTTACTGAGTGACAGTGTGAGGGAGCTGGATTAACATCAGTAGAGATACAGTCCGTAACACAGGGTGCTGGGGGGAGAGGGGTTACTGAGTGACAGTGTGAGGGAGCTGGATTAACATCAGTAGAGATACAGTCAGTAACACAGTGCGCTTGGGGGGAGAGGGGTTACTGAGTGACAGTGTGAGGGTGCTGGATTAACATCAGTAGAGATACAGTCAGGAACACAGGGTGCTGGGGGGAGAGGGGTTACTGAGTGACAGTGTGTGGGGTCTGGATTAACATCAGTAGAGATACAGTCAGTAACACAGCGTGCTGCTGGGAGAGGGGTTACTGAGTGACAGTGTGAGGGAGCTGGATTAACATTAGTAGAGATACAGTCAGTACCACAGGGCGCTGGGGGGAGAGGGGTTACTGAGTGACACTGTGAGGGAGCTGGATTAACATCAGTAGAGATGCAGTCAGTAACACATGTCGATGTGGGAGAGGGGTTACTGAGTGACAGTGTGAGGGAGCTGGATTAACATCAGTAGAGATACAGTCAGTACCACAGGGCGCTGGGGGGAGAGGGGTTACTGAGTGATAGTGTGAGGGAGCTGGATTAACATCAGTAGAGATACAGTCAGTAACACAGGGTGCTGGGGGGAGAGGGGTTACTGAGTGACAGTGTGAGGGAGCTGGATTAACATCAGCAGAGATACAGTCAGTAACACAGGGTGCTGGGGGGAGAGGGGTTACTGAGTGACAGTGTGAGGGAGATGGATTAACATCAGTAGAGATACAGTCAGTAACACAGTGCGCTTGGGGGGAGAGGGGTTACTGAGTGACAGTGTGAGGGTGCTGGATTAACATCAGTCGAGATACAGTCAGTAACACAGGGTGCTGGGGGGAGAGGGGTTACTGAGTGACAGTGTGTGGGAGATGGATTAACATCAGTAGAGATACAGTCAGTAACACAGGGCACTGCTGGGGGGAGAGGGGTTACTGAGTGACAGTGTGAGGGAGCTGGATTAACATCTGTAGAGATACAGTCAGTAACACAGGGTGCTGGGGGGAGAGGGTTTACCGAGTGACAGTGTGAGGGAGATGGATTAACATCAGTAGAGATACAGTCAGCAACACAGGGCACTGGGGGGAGAGGGGTGACTGAGTGACAGTGTGAGGGTGCTGGATTAACATCAGCAGAGATACAGTCAGAAACACAGGACACGGGAGAGAGGGGTTACTGAGTAACAGTGTGAGGGAGCTGGATTCACATCAGTAGAGATACAGTCAGTAACACAGGGCACTGGGGGGTGAGGGGTTACTGAGTGACAGTGTGAGGGATCTGGATTCACATCAGTAGAGATACAGTCAGTAACACAGGACACTGGGGAGAGAGGGGTTACTGAGTGACACTGTGAGGGAGCTGGATTCACATCAGTAGAGATACAGTCAGTAACACAGGACGCTGGGGGGAGAGGGGTTACTGAGTGACTGTGAGAGAGCTGGATTAACATCAGTACAGATACAGTCAGTAACAGAGGGTGCTGGGGGGAGAGGGGTTACTGAGTGACAGTGTGAGGGAGCTGGATTAACATCAGTAGAGATACAGTCCGTAACACAGGGCGCTGGGGGGAGAGGGGTTACTGAGTGACAGTGTGAGGGAGCTGGATTAACATCAGTAGAGATACAGTCAGTAACACAGGGCACTGGGGGGAGAGGGGTTACTGAGTGACAGTGTGAGGGAGCTGGATTAACATCAGTAGAGATACAGTCAGTACCACAGGGTGCTGGGGGGAGAGGCGTTACTGAGTGACAGTGTGAGGGAGCTGGATTAACATCAGTAGAGATACAGTCAGAAACACAGGGCGCGGGCAGGAGAGGGGTTACTGAGTGACAGTGTGAGGGAGCTGGATTAACATTAGTAGAGATACAGTCAGTACCACAGGGCGCTGGGGGGAGAGGGGTTACTGAGTGACAGTGTGAGGGAGCTGGATTAACATCAGTAGAGATGCAGTCAGTAACACATGTCGATGTGGGAGAGGGGTTACTGAGTGACAGTGTGAGGGAGCTGGATTAACATCAGTGGAGATACAGTCAGTAACACAGGGCGCTGGGGGGAGAGGGGTTACTGAGAGATAGTGTGAGGGAGCTGGATTAACATCAGTAGAGATACAGTCAGTAACACAGGGTGCTGGGGGGAGAGGGGTTACTGAGTGACAGTGTGAGGGAGCTGGATTAACATCAGTAGAGATACAGTCCGTAACACAGGGTGCTGGGGGGAGAGGGGTTACTGAGTGACAGTGTGAGGGAGCTGGATTAACATCAGTAGAGATACAGTCAGTAACACAGTGCGCTTGGGGGGAGAGGGGTTACTGAGTGACAGTGTGAGGGTGCTGGATTAACATCAGTAGAGATACAGTCAGGAACACAGGGTGCTGGGGGGAGAGGGGTTACTGAGTGACAGTGTGTGGGGTCTGGATTAACATCAGTAGAGATACAGTCAGTAACACAGCGTGCTGCTGGGAGAGGGGTTACTGAGTGACAGTGTGAGGGAGCTGGATTAACATTAGTAGAGATGCAGTCAGTAACACATGTCGATGTGGGAGAGGGGTTACTGAGTGACAGTGTGAGGGAGCTGGATTAACATCAGTAGAGATACAGTCCGTAACACAGGGTGCTGCGGGGAGAGGGGTTACTGAGTGACAGTGTGAGGGAGCTGGATTAACATCAGTAGAGATACAGTCAGTACCACAGGGTGCTGGGGGGAGAGGCGTTACTGAGTGACAGTGTGAGGGAGCTGGATTAACATCAGTAGAGATACAGTCAGTAACACAGGGCGCGGGCAGGAGAGGGGTTACTGAGTGACAGTGTGAGGGAGCTGGATTAACATTAGTAGAGATACAGTCAGTACCACAGGGCGCTGGGGGGAGAGGGGTTACTGAGTGACTGTGAGAGAGCTGGATTAACATCAGTAGAGATACAGTCAGTAACACAGGGTGCTTGGGGGAGAGGGGTTACTGAGTGACAGTGTGAGGGAGCTGGATTAACATCAGTAGAGGTACAGTCAGTAACACTGGTTGCTGGGGGGAGAGGAGTGACTGAGTGACAGTGTGAGGGAGTTGGATTAACATCAGTAGAGATAGAGTCAGTAACACATGGCGCTGGGTGGAGAGGGGTTACTGAGTGACAGTGTGAGGGATCTGGATTAACATTAGTAGAGATCCTGTCCGTAACACAGGCCGCTGGGGGGAGAGGGGTTACTGAGTGATAGTGTGAGGGATCTGTATTAACATGAGTAGAGATACAGTCACTAACACAGGGTGCTGGGGGGAGAGGGCTTACTGAGTGACAGTGTGAGGGAGATGGATTATCATCAGTAGAGATACAGTCAGTAACACAGGGTGCTGGGGGGAGAGGACTTACTGAGTGACAGTGTGAGGGAGCTGGATTAACATCAGTAGAGATACAGTCAGTAACACAGGGTGCTCCTGGGAGAGGGGTTACTGAGTGATAGTGTGAGGGAGCTGGATTAACATCAGTAGAGATACAGTCAGTAACACAGGGTGCTGGGGGGAGAGGGGTTACTGAGTGACAGTGTGAGGGAGCTGGATTAACATCAGTAGAGATACAGTCCGTAACATAGGGTGCTGGGGGGAGAGGGGTGACTGAGTGAAAGTGTGAGGGAGATGGATTAACATCAGTAGAGATACAGTCAGTAACACAGTGCGCTTGGGGGGAGAGGGGTTACTGAGTGACAGTGTGAGGGTGCTGGATTAACATCAGTAGAGATACAGTCAGTAACACAGGGTGCTGGAGGGAAAGGGGTTACTGAGTAACAGTGTGAGGGAGCTGGATTAACATCAGTAGAGATACAGTCAGTAACACAGGGTGCTGGGGGGAGAGGGGTTTACTGAGTGACAGTGTGTGGGGTCTGGATTAACATCAGTAGAGATACAGTCAGTAACACAGGGCAGTGCTGGGGGGAGAGGAGTTACTGAGTGACAGTGTGAGGGAGCTGGATTAACATCAGTAGAGATACAGTCAGTACCACAGGGCGCTGGGGGGAGAGGGGTTACTGAGTGATAGTGTGAGGGAGCTGGATTAACATCAGTAGAGATACAGTCAGTAACACAGGGTGCTGGGGGGAGAGGGGTTACTGAGTGACAGTGTGAGGGAGCTGGATTAACATCAGCAGAGATACAGTCAGTAACACAGGGTGCTGGGGGTAGAGGGGTTACTGAGTGACAGTGTGAGGGAGATGGATTAACATCAGTAGAGATACAGTCAGTAACACAGTGCGCTTGGGGGGAGAGGGGTTACTGAGTGACAGTGTGAGGGTGCTGGATTTACATCAGTCGAGATACAGTCAGTAACACAGGGTGCTGGGGGGAGAGGGGTTACTCAGTGACAGTGTGTGGGGTCTGGATTAACATCAGTAGAGATACAGTCAGTAACACAGGGCACTGCTGGGGGGAGAGGGGTTACTGAGTGACAGTGTGAGGGAGCTGGATTAACATCTGTAGAGATACAGTCAGTAACACAGGGTGCTGGGGGGAGAGGGGTTACTGAGTGACAGTGTGAGAGAGCTGGATTAACCTAAGTACAGATACAGTCAGCAACACAGGGCACTGGGGGGAGAGGGGTGACTGAGTGACAGTGTGAGGGAGCTGGATTAACATCAGCAGAGATACAGTCAGAAACACAGGACACGGGAGAGAGGGGTTACTGAGTAACAGTGTGAGGGAGCTGGATTCACATCAGTAGAGATACAGTCAGTAACACAGGGCACTGGGGGGTGAGGGGTTACTGAGTGACAGTGTGAGGGATCTGGATTCACATCAGTACAGATACAGTCAGTAACACAGGACACTGGGGAGAGAGGGGTTACTGAGTGACACTGTGAGGGAGCTGGATTCACATCAGTAGAGATACAGTCAGTAACACAGGACGCTGGGGGGAGAGGGGTTACTGAGTGACTGTGAGAGAGCTGGATTAACATCAGAACAGATACAGTCAGTAACACAGGGTGCTGGGGGGAGAGGGGTTACTGAGTGACAGTGTGAGGGAGCTGGATTAACATCAGTAGAGATACAGTCAGTACCACAGGGTGCTGGGGGGAGAGGCGTTACTGAGTGACAGTGTGAGGGAGCTGGATTAACATCAGTAGAGATACAGTCAGAAACACAGGGCGCGGGCAGGAGAGGGGTTACTGAGTGACAGTGTGAGGGAGCTGGATTAACATTAGTAGAGATACAGTCAGTACCACAGGGCGCTGGGGGGAGAGGGGTTACTGAGTGACTGTGAGAGAGCTGGATTAACATCAGTAGAGATACAGTCAGTAAGACTGGGTGCTTGGGGGAGAGGGGTTACTGAGTGACAGTGTGAGGGAGCTGGATTAACATCAGTAGAGGTACAATCAGTAACACTGGTTGCTGGGGGGAGAGGAGTGACTGAGTGACAGTGTGAGGGAGTTGGATTAACATCAGTAGAGATAGAGTCAGTAACACATGGCGCTGGGTGGAGAGGGGTTACTGAGTGACAATGTGAGGGATCTGGATTAACATTAGTAGAGATCCTGTCCGTAACACAGGCCGCTGGGGGGAGAGGGGTTACTGAGTGATAGTGTGAGGGATCTGTATTAACATCAGTAGAGATACAGTCACTAACACAGGGTGCTGGGGGGAGAGGGCTTACTGAGTGACAGTGTGAGGGAGATGGATTATCATCAGTAGAGATACAGTCAGTAACACAGGGTGCTGGGGGGAGAGGGCTTACTGAGTGACAGTGTGAGGGAGCTGGATTAACATCAATAGAGATACAGTCAGTAACACAGGGTGCTGCTGGGAGAGGGGTTACTGAGTGATAGTGTGAGGGAGCTGGATTAACATCAGTAGAGATACAGTCAGTAACACAGGGTGCTGGGGGGAGAGGGGTTACTGAGTGACAGTGTGAGGGAGCTGGATTAACATCAGTAGAGATACAGTCCGTAACATAGGGTGCTGGGGGGAGAGGGGTGACTGAGTGACAGTGTGAGGGAGATGGATTAACATCAGTAGAGATACAGTCAGTAACAAAGTGCGCTTGGGGGGAGAGGGGTTACTGAGTGACAGTGTGAGGGTGCTGGATTAACATCAGTAGAGATACAGTCAGTAACACAGGGTGCTGGAGGGAAAGGGGTTACTGAGTAACAGTGTGAGGGAGCTGGATTAACATCAGTAGAGATACAGTCAGTAACACAGGGTGCTGGGGGGAGAGGGGTTTACTGAGTGACAGTGTGTGGGGTCTGGATTAACATCAGTAGAGATACAGTCAGTAACACAGGGCAGTGCTGGGGGGAGAGGGGTTACTGAGTGACAGTGTGAGGGAGCTGGATTAACATCTGTAGAGATACAGTCAGTAACACAGGGTGCTGGGGGGAAAGGGGTTACTGAGTGACAGTGTGAGAGAGCTGGATTAACCTAAGGACAGATACAGTCAGCAACACAGGGCACTGGGGGGAGAGGGGTGACTGAGTGACAGTGTGAGGGAGCTGGATTAACATCAGTAGAGATACAATCAGTAACACAGGGCACTGGGGGGAGAGGGGTTACTGAGTGACAGTGTGAGGGATCTGGATTCACATCAGTAGAGATGCAGTCAGTAACACAGGACACTGGGGAGAGAGGGGTTACTGAGTGACACTGTGAGGGAGCTGGATTCACATCAGTAGACATACAGTCAGTAACACAGGGCGCTGGGGGGTGAGGGGTTACTGAGTGACAGTGTGAGGGACCTGGATTAACATCAGTAGAGATACAGTCAGTAACACAGGGCGCTGGGGGGAGAGGGGTTACTGAGTGACAGTGTGAGGGAGCTGGATTAACATCAGTAGAGATACAGTCAGTAACACAGGGCGCTGGGGGGAGAGGGGTTACTGAGTGACTGTGAGAGATCTGGATTAACATCAGTACAGATACAGTCAGAAACAGGACAGGGGGGAGAGGGGATACTGAGTGACAGTGTGAGGGAGCTGGATTAACATCAGTAGAGGTACAGTCAGTAACACAGGGTGCTGGGCGGAGAGGGGTTACTGAGTGATAGTGTGAGGGAGCAGGATTAACATCAATAGAGATACAGTCAGTAACACTGGGTGCTGAGGGGAGAGGGGTAACTGAGTGACAGTGTGAGGGAGCTGGATTAACATCAGTAGAGATACAGTCAGTAACACAGTGCGCTAGGGGAAGAGGGGTTACTGAGTTACAGTGTGAGGGAGCTGGATTAACATCAGTAGAGATACAGTCAGTAACACAGGGCGCTGGGGGGAGAGGGGTTACTGAGTGACAGTGTGAAGGACCTGGATTAACGTCAGTCGAGATACTGTCAGTAACACTGGTTGCTGGGGGGAGAGGGGTATCTGAGTGACAGTGTGAAGGAGCAGGATTAACATCAGTCGAGATACAGTCCGTAACACAGGGCGCTAGGGGGAGAGGGGTTACTGAGTGACAGTGTGAGGGAGATGGATTAACATCAGTAGAGATACAGTCCGTAACACAGGGCGCTAGGCGGAGCGGGGTTACTGAGTGACAGTGTGAGGGAGATGGATTAACATCAGTAGAGATACAGTCTGTAACACAGTGCACTGCTTGGGGGAGAGGGGTTACTGAGTGACAGTGTGAGGGAGCTGGATTAACATCAGTAGAGATACTGTCAGTAACACATGGAGCTGGGGGGAGAGGGGTTACTGAGTGACAGTGTGAGTGAGCTGGATTAACATCTCTAGAGATACAGTCAGTAACACAGGGCACTGGGGGGAGAGGGGTTACTGAGTGACAGTGTGAGGGAGCTGGATTAACATCAGTAGAGATACAGTCAGTAACACAGAGCTGGGGGGAGAGGGGTTACTGAGTGACAGTGTAGGGGGCTGGATTAACATCAGTAGAGATACAGTCAGTAACACAGGGCGCAGGGGGGAGACGGGTGACTGAGTGACAGTGTGAGGGAGCTGGATTAACATCAGTAGAGATACAGTCAGTAACACAGGGCGCTGGGGGGAGAGGGGTGACTGAGTGACAGTGTGAGGGAGCTGGATTAACATCAGTAGAGATACAGTCAGTAACACAGGGAGCTGGGGGGAGAGGGGTGACTGAGTGACAGTGTGAGGGAGCTAGATTTACATCAGTAGAGATACAGTCAGTAACACTGGTTGCGGGGGGGAGAGGGGTAACTGAGTGACAGTGTGAGGGAGCTGGATTAACATCAGTAGAGATACAGTCAGTAACACAGGACGCTGGGGGGAGAGGGGTGACTGAGTGACAGTGTGAGGGAGCTGGATTAACATCAGTAGAGATACAGTCAGTAACACAGGGCGCTGGGAGGAGAGGAGTTACTGAGTGACAGTGTGAGGGTGCTGGATTAACATCAGTAGAGATACAATCAGTAACACAGGATGCTGGGAGGAGAGGGGTTACTGAGTGACAGTGTGAGGGAGATGGATTAACATCAGTAGAGATACAGTCAGTAACACAGGGTGCTGCTGGGAGAGGGGTTACTGAGTGATAGTGTGAGGGAGCTGGATTAACATCAGTAGAGATACAGTCAGTAACACAGGGTGCTGGGGGGAGAGGGGTTACTGAGTGACAGTGTGAGGGAGCTGGATTAACATCAGTAGAGATACAGTCCGTAACATAGGGTGCTGGGGGGAGAGGGGTGACTGAGTGACAGTGTGAGGGAGATGGATTAACATCAGTAGAGATACAGTCAGTAACACAGTGCGCTTGGGGGGAGAGGGGTTACTGAGTGACAGTGTGAGGGTGCTGGATTAACATCAGTAGAGATACAGTCAGTAACACAGGGTGCTGGAGGGAAAGGGGTTACTGAGTGACAGTGTGAGGGAGCTGGATTAACATCAGTAGAGATACAGTCAGTAACACAGGGTGCTGGGGGGAGAGGGGTTTACTGAGTGACAGTGTGTGGGGTCTGGATTAACATCAGTAGAGATACAGTCAGTAACACAGGGCAGTGCTGGGGGGAGAGGGGTTACTGAGTGACAGTGTGAGGGAGCTGGATTAACATCTGTAGAGATACAGTCAGTAACACAGGGTGCTGGGGGGAAAGGGGTTACTGAGTGACAGTGTGAGAGAGCTGGATTAACCTAAGGACAGATACAGTCAGCAACACAGGGCACTGGGGGGAGAGGGGTGACTGAGTGACAGTGTGAGGGAGCTGGATTAACATCAGTAGAGATACAATCAGTAACACAGGGCACTGGGGGGAGAGGGGTTACTGAGTGACAGTGTGAGGGATCTGGATTCACATCAGTAGAGATGCAGTCAGTAACACAGGACACTGGGGAGAGAGGGGTTACTGAGTGACACTGTGAGGGAGCTGGATTCACATCAGTAGACATACAGTCAGTAACACAGGGCGCTGGGGGGTGAGGGGTTACTGAGTGACAGTGTGAGGGACCTGGATTAACATCAGTAGAGATACAGTCAGTAACACAGGGCGCTGGGGGGAGAGGGGTTACTGAGTGACAGTGTGAGGGAGCTGGATTAACATCAGTAGAGATACAGTCAGTAACACAGGGCGCTGGGGGGAGAGGGGTTACTGAGTGACTGTGAGAGATCTGGATTAACATCAGTACAGATACAGTCAGAAACAGGACAGGGGGGAGAGGGGATACTGAGTGACAGTGTGAGGGAGCTGGATTAACATCAGTAGAGGTACAGTCAGTAATACAGGGTGCTGGGCGGAGAGGGGTTACTGAGTGATAGTGTGAGGGAGCAGGATTAACATCAATAGAGATACAGTCAGTAACACTGGGTGCTGAGGGGAGAGGGGTAACTGAGTGACAGTGTGAGGGAGCTGGATTAACATCAGTAGAGATACAGTCAGTAACACAGTGCGCTAGGGGAAGAGGGGTTACTGAGTTACAGTGTGAGGGAGCTGGATTAACATCAGTAGAGATACAGTCAGTAACACAGGGCGCTGGGGGGAGAGGGGTTACTGAGTGACAGTGTGAAGGACCTGGATTAACGTCAGTCGAGATACTGTCAGTAACACTGGTTGCTGGGGGGAGAGGGGTATCTGAGTGACAGTGTGAAGGAGCAGGATTAACATCAGTCGAGATACAGTCCGTAACACAGGGCGCTAGGGGGAGAGGGGTTACTGAGTGACAGTGTGAGGGAGATGGATTAACATCAGTAGAGATACAGTCCGTAACACAGGGCGCTAGGCGGAGCGGGGTTACTGAGTGACAGTGTGAGGGAGATGGATTAACATCAGTAGAGATACAGTCTGTAACACAGTGCACTGCTTGGGGGAGAGGGGTTACTGAGTGACAGTGTGAGGGAGCTGGATTAACATCAGTAGAGATACAGTCAGTAACACATGGAGCTGGGGGGAGAGGGGTTACTGAGTGACAGTGTGAGTGAGCTGGATTAACATCTCTAGAGATACAGTCAGTAACACAGGGCACTGGGGGGAGAGGGGTTACTGAGTGACAGTGTGAGGGAGCTGGATTAACATCAGTAGAGATACAGTCAGTAACACAGAGCTGGGGGGAGAGGGGTTACTGAGTGACAGTGTAGGGGGCTGGATTAACATCAGTAGAGATACAGTCAGTAACACAGGGCGCAGGGGGGAGACGGGTGACTGAGTGACAGTGTGAGGGAGCTGGATTAACATCAGTAGAGATACAGTCAGTAACACAGGGTGCGGGGGGGAGAGGGGTTACTGAGTGACTGTGTGAGGGAGCTGGATTTACATCAGTATAGATACAGTCAGTAAGACAGGGTGCTGGGGGGAGAGGGGTTACTGAGTGACAGTGTGAGGGAGCTAGATTTACATCAGTAGAGATACAGTCAGTAACACTGGTTGCGGGGGGGGAGAGGGGTAACTGAGTGACAGTGTGAGGGAGCTGGATTAACATCAGTAGAGATACAGTCAGTAACACAGGGCGCTGGGGGGAGAGGGGTGACTGAGTGACAGTGTGAGGGAGCTGGATTAACATCAGTAGAGATACAGTCAGTAACACAGGGAGCTGGGGGGAGAGGGGTGACTGAGTGACAGTGTGAGGGAGCTATATTTACATCAGTAGAGATACAGTCAGTAACACTGGTTGCGGGGGGGAGAGGGGTAACTGAGTGACAGTGTGAGGGAGCTGGATTAACATCAGTAGAGATACAGTCAGTAACACAGGACGCTGGGGGGAGAGGGGTGACTGAGTGACAGTGTGAGGGAGCTGGATTAACATCAGTAGAGATACAGTCAGTAACACAGGGCGCTGGGAGGAGAGGAGTTACTGAGTGACAGTGTGAGGGTGCTGGATTAACATCAGTAGAGATACAATCAGTAACACAGGGTGCTGGGAGGAGAGGGGTTACTGAGTGACAGTGTGAGGGAGATGGATTAACATCAGTAGAGATACAGTCAGTAACACAGGGTGCTGCTGGGAGAGGGGTTACTGAGTGATAGTGTGAGGGAGCTGGATTAACATCAGTAGAGATACAGTCAGTAACACAGGGTGCTGGGGGGAGAGGGGTTACTGAGTGACAGTGTGAGGGAGCTGGATTAACATCAGTAGAGATACAGTCCGTAACATAGGGTGCTGGGGGGAGAGGGGTGACTGAGTGACAGTGTGAGGGAGATGGATTAACATCAGTAGAGATACAGTCAGTAACACAGTGCGCTTGGGGGGAGAGGGGTTACTGAGTGACAGTGTGAGGGTGCTGGATTAACATCAGTAGAGATACAGTCAGTAACACAGGGTGCTGGAGGGAAAGGGGTTACTGAGTGACAGTGTGAGGGAGCTGGATTAACATCAGTAGAGGTACAGTCAGTAACACAGGGTGCTGGGCGGAGAGGGGTTACTGAGTGATAGTGTGAGGGAGCAGGATTAACATCAGTAGAGATACAGTCAGTAACACTGGGTGCTGAGGGGAGAGGGGTAACTGAGTGACAGTGTGAGGGAGCTGGATTAACATCTGTAGAGATACAGTCAGTAACACAGTGCACTGGGGGGAGAGGGGTTACTGAGTCACAGTGTGAGGGAGCTGGATTAACATCAGTAGAGATTCAGTCAGTAACATAGGGTGCTGGGGGGAGTGAGGTTACAGAGTGACAGTTTGAGGGAGCTGGATTAACATCAGTAGAGGTACAGTCAGTAACACAGGGCACTGGGGGGAGAGGGGTTACTGAGTGACAGTGTGAGGGAGCTGGATTAACATCAGTAGAGATACAGTCAGTAACACAGTGCGCTAGGGGAAGAGGGGTTACTGAGTTACAGTGTGAGGGAGCTGGATTAACATCAGTAGAGATACAGTCAGTAACACAGGGCGCTGGCGGGAGAGGGGTTACTGAGTGACAGTGTGAAGGACCTGGATTAACGTCAGTCGAGATACAGTCAGTAACACTGGTTGCTGGGGGGAGAGGGGTATCTGAGTGACAGTGTGAAGGAGCAGGATTAACATCAGTCGAGATACAGTCCGTTACAGAGGGCGCTAGGGGGAGAGGGGTTACTGAGTGACAGTGTGAGGGAGATGGTTTAACATCAGTAGAGATACAGTCCGTAACACAGGGCGCTAGGCGGAGCGGGGTTACTGAGTGACAGTGTGAGGGAGATGGATTAACATCAGAGTTACAGTCAGTAACACAGGGCACAGTGTGGAGAGGGGTCATTGAGTGACAGGGTGAGGGAGCGGGATTAACCTCTGTGGAGATACAGTCAGTCACACAGGGCGCTGGGGGAGAGGGCTTACTGAGTGACACTGTGAGGGAACTGGATTAACATCTGTAGAGATACAGTCAGTAACAGAGGGCGCTGCGGGGGGGAGAGGGGTTACTGAGTGACAGTGTGAGGGAGCTGGATTAACATCAGTAGAGATACAGTCAGTAACAGAGGGCGCTGCGGGGGGGTGAGTGGTTACTGAGTGACAGTGTGAGGGAGCTGGATTAACATCAGTAGAGATACAGTCAGTAACACAGGGCGCTGGGGTTAGAGGAGTTCCTGAGTGACAGTGTGAGGGAGCTGGATTAACATCAGTAGAGATACAGTCAGTAACACAGGGCACAGGGGTGAGAGGGGTTACTGAGTGACAGTGTGAGGGACCTGGATTGACATCAGTAGAGATACAATCAGTAACACAGGGTGCTGGGGGGAGAGGGGTTACTGAGTGACAGTGTGAGGGAGCTGGATTAACATCAGTAGAGATACAGTCAGTTACACAGGGCGCGGGGGGGAGAGGGGTTACTGAGTGACAGTGTGAGGGAGCTGGATTAACATCAGTAGAGATACAGTCAGTAACAGTCTGTGCTGGGGGGAGAGGGGTTACTGAGTGACAGTGTGAGGGAGCTGGATTAACATCAGTAGAGATACAGTCAGTAACACAGGGCGCTGGTGGGTGAGGTGTTACTGAGTGACAGTGTGAGGGAGCTCGTGTAACATCAGTAGAGATACAGTCAGTAACACAGGGCACTGGTGGGTGAGGTGTTACTGAGTGACAGTGTGATGGAGCAGGATTAACAGAATTTGAGATACTGTCAGTAACACAGGATGCTGGGGGTAGAGGGGTTACCATGTGAAAGTGTGAGGGAGCTGGAATAACATCAATAGAGATACAGTCAGAAACAGGGCGCTGGGGGGAGAGGGGTGACTGAGAGATAGCGTGAGGAACGTGGATTAACCTCAGTAGAGATACAGTCAGTAACACAGGGCGCTAGGGGGAGAGGTTACTTAGTGACAGTGTGAGGGATTTGAATTAACATCAGTAGTGATACAGTCAGTAACACAGGGCGCTGGGGGGAGAGGGGTTACTGAGTGACAGTGTGAGAGAGCTGGATTAACATCAGTAGAGATACAGTCAGTAACACAGGGCACTGGGAATTTAGGGGTTACTGAGTGACAGTGTGAGGGAGCTGTATTAACATCAGTAGAGATACAGTCAGTAACACAGGGCGCTGGGGGATAGGGGTTACTGAGTGACAGTGTGAGGGAGCTGGATTAACATTTGTAGAGATACAGTCAGTAAAACTGGGCGCTTGGGTGAGAGGGGTTACTCAGTTATAGTGTGAGGGAGCTGGATTAACATCAGTAGAGATGCAATCAGTAACACAGGGCGCTGGGAGAGAGGGGTTACTGAGTGACAGTGTGAGGGAGCTGGATTAAGATCAGTAGAGATACAGTAAGTAACAGATGGTGCTGGGGGGAGAGGGGTTACTGAGTGACAGAGTGAGGGAGCTGGATTAACATCAGTAGAGATACAGTCAGTAACACAGGGCGCTGTGAGAGAGGGGTTACTGAGTGACAGTGTGAGGGAGCTGGATTAACATCAGTAGAGATACAGTCAGTAACACAGTGCGCTGGGGGAAGAGGGGTTACTGAGTGACAGTGTGAGGGAGCTGGATTAACATCAGTAGAGATACAGTCAGTAACACAGGGTGCTGGGGGGAGAGGGGTGACTGAGTGACAGTGTGAGGGAGCTGGATTAACATCAGTAGAGATACAGTCAGTAACACTGCGCTGGGGAGAGAGGGATTACTGAGTGACAGCGTGAGGGAGCTGGATTAACATCAGTAGAGATACAGTCAGTAACACTGCGCTGGGGAGAGAGGGATTACTGAGTGACAGTGTGAGGGAGCTGGATTAACATCAGTAGAGATACAGTCAGTAACACAGGGCGCTGGGGGGAGAGGGGTGACTGAGTGACAGTGTGAGGGAGCTGGATTAAAATCAGTAGAGATACAGTCAATTACACAGGGCAGTAGGGGAAGAGGGGTTACTGAGTGACAGTGTGATGTAGCTGTATAAACATCAGTAGACGTACTTTCAATAATAGAAGGCACTGGGGGGAGCGGAATTACTGAGTGACAGTGTGGGGTTTCTGGATTAACATCAGTAGAGATACTGTCGGTAATACAATGTGCGGGGGGGAGAGGAGTTACTGAGTGACAGTGTGAGGGAGCTGGATTAACATCAGCAGAGATACAGTCAGTAACACAGGGCGCTGGGGGGAGAGGGGTTACTGAGTGACAGTGTGAGGGAGCTGGATTAACATCAGTAGAGATACAGTCAGTAACACAGGGTGCTGGGGGGAGAGGGGTTACTGAGTGGCAATGTGAGGGAGCTGGATTCACATTAGTAGAGATACAGTCAGTAACACAGGGCACTGGGGGAGAGGGGTTACTGAGTGACAGTGTGAGGGAGCTGGATTAACATCAGCAGAGATACAGTCAGTAACAGGGCGCTGGGGGGAGAGGGGTTACTGAGTCACAGTGTGAGGGAGCTGGATTAACATCAGTAGAGATACAGACAGTAACAGGGCGCTGGGGGGAGAGGGATTATTGAGTGACACTGTGAGGGAGCTGGGTTAACATCAGTAGAGATACAGTCAGTAACACAGGGCACTGCTGGGGGGAGAGGGTTTACTGAGTGACAGTGTGAGGGAACTGGATTCACATCAGTAGCGATATAGTCAGTAACACAAGGCGCTGGGGGGAGAGGGGTTACTGAGTGACAGTGTGAGGGAGCTGGATTAACATCAGTAACACAGGGCGTTGGTTGGGGAGGTGTTACTGAGTGACAGTGTGAGGGAGCTGGATTAACATCAGTAGAGATACAGTCAGTAACTCAGGTAGCTGGGGGGAGAGGGGTTACTGAGTGACAGTGTGAGGGAGCTGGATTAACATCAGCAGAGATACAGTCAGTAACACAGGGCGCTGGGGGGAGAGGGGCTACTGAGTGACAGTGTGAGGGAGCTGTATTAACATCAGTCGAGATACAGTCAGTAACACAGGTTGCTGGAGGGAGAGGGGTTACTGACTGACATTGTGATGTAGCTGTATTAACATCAGTAGACGTACTTTCAATAATAGAAGGCACTGGGGGGAGCGGAATTACTGAGTGACAGTGTGGGGTTTCTGGATTAACATCAGTAGAGATACAGTCGGTAATACAATGTGCTGGGGGCAGAGGAGTTACTGAGTGAAAGTGTGAGGGAGCTGGATTAACATCAGCAGAGATACAGTCAGTAACAGGGTGCTGGGGGGAGAGGGATTATTGAGTGACACTGTGAGGGAGCTGGATTAACATCAGTGGAGATACAGTCAGTAACACAGGGCACTGCGGGGCGGAGAGGGGTTACTGAGTGACAGTGTGAGGGAGCTGGATTAACATCAGTAGAGATACAGTCAGTAACACGGGGCGCTGGGGGGAGAGGGGTTACTGAGTGACAGTGTGAGGGAGCTGGATTCACATCAGTAACACAGGGCGTTGGTTGGGGAGGTGTTACTGAGTGACAGTGTGAGGGAGCTGCATTAACATCAGTAGAGATACAGTCAGTAACACAGGGAGCTGGGGGGAGAGGGGTTACTGACTGACAGTGTGAGGGAGCTGGATTAACATCAGCAGAGATACAGTCAGTAACACAGGGCGCTGGGGGGAGAGGGGCTACTGAGTGACCGTGTGAGGGAGCTGGATTAAGATCAGTAGAGATACAGTCAGTTACACAGGGTGCTGGGGAGAGAGGGGTTACTGAGTGACAGTGTGATGCAGCTGGATTAACATCAGTAGAGATACAGTCAGTAACATATGGCGCTGTGGGGAGAGGGGTTACTGAGTGACAGTGTGAGGGAGCTGAATTCACATCAGTAGAGATACAGTCAGTAACACAGGGCGCTGGAGGGAGAGGGGTGACTGAGTGACAGTGTGAGGGAGCTGGATTAACATCAGCAGAGATACAGTCAGTAACAGGGCGCTGGGGGTAGAGGGATTATTGAGTGACACTGTGAGGGAGCTGGATTAACGTCAGTAGAGATACAGTCAGTAACACAGGTCGCTGGGGGGTGAGGGGTTACTGAGTGACAGTGTGAGGGAGCTGGATTAACATCAGTAGAGATACAGTCAGTAACACAGGGCGCTGGGGGGAGAGGGGTGACTGAGTGACAGTGTGAGGGGGCTGGATTAACATCATTAGAGATACAGTCAGTAACACAGGGCACTGGAGGGAGAGGGGTTACTGAGTGACAGTGTAAGGGAGCTGGATTAACATTAGTAGAGATACAGTCAGTACCACAGCGCGCTGGGGGGAGAGAGGTTACTAAGTGACAGTGCGAGGGAGCTCGATTAACATCAGAGTTACAGTCAGTAACACAGGGCACAGTGTGGAGAGGGGTCATTGAGTGACAGGGTGAGGGAGCGGGATTAACATCTGTGGAGATACAGTCAGTAACACAGGGCGCTGGGGGAGAGGGCTTACTGAGTGACAGTGTGAGGGAGCTGGATTAACATCTGTAGAGATACAGTCAGTAACAGAGGGCGCTGCAGGGGGGGAGAGGGGATACTGAGTGACAGTGTGAGGGAGCTGGATTAACATCAGTAGAGATACAGTCAGTAACACAGGGCGCTGGTGTTAGAGGAGTTCCTGAGTGACAGTGTGAGGGAGCTGGATTAACATCAGTAGAGATACAGTCAGTAACAGAGGGCGCTGCGGGGGGGGAGAGGGGATACTGAGTGACAGTGTGAGGGAGCTGGATTAACATCAGTAGAGATACAGTCAGTAACACAGGGCGCTGGGGTTAGAGGAGTTCCTGAGTGACAGTATGAGGGAGCTGGATTAACATCAGTAGAGATACAGTCAGTAACACAGGGCACAGGGGTGAGAGGGGTTACTGAGTGACAGTGTGAGGGACCTGGATTAACATCAGTAGAGATACAATCAATAACACAGGGTGCTGGGGGGAGAGGGGTTACTGAGGGATAGTGTGAGGGAGCAGAATTAACATCAGTAGAGATACAGTCAGTAACACAGGGCACTGGGGGGAGAGGGGTTACTGAGTGACAGTGTGAGGGAGGTGGATTCACATCAGTACAGATACAGTCAGTAACACAGGGCGCTGGGGGGAGAGGGGTTACTGAGTGACAGTGTGAGGGAGCTGGATTAACATCAGTAGAGATACAGTCAGTAACAGAGGGCGCTGCGGGGGGGGAGAGGGGATACTGAGTGACAGTGTGAGGGAGATGGATGAACAACAGTAGTGATACAGGTTGTATCACAGGGTGCTGGGTGGAGAGGTGTTAATGAGTGACAGTGCGAGGGAGCTGGATTAACATCAGTAGAGATTCAGTCAGTTACAGAGGGCGCTTGCGGGAGAGGGGTTACTGAGTGACAGTGTGAGGGAGCTGGATTAACATCAGTAGAGGTACAGTCAGTAAAACAGGGCGCGGGGGGGAGAGGGGTTACTGAGTGACAGTGTGAGGGAGCTGGATTAACATCAGTAGAGATACAGTCAGTAACAGTCTGTGCTGGGGGGAGAGGGGTTACTGAGTGACAGTGTGAGGGAGCTGGATTAACATCAGTAGAGATACAGTCAGTAACACAGGGTGCTGGGGGAGAGGGGTTACTGAGTGACAGTGTGAGGGAGCTGGATTAACATCAGTAGAGATACAGTCAGTAACACAGGGCGCTGGGGGTGAGGGGTTACTGAGTGAAAGTGTGAGGGAGCTGGATTAACATCAGTAGAGATACATACAGTAACACAGGGCGCTGGTGGGTGAGGTGTTACTGAGTGACAGTGTGAGGGAGCTCGTGTAACATCAGTAGAGATACAGTCAGTAACACAGGGTGCTGCTGGGTGAGGTGTTACTGAGTGACAGTGTGATGGAGCAGGATTAACAGAATTTGAGATACTGTCAGTAACACAGGATGCTGGGGGTAGAGGGGTTACTGAGTGACAGTGTGAGGGAGATGGAATAACATCAATAGAGATACAGTCAGAAACAGGGCGCTGGGGGGAGAGGGGTTACTGAGAGATAGCGTGAGGAACCTGGATTAACCTCAGTAGAGATACAGTCAGTAACACAGGGCGCTAGGGGGAGAGGTTACTTAGTGACAGTGTGAGGGATTTGAATTAACATCAGTAGTGATACAGTCAGTAACACAGGGCGCTGGGGGGAGAGGGGTTACTGAGTGACAGTGTGAGAGAGCTGGATTAACATCAGTAGAGATACAGTCAGTAACACAGGGCACTGGGAATTTAGGGGTTACTGAGTGACAGTGTGAGGGAGCTGGATTAACATCAGTAGAGATACAGTCAGTAACACAGGGCGCTGGGGGAAGAGGGGTTACTGAGTGACAGTGTGAGGGAGCTGGATTTACATCAGTAGAGATACAATCAGTAACACAGGGCGCTGGGAGAGAGGGGTTACTGAGTGACAGTGTGAGGGAGCTGGATTAACATCAGTAGATTTACAGTCAGTAACACAGGGCGCTGGGGGGAGAGGGGTTACTGAGTGACAGATTGAGGGAGCTGGATTAACATCAGTAGAGATACAGTCAGTAACACAGCGCGCTGGGAGAGAGGGGTTACTGAGTGACAGTGTGAGGGAGCTGGACTAACATCAGTAGAGATACAGTCAGTAACACTGCGCTGGGGAGAGAGGGATTACTGAGTGACAGTGTGAGGGAGCTGGATTAACATCAGCAGAGATACAGTCAGTAACACAGGGCGCTGGGGGGAGAGGGGCTACTGAGTGACCGTGTGAGGGAGCTGGATTAAGATCAGTAGAGATACAGTCAGTTACACAGGGTGCTGGGGAGAGAGGGGTTACTGAGTGACAGTGTGATGCAGCTGGATTAACATCAGTAGAGATACAGTCAGTAACATATGGCGCTGTGGGGAGAGGGGTTACTGAGTGACAGTGTGAGGGAGCTGAATTCACATCAGTAGAGATACAGTCAGTAACACAGGGCGCTGGAGGGAGAGGGGTGACTGAGTGACAGTGTGAGGGAGCTGGATTAACATCAGCAGAGATACAGTCAGTAACAGGGCGCTGGGGGTAGAGGGATTATTGAGTGACACTGTGAGGGAGCTGGATTAACGTCAGTAGAGATACAGTCAGTAACACAGGTCGCTGGGGGGTGAGGGGTTACTGAGTGACAGTGTGAGGGAGCTGGATTAACATCAGTAGAGATACAGTCAGTAACACAGGGCGCTGGGGGGAGAGGGGTGACTGAGTGACAGTGTGAGGGGGCTGGATTAACATCATTAGAGATACAGTCAGTAACACAGGGCACTGGAGGGAGAGGGGTTACTGAGTGACAGTGTAAGGGAGCTGGATTAACATTAGTAGAGATACAGTCAGTACCACAGCGCGCTGGGGGGAGAGAGGTTACTAAGTGACAGTGCGAGGGAGCTCGATTAACATCAGAGTTACAGTCAGTAACACAGGGCACAGTGTGGAGAGGGGTCATTGAGTGACAGGGTGAGGGAGCGGGATTAACATCTGTGGAGATACAGTCAGTAACACAGGGCGCTGGGGGAGAGGGCTTACTGAGTGACAGTGTGAGGGAGCTGGATTAACATCTGTAGAGATACAGTCAGTAACAGAGGGCGCTGCAGGGGGGGAGAGGGGATACTGAGTGACAGTGTGAGGGAGCTGGATTAACATCAGTAGAGATACAGTCAGTAACACAGGGCGCTGGTGTTAGAGGAGTTCCTGAGTGACAGTGTGAGGGAGCTGGATTAACATCAGTAGAGATACAGTCAGTAACAGAGGGCGCTGCGGGGGGGGAGAGGGGATACTGAGTGACAGTGTGAGGGAGCTGGATTAACATCAGTAGAGATACAGTCAGTAACACAGGGCGCTGGGGTTAGAGGAGTTCCTGAGTGACAGTATGAGGGAGCTGGATTAACATCAGTAGAGATACAGTCAGTAACACAGGGCACAGGGGTGAGAGGGGTTACTGAGTGACAGTGTGAGGGACCTGGATTAACATCAGTAGAGATACAATCAATAACACAGGGTGCTGGGGGGAGAGGGGTTACTGAGGGATAGTGTGAGGGAGCAGAATTAACATCAGTAGAGATACAGTCAGTAACACAGGGCACTGGGGGGAGAGGGGTTACTGAGTGACAGTGTGAGGGAGGTGGATTCACATCAGTACAGATACAGTCAGTAACACAGGGCGCTGGGGGGAGAGGGGTTACTGAGTGACAGTGTGAGGGAGCTGGATTAACATCAGTAGAGATACAGTCAGTAACAGAGGGCGCTGCGGGGGGGGAGAGGGGATACTGAGTGACAGTGTGAGGGAGATGGATGAACAACAGTAGTGATACAGGTTGTATCACAGGGTGCTGGGTGGAGAGGTGTTAATGAGTGACAGTGCGAGGGAACTGGATTAACATCAGTAGAGATTCAGTCAGTTACAGAGGGCGCTTGCGGGAGAGGGGTTACTGAGTGACAGTGTGAGGGAGCTGGATTAACATCAGTAGAGGTACAGTCAGTAAAACAGGGCGCGGGGGGGAGAGGGGTTACTGAGTGACAGTGTGAGGGAGCTGGATTAACATCAGTAGAGATACAGTCAGTAACAGTCTGTGCTGGGGGGAGAGGGGTTACTGAGTGACAGTGTGAGGGAGCTGGATTAACATCAGTAGAGATACAGTCAGTAACACAGGGTGCTGGGGGAGAGGGGTTACTGAGTGACAGTGTGAGGGAGCTGGATTAACATCAGTAGAGATACAGTCAGTAACACAGGGCGCTGGGGGTGAGGGGTTACTGAGTGAAAGTGTGAGGGAGCTGGATTAACATCAGTAGAGATACATACAGTAACACAGGGCGCTGGTGGGTGAGGTGTTACTGAGTGACAGTGTGAGGGAGCTCGTGTAACATCAGTAGAGATACAGTCAGTAACACAGGGTGCTGCTGGGTGAGGTGTTACTGAGTGACAGTGTGATGGAGCAGGATTAACAGAATTTGAGATACTGTCAGTAACACAGGATGCTGGGGGTAGAGGGGTTACTGAGTGACAGTGTGAGGGAGATGGAATAACATCAATAGAGATACAGTCAGAAACAGGGCGCTGGGGGGAGAGGGGTTACTGAGAGATAGCGTGAGGAACCTGGATTAACCTCAGTAGAGATACAGTCAGTAACACAGGGCGCTAGGGGGAGAGGTTACTTAGTGACAGTGTGAGGGATTTGAATTAACATCAGTAGTGATACAGTCAGTAACACAGGGCGCTGGGGGGAGAGGGGTTACTGAGTGACAGTGTGAGAGAGCTGGATTAACATCAGTAGAGATACAGTCAGTAACACAGGGCACTGGGAATTTAGGGGTTACTGAGTGACAGTGTGAGGGAGCTGGATTAACATCAGTAGAGATACAGTCAGTAACACAGGGCGCTGGGGGAAGAGGGGTTACTGAGTGACAGTGTGAGGGAGCTGGATTTACATCAGTAGAGATACAATCAGTAACACAGGGCGCTGGGAGAGAGGGGTTACTGAGTGACAGTGTGAGGGAGCTGGATTAACATCAGTAGATTTACAGTCAGTAACACAGGGCGCTGGGGGGAGAGGGGTTACTGAGTGACAGATTGAGGGAGCTGGATTAACATCAGTAGAGATACAGTCAGTAACACAGCGCGCTGGGAGAGAGGGGTTACTGAGTGACAGTGTGAGGGAGCTGGACTAACATCAGTAGAGATACAGTCAGTAACACTGCGCTGGGGAGAGAGGGATTACTGAGTGACAGTGTGAGGGAGCTGGATTAACATCAGTAGAGATACAGTCAGTAACACAGGGCGCTGGGGGGAGAGGGGTGACTGAGTGACAGTGTGAGGGAGCTGGATTAAAATCAGTAGAGATACAGTCAATTACACAGGGCAGTAGGGGAAGAGGGGTTACTGAGTGACAGTGTGATGTAGCTGTATTAACATCAGTAGACGTACTTTCAATAATAGAAGGCACTGGGGGGAGCGGAATTACTGAGTGACAGTGTGGGGTTTCTGGATTAACATCAGTAGAGATACAGTCGGTAATACAATGTGCTGAGAGGAGAGGAGTTACTGAGTGACAGTGTGAGGGAGCTGGATTAACATCAGCAGAGATACAGTCAGTAACACAGGGCGCTGGGGGGAGAGGGGTTACTGAGTGACAGTGTGAGGGAGCTGGATTAACATCAGTAGAGATACAGTCAGTAACACAGGGTGCTTGGGGGAGAGGGGTTACTGAGTGGCAATGTGAGGGAGCTGGATTCACATCAGTAGAGATACAGTCAGTAACACAGGGCACTGGGGGGAGAGGGGTTACTGAGTGACAGTGTGAGGGAGCTGGATTAACATCAGCAGAGATACAGTCAGTAACAGGGCGCTGGGGGGAGAGGGGTTACTGAGTCACAGTGTGAGGGAGCTGGATTAACATCAGTAACACAGGGCGTTGGTTGGGGAGGTGTTACTGAGTGACAGTGTGAGGGAGCTGCATTAACATCAGTAGAGATACAGTCAGTAACACAGGGAGCTGGGGGGAGAGGGGTTACTGAGTGACAGTGTGAGGGAGCTGGATTAACATCAGCAGAGATACAGTCAGTAACACAGGCCGCTGGGGGGAGAGGGGCTACTGAGTGACCGTGTGAGGGAGCTGGATTAACATCAGTAGAGATACAGTCAGTAACACAGGGTGCTGGGGAGAGAGGAGTTACTGAGTGACAGTGTGAGGGAGCTGGATTAACATCAGCAGAGATACAGTCAGTAACAGGGCGCTGGGGGGAGAGGGATTATTGAGTGACACTGTGAGGGAGCTGGATTAACATCAGTAGAGATACAGTCAGTAACACAGGTCGCTGGGGGGTGAGGGGTTACTGAGTGACAGTGTGAGGGAGCTGGATTAACATCAGTAGAGATACAGTCAGTAACACAGGGCGCTGGGGGGAGAGGGGTGACTGAGTGACAGTGTGAGGGGGCTGGATTAACATCATTAGAGATACAGTCAGTAACACAGGGCACTGGAGGGAGAGGGGTTACTGAGTGACAGTGTGAGGGAGCTGGATTAACATTAGTAGACATACAGTCAGTACCACAGGGCGCTGGGGGGAGAGAGGTTACTAAGTGACAGTGTGAGGGAGCTCGATTAACATCAGAGTTACAGTCAGTAACACAGGGCACAGTGTGGAGAGGGGTCATTGAGTGACAGTGTGAGGGAGCGGGATTAACATCTGTGGAGATACAGTCAGTAACACAGGGCGCTGGGGGAGAGGGCTTACTGAGTGACAGTGTGAGGGAGCTGGATTAACATCACTGGAGATACAGTCAGTAACAGAGGGCTCTGCGGGGGGGAGAGGGGTTACTGAGTGACAGTGTGAGGGAGCTGGATTAACATCAGTAGAGATACAGTCAGTAACACAGGGCGCTGGGGTTAGAGGAGTTCCTGAGTGACAGTGTGAGGGAGCTGGATTAACATCAGTAGAGATACAGTCAGTAACACAGGGCACAGGGGTGAGAGGGTTTACTGAGTGACAGTGTGAGGGACCTGGATTAACATCAGTAGAGATACAATCAGTAACACAGGGTGCTGGGGGGAGAGGGGTTACTGAGGGATAGTGTGAGGGAGCAGAATTAACATCAGTAGAGATACAGTCAGTAACACAGGGCACTCGGGGGAGAGGGGTTACTGAGTGACAGTGTGAGGGAGCTGGATTCACATCAGTACAGATACAGTCAGTAACACAGGGCGCTGGGGGGAGAGGGGTTACTGAGTGACAGTGTGAGGGAGCTGGATTAACATCAGTAGAGATACAGTCAGTAACAGAGGGCGCTGCGGGGGGGGAGAGGGATTACTGAGTGACAGTGTGAGGGAGATGGTTGAACAACAGTAGTGATACAGGTTGTATCACAGGTTGCTGGGTGGAGAGGTGTTAATGAGTGACAGTGTGAGGGAGCTGGATTAACATCAGTAGAGATACAGTCACTAACACAGGGCACTGGTGGGAGAGGAATTACTGAGTGACAGTGTGAGGGAGCTGGATTAACATCAGTAGAGATACAGTCACTAACACAGGGCACTGGTGGGAGAGGAATTACTGAGTGACAGTGTGAGGGAGCTGGATTAACCTCAGTAGAGATACAGTCAGTTACAGAGGGCGCTTGCGGGAGAGGGGTTACTGAGTGACAGTGTGAGGGAGCTGGATTAACATCAGTAGAGATACAGTCAGTAACAGTCTGTGCTGGGGGGAGAGGGGTTACTGAGTGACAGTGTGAGGGAGCTGGATTAACATCAGTAGAGATACAGTCAGTAACACAGGGCGCTGGGGGTGAGGGGTTACTGAGTGAAAGTGTGAGGGAGCTGGCTTAACATCAGTAGAGATACATACAGTAACACAGGGCGCTGGTGGGTGAGGTGTTACTGAGTGACAGTGTGAGGGAGCTCGTGTAACATCAGTAGAGATACAGTCAGTAACACAGGGCGCTGCTGGGTGAGGTGTTACTGAGTGACAGTGTGATGGAGCAGGATTAACTGAATTTGAGATACTGTCAGTAACACTGGATGCTGGGGGTAGAGGGGTTACTGAGTGACAGTGTGAGGGAGCTGGAATAACGTCAATAGAGATACAGTCAGAAACAGGGCGCTGGGGGGAGAGGGGTTACTGAGAGATAGCGTGAGGAACCTGGATTAACCTCAGTAGAGATACAGTCAGTAACACAGGGCGCTAGGGGGAGAGGTTACTTAGTGACCGTGTGAGGGATTTGAATTAACATCAGTAGTGATACAGTCAGTAACACAGGGCGCTGGGGGGAGAGGGGTTACTGAGTGACAGTGTGAGAGAGCTGGATTAACATCAGTAGAGATACAGTCAGTAACACAGTGCACTGGGAATTTAGGGGTAACTGAGTGACAGTGTGAGGGAGCTGTATTAACATCAGTAGAGATACAGTCAGTAACACAGGGCGCTGGGGGATAGGGGTTACTGAGTGACAGTGTGAGGGAGCTGGATTAACATCTGTAGAGATACAGTCAGTAACACTGGGCGCTGGGGTGACAGGGGTTACTCAGTTATAGTGTGAGGGAGCTGGATTAACATCAGTAGAGATACAATCAGTAACACAGGGCGCTGGGAGAGAGGGGTTACTGAGTGACAGTGTGAGGGAGCTGGATTAAGATCAGTAGAGATACAGTAAGTTACAGATGGCGCTGGGGGGAGAGGGGTTACTGAGTGACAGAGTGAGGGACCTGGATTAACATCAGTAGAGATACAGTCAGTAACACAGGGCGCTGGGAGAGAGGGGTTACTGAGTGACAGTGTGAGGGAGCTGGAATGACATCAGTAGAGATACAGTCAGTAACACAGGGCGCTGGGGGAAGAGGGGTTACTGAGTGACAGTGTGAGGGAGCTGGATTAACATCAGTAGAGATACAGTCAGTACCACAGGGCGCTGGGGGAGAGAGGTTACTAAGTGACAGTGTGAGGGAGCTCGATTAACATCAGAGTTACAGTCAGTAACACAGGGCACAGTGTGGAGAGGGGTCATTGAGTGACAGTGTGAGGGAGCGGGATTAACATCTGTGGAGATACAGTCAGTAACACAGGGCGCTGGGGGAGAGGGCTTACTGAGTGACAGTGTGAGGGAGCTGGATTAACATCAGTAGAGATACAGTCAGTAACAGAGGGCTCTGCGGGGGGGAGAGGGGTTACTGAGTGACAGTGTGAGGGAGCTGGATTAACATCAGTAGAGATACAGTCAGTAACACAGGGCGCTGGGGTTAGAGGAGTTCCTGAGTGACAGTGTGAGGGAGCTGGATTAACATCAGTAGAGATACAGTCAGTAACACAGGGCACAGGGGTGAGAGGGTTTACTGAGTGACAGTGTGAGGGACCTGGATTAACATCAGTAGAGATACAATCAGTAACACAGGGTGCTGGGGGGAGAGGGGTTACTGAGGGATAGTGTGAGGGAGCAGAATTAACATCAGTAGAGATACAGTCAGGAACACAGGGCAGGAGGGGAAGAGGGGTTACTGAGTGACAGTGTGATGTAGCTGTATTAACATCAGTAGACGTAGTTTCAATAATAGAAGGCACTGGGGGGAGCGGAATTACTGAGTGACAGTGTGGGGTTTCTGGATTAACATCAGTAGAGATACAATCGGTAATACAATGTGCTGGGGGGAGAGGAGTTACTGAGTGACAGTGTGAGGGAGCTGGATTAATATCAGCAGAGATACAGTCAGTAACACGGGGCGCTGGGGGGAGAGGGGTTACTGAGTGACAGTGTGAGGGAGCTGGATTAACATCAGTAGAGATACAGTCAGTAACACAGGGTGCTGGGGGGAGAGGGGTTACTGAGTGGCAATGTGAGGGAGCTGGATTCACATCAGTAGAGATACAGTCAGTAACACAGGGCACTGGGGGGAGAGCGGTTACTGAGTGACAGTGTGAGGGAGCTGGATTAACATCAGCAGAGATACAGTCAGTGACAGGGCGCTGGGGGGAGAGGGGTTACTGAGTCACAGTGTGAGGGAGCTGGATTAACATCAGTAGAGATACAGACAGTAACAGGGCGCTGGGGGGAGAGGGATTATTGAGTGACACTGTGAGGGAGCTGGATTAACATCAGTAGAGATACAGTCAGTAACACAGGGCACTGCTGGGGGGAGAGGGTTTACTGAGTGACAGTGTGAGGGAGCTGGATTCACATCAGTAGCGATATAGTCAGTAACACAAGGCGCTGGGGGGCGAGGGGTTACTGAGTGACAGTGTGAGGGAGCTGGATTAACATCAGTAACACAGGGCGTTGGTTGGGGAGGTGTTACTGATTGACAGTGTGAGGGAGCTGGATTAACATCAGTAGAGATACAGTCAGTAACACAGGGAGCTGGGGGGAGAGGGGTTACTGAGTGACAGTGTGAGGGAGCTGGAGTAACATCAGCAGAGATACAGTCAGTAACACAGGGCGCTGGGGGGAGAGGGGCTACTGAGTGACAGTGTGAGGGAGCTGTATTAACATCAGTCTAGATACAGTCAGTAACACAGGGTGCTGGGGGGAGAGGGATTATTGAGTGACACTGTGAGGGAGCTGGATTAACATCAGAAGAGATACAGTCAGTAACACAGGGCGCTTGGGGGAGAGGGGTTACTGAGTGACAGTGTGAGGGAGCTGGATTAACATCAGTAGAGATACAGTCAGTAACACAGGGCGCAGGGTTTGAGGGGTTACTGAGTGACAGTGTGAGGGAGCTGGATTAACATCAGTAGAGATACAGTCAGTAACACAGGGCGCTGGGGGTAGAGGGGTGACTGAGTGACAGTGTGAGGGGGCTGGATTAACATCATTAGAGATACAAACAGTACCACACGGCGCTGGGGTGAGAGGGGTTACTAAGTGACAGTGTGAGGGAGCTGGATTAACATCAGAGTTACAGTCAGTAACACAGGGCACAGTGTGGAGAGGGGTCATTGAGTGACAGGGTGAGGGAGCGGGATTAACATCTGTAGAGATACAGTCAGTAACACAGGGCGCTGGGGGAGAGGGGTTACTGAGTGACAGTGTGAGGGAGCTGGATTAACATCAGTAGAGATACAATCAGTAACATAGGGCGCTGGGGGGGAGAGTGGTTACTGAGTGACAGTGTGAGGGAGCTGGATTAACATCTGTAGAGATACAGTCAGTAACAGAGGGCGCTGCGGGGGGGAGAGGGGTTACTGAATGACAGTGTGAGGGAGCTGGATGAACAACAGTAGTGATACAGGTTGTATCACAGGGTGCTGGGTGGAGAGCGGTTAATGAGTGACAGTGTGAGGGAGCTGGATTAATATCATTAGAGATACAGTCAGTAAGACAGGGCATTGGGGAGTTAGGGGTTACTGAGTGACAGTGTGAGGGAGCTGGATTAAAATCAGTAGAGATACAGTCAGTAACACAGGGCGCTGGGGGGAGAGGGGTTACTGAGTGACAATGTGAGGGAGCTGTATTAACATCAGTAGAGATACAGTCAGTAACAGAGGGCGCTGGGAGAGAGGGGTTACTGCTTGACAGTTTGAGGGAGCTGGATTAAATTCAGTAGAGATACAGTCAGTAACACAGGGTGCTGGGGAGAGAGGGGTTACTGAGTGACAGTGTGAGGGAGATGGATTAACATCAGTAGAGGTACAGTCAGTAACACAGGGCGCTGGGGTTAGAGGAGTTCCTGAGTGACAGTGTGAGGGAGCTGGATTAACATCAGTAGAGTTACAGTCAGTAACACAGGGCGCTGGGTTCAGAGGAGTTCCTGAGTGACAGTGTGAGGGAGCTGGATTAACATCAGTAGAGTTACAGTCAGTAACACAGGGCGCTGGGGTTAGAGGAGTTCCTGAGTGACAGTGTGAGGGAGCTGGATTAACATCCGTAGAGATACAGTCAGTAACACAGGGTGCTGGGGGGAGAGGGGTTACTGAGTGACAGTGTGAGTGAGCTGGATTAACATCAGTAGAGATACAGTCAGTAACACAGGGTGCTCGGGGGAGAGGGGTAACTGAGTGACAGTGTGAGGGAGCGGAATTAACATCAGTAGAGATACAGTCAGTAACACAGGGCGCCGGGGGGAGAGGGCATTCTGAGTGACACTGTGAGGGAGATGGTTAACATCAGTCGGAATACAGTCTGTAACAGATGGCGCTGTGGGTGTAGAGTGATTACTGAGTGACAGTGTGAGGGAGCTGTATTAAAATCAGTAGAGATACAGTCAATTACACAGGGCAGTAGGGAAGAGGGGTTACAGAGTGACAGTGTGAGGGAGCTGGATTAACATCAGTAGAGATACAGTCAGTTACAGAGGGCGCTTGGGGGAGAGGGGTTACTGAGTGGCAATGTGAGGGAGCTGGATTCACATCAGTAACACAGGGCGTTGGTTGGGGAGGTGTTACTGAGTGACAGTGTGAGGGATCTGGTGTAACATCAGTAGAGATACAGTCAGTAACACAGGGCGCATGTTGGGTGAGGTGTTACTGAGTGACAGTGTGAGGGAGCTGGTGTAACATCAGTAGAGACACAGTCAGTAACACAGGGCGCTGGTGGGTGAGTTGTTACTGAGTGACAGTGTGATGGAGCAGGATTAACAGAATTTGAGATACAGTCAGTAACACAGGGCGCTGGTGGGTGAGGTGTTACTGAGTGACAGTGTGAGGGATCTGGTGTAACATCAGTAGAGATACAGTCAGTAACACAGGGCGCTGGGGGGAGAGGGGTTACTGAGAGATAGCGTGAGGAACCTGGATTAACCTCAGTAGAGATACAGTCAGTAACACAGGGCGCTAGGGGGATAGGTTACTTAGTGACAGTGTGAGGGATTTGAATTAACATCAATAGTGATACAGTCAGTAACACAGGGCGCTGGGGGGACAGGGGTTACTGAGTGACAGTGTGAGAGAGCTGGATTAACATCAGTAGAGATACAATCAGTAACACAGTGCACTGGGAATTTAGGGGTTACTGAGTGACAGTGTGAGGGAGCTGGATTAATATCAGTAGAGACACAGTCGGTAACACAGGGCACTGAGTGTGTGGTATTACTGAGTGACAGTGTGAGGGAGCTGGATTAACATCAGTAGAGTTACTGTCAGTAACACAGGGCGCTGGGGTGAGAGGGGTTACTGAGTGACCGTGTGAGGGTTTTGGATAAAGATCAGTAGAGATACAGTCAGTAACACAGGGCGCTGAGTGTGTGGGATTACTGAGTGACAGTGTGAGGGAGCTGGATTAACATCAGTAGAGTTACTGTCAGTAACACAGGGCGCTGGGGTGAGAGGGGTTACTCAGTTATAGTGTGAGGGAGCTGGATTAACATCAGTAGAGATACAGTCAGTAACACAGGGTGCTGGGCAGAGAGGGGTTACTGAGTGACAGTGTGAGGGAGCTGGATTAAGATCAGTAGAGATACAGTAAGTACCACATGGCGCTGGGGGGAGAGGGGTTACTGATTGACAGAGTGAGGGAGCTGGATTGACATCAGTAGAGATACAGTCAGTAACACAGGGTGCTGGGGGGAGAGGGATGACTGAGTGACAGTGTGAGGGAGCTGGATTAACATCAGTAGAAACACAGTCAGAAACACAGGGCACTGGGGAGAGAGGGGTTACTGAGTGACACTGTGAGGGAGCTGGATTAACATCAGTAGAAACACAGTCAGAAACACAGGGCGCTGGGGGGAGAGTTTACTGAGTGACAGTGTGAGGGAGCTGGATTAACATCAGTAGAGATACAGTCAGTAACACAAGGTGCTGGGGAGAGGGGTTACTGAGTGACAGTGTGAGGGAGATGGATTAACATCAGTAGAGATACAGTCAGTAACACAGGGCGCTGGGGGGAGAGGGGTTACTGAGTGACAGTGTGAGGGAGGTGGATTAACATCAGTAGAGATACAGTCAGTAACACAGGGCGCTGGGAGAGAGGGGTTACTGAGTGACAGTGTGAGGGAGCTGGATTAACATCAGTAGACATACAGTCAGTAACACAGGGCGCTGGGAGAGAGGGGTTACTGAGTGACAGTGTGAGGTAGCTGTATGACATTGTTGAATTAACGAGCTGACACTTACTCTGTGACTCTCCTCCTTGCCCAGCCTGAGGATTCTGATCAGCGAGAATAGTTCGATATAAGTCTTGCGCATCATAGACCAAGACGCCTGTCAAAATGAATCCAAATAACTGGAAAGCAAAAAACCAATGATTAATAATCTATCTAACCCCATGCTCTACCTGTCCTGGGACTGTTTGATGGGGACGGTGTAGAGGGAGCTTTACTCTGTATCTAACCCCGTGCTGTACCTGTCCTGGGAGTGTTTGATGGGGACGGTGTAGAGGGAGCTTTACTCTGTATCTAACCCCGTGCTCTACCTGTCCTGGGACTGTTTGATGGGGACAGTGTAGAGGGAGCTTTACTCTGTATCTAACCCCGTGCTGTACCTGTCCTGGGAGTGTTTGATGGGGACAGTGTAGAGGGAGCTTTACTCTGTATCTAACCCCGTGCTGTACCTGTCCTGGGAGTGTTTGATACGGACGGTGTAGAGGGAGCTTTACTCTGTATCTAACCCCGTGCTGTACCTGTCCTGGGAGTGTTTGATGGGGACAGTGTAGAGGGAGATTTACTCTGTATCTAACCCCGTGCTGTACCTGTCCTGGGAGTGTTTGATGGAGACAGTGTAGAGTGAGCTTTACTCTGTATCTAACCCCGTGCTGTACCTGTCCTGGGAGTGTTTGATGGGGACGGCGTAGAGGGATCTTTACTCTGTATCTAACCCCGTGCTGTACTTGTCCTGGGATTGTTTGATGGGACAGTGTAGAGGGAGATTTACTCTGTATCTAACCCCGTGCTGTACCTGTCCTGGGAGTGTTTGATGGGGACAGTGTAGAGGGAGCTTTACTCTGTATCTAACCCCGTGCTGTACATGTCCTGGGAGTGTTTGATGGGGACAGTGTAGAGGGAGATTTACTCTGTTCCTGACCTGGGATGAGACAGATTGAAGGGGAGATTGTCCTGTTAACTCACGGCTGCCGAGGTTGAACCTCCATCGTTGCTCTTTGCTGCTGTTGTAATCGAGAGAATGAGAAAAATCACAGCTGAAGTAGCAGCTCGCAGAAAATCCTGCAATTAGAAGAGATAGTATATCAGGGAATTAATCCAGCTCCCTCACCCTGTCACTCAGTAACCCCTCTCCCCCCAGCGCCCTGTGTTACTGACTGTATCTCTACTGATGTTAATCCAGCTCCCTCACCCTGTCACTCAGTAACCCCTCTCCCCCCCGCGCCCTGTGTAACTGACTGTATCTCTACTGATGTTAATCCATCACCCTCACACTGTCACTCAGTAACCACTCTACCCCCAAGCGCACTGTGTTACTGACTGTATCTCTACTGCTGTTAATCCAGCTCCCTCACACTATCACTCAGTAACCCCTCTCCCCCAGCACCCTGTGTTACTGACTGTATCTCTACTGATGTTAATCCAGCTCCCTCACACTGTTACTCATTAACCCCTCTCCCCCCAGCGCCCTGTGTTACTGGCTGTATCTCTACTGATGTTAATCCATCTCCCTCACACTGTCACTCAGTAACCCCTCTCCCCCCTAGCGCACTGTGTTATTGACTGTATCTGTACTGATGTTATACCAGCTCCCTCACACTGTCACTCAGTAACCCCTCTCCCCCCTGCGCCCTGTGTTACTGACTGTATCTCTACTGATGTTAATCCAGCTCCCTCACCCTGTCACTCAGTAACCCCTCTCGCCCCAGCGCCCTGTGTTACTGACTGTATCTGTACTGATGTTAATCCAGATCCCTCACACTGTCACTCAGTAACCCCTCTCCCCCAGCACCCTGTGTTACAGACTGTATCTCTACTGATGTTAATCCAGCTCCCTCACCCTGTCACTCAGTAACCCCTCTCCGCCTAGCTCCCTGTGTTACTGACTGTATCTGTACTGATGTTAATCCAGCTCCCTCACACTGTCACTCAGTAACCCCTCTCCCCCCAGCACCCTGTGGTATGGACTGTATCTCTACTGAGGTTAATCCAGTTCCCTCACACTGTCTCTCAGTAACCCCTCTCCCCCCAGCGCCCTGTGTTACTGACTGTATCTCTACTGATGTTAATCCATCTCCCTCACACTGACACTCAGTAACCCCTCTCCCCCCAGTGCCCGGTGTTACTGACTGTATCTCTACAGATGTTAATCCAGATCCCTCACACTGTCACTCAGTAACCCCTCTCCCCCCCCGCAGTGCCCTGTGTTACTGACTGTATCTCTACTGAGGTTAATCCAGTTCCCTCACACTGTCTCTCAGTAACCCCTCTCCCCCCAGCGCCCTGTGTTACTGACTGTATCTCTACTGATGTTAATCCAGCTCCCTCACACTGTCACTCAGTAACCCCTCTCCCCCCAGTGCCCTGTGTTACTGACTGTATCTCTACTGATGTTAATCCAGCACCCTCACACTTCACTCAGTAACCCCTCTCTCCCCAGCGCTATGTGTTACTGACTGTATCTCTACTAAGGTTAATCCAGCTCCCTCACACTGTCACTCAGTAACCCCTCTCCCCCCTAGCGCACTGTGTTACTGAGTGTATCTGTACTGATGTTACAGCAGCTCCCTCACACTGTCACTCAGTAACCCCTCTCCCCCCTGCGCCCTGTGTTACTGACTGTATATGTACTGAGGTTAATCCAGATCCCTCACACTGTCACTCAGTAACCCCTCTCCCCCCAGCACCCTGTGTTACTGACTGTATCTGTACTGAGGTTAATCCAGCTCCCTCACACTGTCACTCAGTAACCCCTCTCCCCCCAGCGACCTGTGTTACTGACTGTATCTCTACAGATGTTAATCCAGCTCCCTCACACTGTCACTCAGTAACCCCTCTCCCCCAGAGCCTTATGTTACTGACTGTATCTCTACTGATGTTATTCCAGCTCCCTCACACTGTCACTCAGTAACCCCTCTGCCCTCAGTGCCCTATGTTACTGACAGTATCTCTACTGATGTTAATCCAGCTCCCTCACACTGTCACTCAGTAAGCCCTCTCACCCCAGCGCCCTATGTTACTGACAGTATCTCTACTGATGTTAATCCAGCTCCCTCACACTGTCACTCAGTAACCCCTCTCACGCCTGCGCTCTGTGTTACTGACTGTATCTCTACTGATGTTAATCCTGCTCCCTCACACTGTCACTCAGTCACCCCTCTCCCCGCAGTGCCCTGTGTTACTGACTGTATCTCTACTGATGTTAATCCAGCTCCCTCACACTGTCACTCAGTAAACCCTCACCCCCAGCGCCCTGTGTTACTGACTGTATCTCAACTGATGTTAATCCAGCTCCCTCACACTGTCACTCAGTAACCCCTCACCCTCAAGCGCACTGTGTTACTGACTGTATCTCTACTGATGTTAATCCAGCACCCTCACACTGTCACTCAGTAACCCCTCTCCCCCAGTACCATGTGTTACTGACAGTATCTCTACTGATGTTAATCCAGCTCCCTCACACTGTCACTCAGTAACCCCTCTCCCCCCAGCACCATGTGTTACTGACTGTATCTCTCCAGGTGTCAATGCAGCTCTGTACTCACTACGCAGGGCCAGTTAATGCCGGTCATCTTGTCCTGATAGTTGGCCATGTAGACAACGAGGAAGGTGAGGGTAATGACGATGAAGATTAGTGGGCCCGTCATGAATGCAGCCACCGAGACCGCGTAGCATATAAACATCAAGAGTAAGAGCAGCTGCAATAGAGTGAATAACATCAGCATGGGAAGAGTGTCCTGTAGTCAGCATGACGGTGAAGCAGTCTGGGCAGAGTGTCCTGCAGTCAGCATCGCGGTGAAGCAGACTGGGAAGAGTGTCCTGCAGTCAGCATCACGGTGAAGCAGTCTGGGAAGAGTGTCCTGCAGTCAGCATCACGGTGAAGCAGTCTGGGAAGAGTGTCCTGCAGTCAGCATCACGGTGAAGCAGTCTGGGAAGAGTGTCCTGCAGTCAGCATCACGGTGAAGCAGTCTGGGAAGAGTGTCCTGCAGTCAGTATCACGGTGAAGCAGTCTGGGAAGAGTGTCCTGCAGTCAGCATCACAGTGAAGCAGTCTGGGAAGAGTGTCCTGCAGTCAGCATCACGGTGAAGCAGTCTGGGAAGAGTGTCCTGCAGTCAGCATCACGGTGAAGCAGTCTGGGAAGAGTGTCCTGCAGTCAGCATCACGGTGAAGCAGAACGGGAAGAGTGTCCTGCAGTCAGCATCACGGTGAAGCAGTCTGGGAAGAGTGTCCTGCAGTCAGCATCGTGGTGAAGCAGTCTGGGAAGAGTGTCCTGCAGTCAGCATCACGGTGAAGCAGTCTGGGAAGAGTGTCCTGCAGTCAGCATCACAGTGAAGCAGTCAGGGAAGAGTGTCCTGCAGTCAGCATCGTGGTGAAGCAGTCTGGGAAGATTGTCCTGCAGTCAGCATCATGGTGAAGCAGTCTGGGAAGGGTGTCCTGCAGTCAGCATCGTGGTGAAGCAGTCTGGGAAGTGTGTACTGCAGTCAGCATCGCGGTGAAGCAGTCTGGGAAGGGAATCCTGCAGTCAGCATCATGGTGAAGCAGTCTGGGAAGAGTGTCCTGCAGTCAGCATCGTGGTGAAGCAGTCTGGGAAGAGTGTCCTGCAGTCAGCATCACGGTGAAGCAGTCCGGGAAGAGTGTCCTGCAGTCAGCATCACGGTGAAGCAGTCTGGGAAGAGTGTCCTGCAGTCAGCATCACGGTGAAGCAGTCTGGGAAGTGTGTCCTGCAGTCAGCATCACGGTGAAGCTGTCCGGGAAGAGTGTCCTGCAGTCAGCATCACGGTGAAGCAGTCTGGGAAGAGTGTCCTGCAGTCAGCATCACGGTGAAGCAGTCTGGGAAGAGTGTCCTGCAGTCAGCATTGCAGTGAAGCAGTCTGGGAAGAGTATCCTGCAGTCAGCATCACAGCGAAGCAGTCTGGGAAGAGTGTCCTGCAGTCAGTATCATGGTGAAGCAGTCTGGGAAGAGTGTCCTGCAGTCAGCATCACGGTGAAGCAGTCTGGGAAGACTGTCCTGCAGTCAGCATCGCGGTAAAGCAGTCTGGGAAGAGTGTCCTGCAGTCAGCATCATGGTGAAGCAGTCTGGGAAGAGTGTCCTGCAGTCAGCATCACGGTGAAGCAGTCTGGGAAGAGTGTCCTGCAGTCAGTATCTTGGTGAAGCAGTCTGGGAAGAGTGTCCTGCAGTCAGCATCGTGGTGAAGCAGTCTGGGAAGTGTGTCCTGCAGTCAGCATCGCGGTGAAGCAGTCTGGGAAGAGTGTCCTGCAGTCAGCATCGCGGTGAAGCAGTCTGGGAAGAGTATCCTGCAGTCAGCATCGCGGTGAAGCAGTCTGGGAAGAGTGTCCTGCAGTCAGCATCACGGTGAAGCAGTCTGGGAAGAGTGTCCTGCAGTCAGCATCACGGTGAAGCAGTCTGGGAAGAGTGTACTGCAGTCAGCATTGCAGTGAAGCAGTCTGGCAAGAGTATCCTGCAGTCAGCATCACGGCGAAGCAGTCTGGGAAGAGTGTCCTGCAGTCAGCATCACGGTGAAGCAGTCTGGGAAGAGTGTCCTGCAGTCAGCATCGCGGTGAAGCAGTCTGGGAAGAGTTTCCTGCAGTCAGCATCATGGTGAAGCAGTCTGGGAAGAGTGTCCTGCAGGCAGCATCACGGTGAAGCAGTCTGGGAAGAGTGTCCTGCAGTCAGCATCACGGTGAAGCAGTCTGGGAAGTGTGTCCTGCAGTCAGCATCACAGTGAAGCTGTCCGGGAAGAGTGTCCTGCAGTCAGCATCACGGTGAAGCAGTCTGGGAAGAGTGTCCTGCAGTCAGCATCACGGTGAAGCAGTCTGGGAAGAGTGTCCTGCAGTCAGCATCGCGGTGAAGCAGTCTGGGAAGAGTGTCCTGCAGTCAGCATCACGGTGAAGCAGTCTGGGAAGAGTGTCCTGCAGTCAGCATCACGGTGAAGCAGTCTGGGAAGAGTGTCCTGCAGTCAGCATCACGGTGAAGCAGTCTGGGAAGAGTGTCCTGCAGTCAGCATCACGGTGAAGCAGTCTGGGAAGAATGTCCTGCAGTCAGTATCATGGTGAAGCAGTCTGGGAAGAGTGTCCTGCAGTCAGCATCGCGGTGAAGCAGTCTGGGAAGAGTGTCCTGCAGTCAGCATCACAGTGAAGCAGTCTGGGAAGAGTGTCCTGCAGTCAGCATCACGGTGAAGCAGTCTGGGAAGAGTGTCCTGCAGTCAGCATCACGGTGAAGCAGTCTGGGAAGAGTGTCCTGCAGTCAGCATTGCAGTGAAGCAGTCTGGGAAGAGTATCCTGCAGTCAGCATCACGGCGAAGCAGTCTTTGAAGAGTGTCCTGCAGTCAGCATCACGGTGAAGCAGTCTGGGAAGAGTGTCCTGCAGTCAGCATCGCGGTGAAGCAGTCTGGGAAGTGTGTCCTGCAGTCAGCATCATGGTGAAGCAGTCTGAGAAGAGTGTCCTGCAGTCAGCATCACGGTGAAGCAGTCTGGGAAGAGTGTCCTGCAGTCAGTATCACGGTGAAGCAGTCTGGGAAGAGTATCCTGCAGTCAGCATCACAGTGAAGAAGTCTGGGAAGAGTGTCCTGCAGTCAGCATCACGGTGACGCAGTCTGGGAAGAGTGTCCTGCAGTCAGCATCACGGTGAAGCAGTCTGGGAAGAGTGTCCTGCAGTCAGCATCACGGTGAAGCAGTCTGGGAAGTGTGTCCTGCAGTCAGTATCACCTTGAAGCAGTCTGGAAAGAGTGTCCTGCAGTCAGCATCACAGTGAAGCAGTCTGGGAAGAGTGTCCTGCAGTCAGCATCGTGGTGAAGCAGTCTGGGAAGAGTGTCCTGCAGTCAGCATCGTGGTGAAGCAGTCTGGGAAGAGAGTCCCGCAGTCAGCATCGCGGTGAAGCAGTCTGGGAAGAGAGTCCCGCAGTCAGCATCGCGGTGAAGCAGTCTGGGAAGAGTGTCCTGCAGTCAGCATCACGGTGAAGTAGTCTGGGAAGAGTGTCCTGGAGTCAGCATCGTGGTGAAGCAGTCTGGGAAGAGAGTCCCGCAGTGAGCATCGTGGTGAAGCAGTCTGGGAAGAGTGACCTGTAGTCAGCATCACGGTGAAGCAGTCTGGGAAGAGTGTCCTGCAGTCAGCATCACGGTGAAGCAGTCTGGGAAGAGTGTCCTGCAGTCAGCATCGTGGTGAAGCAGTCTGGGAAGAGTGTCCTACAGTCAGCATCGTGGTGAAGCAGTCTGGGAAGAGTGTCCTGCAGTCAGCATCACGGTGAAGCAGTCTGGGAAGAGTGTCCTGCAGTCAGCATCACGGTGAAGCAGTCTGGGAAGAGTGTCCTGCAGTCAGCATCGCGGTGAAGCAGTCTGGGAAGAGTGTCCTGTAGTCAGCATCACGTTGAAGCAGTCTGGGAAGAGAGTCCCGCAGTCAGCATCGCGGTGAAGCAGTCTGGGAAGAGTGACCTGTAGTCTGCATCACGGTGAAGCAGTCTGGGAAGACTGTCCTGCAGTCAGCATCACAGTGAAGCAGTCTGGGAAGAGTGTCCTGCAGTCAGCATCGCGGTGAAGCAGTCTGGGAAGAGAGTCCCGCAGTCAGCATCGCGGTGAAGCAGTCTGGGAAGAGTGTCCTGCAGTCAGCATCGCGGTAAAGCAGTCTGGGAAGAGTGTCCTGCCGTCAGCATCACGGTGAAGCAGTCTGGGAAGAGTGTCCTGCCGTCAGCATCACGGTGAAGCAGTCTGGGAAGAGTGTCCTGCAGTCAGCATCACGGTGAAGCAGTCTGGGAAGTGTGTCCTGCAGTCAGTATCACCTTGAAGCAGTCTGGAAAGAGTGTCCTGCAGTCAGCATCACAGTGAAGCAGTCTGGGAAGAGTGTCCTGCAGTCAGCATCGTGGTGAAGCAGTCTGGGAAGAGTGTCCTGCAGTCAGCATCGTGGTGAAGCAGTCTGGGAAGAGAGTCCCGCAGTCAGCATCGCGGTGAAGCAGTCTGGGAAGAGAGTCCCGCAGTCAGCATCGCGGTGAAGCAGTCTGGGAAGAGTGTCCTGCAGTCAGCATCACGGTGAAGTAGTCTGGGAAGAGTGTCCTGGAGTCAGCATCGTGGTGAAGCAGTCTGGGAAGAGAGTCCCGCAGTGAGCATCGTGGTGAAGCAGTCTGGGAAGAGTGACCTGTAGTCAGCATCACGGTGAAGCAGTCTGGGAAGAGTGTCCTGCAGTCAGCATCACGGTGAAGCAGTCTGGGAAGAGTGTCCTGCAGTCAGCATCGCGGTGAAGCAGTCTGGGAAGAGTGTCCTACAGTCAGCATCGTGGTGAAGCAGTCTGGGAAGAGTGTCCTGCAGTCAGCATCACGGTGAAGCAGTCTGGGAAGAGTGTCCTGCAGTCAGCATCACGGTGAAGCAGTCTGGGAAGAGTGTCCTGCAGTCAGCATCGCGGTGAAGCAGTCTGGGAAGAGTGTCCTGTAGTCAGCATCACGTTGAAGCAGTCTGGGAAGAGAGTCCCGCAGTCAGCATCGCGGTGAAGCAGTCTGGGAAGAGTGACCTGTAGTCTGCATCACGGTGAAGCAGTCTGGGAAGACTGTCCTGCAGTCAGCATCACAGTGAAGCAGTCTGGGAAGAGTGTCCTGCAGTCAGCATCGCGGTGAAGCAGTCTGGGAAGAGTGTCCTGCAGTCAGCATCACGGTGAAGCAGTCTGGGAAGAGAGTCCCGCAGTCAGCATCGCGGTGAAGCAGTCTGGGAAGAGTGTCCTGCAGTCAGCATCGCGGTAAAGCAGTCTGGGAAGAGTGTCCTGCCGTCAGCATCACGGTGAAGCAGTCTGGGAAGAGTGTCCTGCCGTCAGCATCACGGTGAAGCAGTCTGGGAAGAGTGTCCTGCAGTCAGCATCACGGTGAAGCAGTCTGGGAAGAGTGTCCTGCAGTCAGCATCGCAGTGAAGCAGTCTGGGAAGAGTGTCCTGCAGTCAGCATCGCAGTGAAGCAGTCTGGGAAGAGTGTCCTGCAGTCAGCATCGCAGTGAAGCAGTCTGGGAAGAGTGTCCTGCAGTCAGCATCACGGTGAAGCAGTCTGGGAAGAGTGTCCTGCAGTCAGCATCACGGTGAAGCAGTCTGGGAAGAGTGTCCTGCAGTCAGCATCACGGTGAAGCAGTCTGGGAAGAGTATCCTGCAGTCAGCATCACGGTGAAGCAGTCTGGGAAGAGTGTCCTGCAGTCAGCATCACGGTGAAGCAGTCTGGGAAGAGTGTCCTGCAGTCAGCATCACGGTGAAGCAGTCTGGGAAGAGTGTCCTGCAGTCAGCATCACGGTGAAGCAGTCTGGGAAGAGTGTCCTGCAGTCAGCATCGAGGTGAAGCAGTCTGGGAAGTGTGTCCTGCAGTCAGCATCGTGGTGAAGCAGTCTGGGAAGAGTGTCCTGCAGTCAGCATCGCGGTGAATCAGTCTGGGAAGAGTGTCCTGCAGTCAGCATCGCGGTGAAGCAGTCTGGGAAGAGTGTCCTGCAGTCAGCATCACGGTGAAGCAGTCTGGGAAGAGTGTCCTGCAGTCAGCATCACGGTGAAGCAGTCTGGGAAGAGTGTCCTGCAGTCAGCATCACGGTGAAGCAGTCTGGGAAGAGTGTCCTGCAGTCAGCATCACGGTGAAGCAGTCTGGGAAGAGTATCCTGCAGTCAGCATCACGGTGAAGCAGTCTGGGAAGAGTGTCCTGCAGTCAGCATCACGGTGAAGCAGTCTGGGAAGAGTGTCCTGCAGGCAGCATCACGGTGAAGCAGTCTGGGAAGAGTGTCCTGCAGTCAGCATCACGGTGAAGCAGTCTGGGAAGTGTGTCCTGCAGTCAGCATCACAGTGAAGCTGTCCAGGAAGAGTGTCCTGCAGTCAGCATCACGGTGAAGCAGTCTGGGAAGAGTGTCCTGCAGTCAGCATCACGGTGAAGCAGTCTGGGAAGAGTGTCCTGCAGTCAGCATCGCGGTGAAGCAGTCTGGGAAGAGTGTCCTGCAGTCAGCATCACGGTGAAGCAGTCTGGGAAGACTGTCCTGCAGTCAGCATCACGGTGAAGCAGTCTGGGAAGAGTGTCCTGCAGTCAGCATCACGGTGAAGCAGTCTGGGAAGAGTGTCCTGCAGTCAGCATCACGGTGAAGCAGTCTGGGAAGAGTGTCCTGCAGTCAGCATCACGGTGAAGCAGTCTGGGAAGAGTGTCCTGCAGTCAGTATCATGGTGAAGCAGTCTGGGAAGAGTGTCCTGCAGTCAGCATCACGGTGAAGCAGTCTGGGAAGAGTGTCCTGCAGTCAGTATCATGGTGAAGCAGTCTGGGAAGAGTGTCCTGCAGTCAGCATCGTGGTGAACAGGTCTGGAAAGTGTGTCCTGCAGTCAGCATCGCGGTGAAGCAGTCTGGGAAGAGTGTCCTGCAGTCAGCATCGCGGTGAAGCAGTGTGGGAAGAGTGTCCTGCAGTCAGCATCACGGTGAAGCAGTCTGGGAAGAGTGTCCTGCAGTCAGCATCACGGTGAAGCAGTCTGGGAAGAGTGTCCTGCAGTCAGCATCGCAGTGAAGCAGTCTGGGAAGAGTGTCCTGCAGTCAGCATTGCAGTGAAGCAGTCTGGGAAGAGTATCCTGCAGTCAGCATCACGGCGAAGCAGTCTTTGAAGAGTGTCCTGCAGTCAGCATCACGGTGAAGCAGTCTGGGAAGAGTGTCCTGCAGTCAGCATCGCGGTGAAGCAGTCTGGGAAGTGTGTCCTGCAGTCAGCATCATGGTGAAGCAGTCTGAGAAGAGTGTCCTGCAGTCAGCATCACGGTGAAGCAGTCTGGGAAGAGTGTCCTGCAGTCAGCATCACGGTGAAGCAGTCTGGGAAGAGTATCCTGCAGTCAGCATCACAGTGAAGCAGTCTGGGAAGAGTGTCCTGCAGTCAGCATCACGGTGACGCAGTCTGGGAAGAGTGTCCTGCAGTCAGCATCACGGTGAAGCAGTCTGGGAAGAGTGTCCTGCAGTCAGCATCACGGTGAAGCAGTCTGGGAAGTGTGTCCTGCAGTCAGTATCACCTTGAAGCAGTCTGGGAAAGAGTGTCCTGCAGTCAGCATCACAGTGAAGCTGTCTGGGAAGAGTGTCCTGCAGTCAGCATCGTGGTGAAGCAGTCTGGGAAGAGTGTCCTGCAGTCAGCATCGTGGTGAAGCAGTCTGGGAAGAGAGTCCCGCAGTCAGCATCGCGGTGAAGCAGTCTGGGAAGAGAGTCCCGCAGTCAGCATCGCGGTGAAGCAGTCTGGGAAGAGTGTCCTGCAGTCAGCATCACGGTGAAGTAGTCTGGGAAGAGTGTCCTGGAGTCAGCATCGTGGTGAAGCAGTCTGGGAAGAGAGTCCCGCAGTGAGCATCGTGGTGAAGCAGTCTGGGAAGAGTGACCTGTAGTCAGCATCACGGTGAAGCAGTCTGGGATGAGTGTCCTGCAGTCAGCATCACGGTGAAGCAGTCTGGGAAGAGTGTCCTGCAGTCAGCATCACGGTGAAGCAGTCTGGGAAGAGTGTCCTGCAGTCAGCATTGCAGTGAAGCAGTCTGGGAAGAGTATCCTGCAGTCAGCATCACGGCGAAGCAGTCTTTGAAGAGTGTCCTGCAGTCAGCATCACGGTGAAGCAGTCTGGGAAGAGTGTCCTGCAGTCAGCATCGCGGTGAAGCAGTCTGGGAAGTGTGTCCTGCAGTCAGCATCATGGTGAAGCAGTCTGAGAAGAGTGTCCTGCAGTCAGCATCACGGTGAAGCAGTCTGGGAAGAGTGTCCTGCAGTCAGTATCACGGTGAAGCAGTCTGGGAAGAGTATCCTGCAGTCAGCATCACAGTGAAGCAGTCTGGGAAGAGTGTCCTGCAGTCAGCATCACGGTGACGCAGTCTGGGAAGAGTGTCCTGCAGTCAGCATCACGGTGAAGCAGTCTGGGAAGAGTGTCCTGCAGTCAGCATCACGGTGAAGCAGTCTGGGAAGTGTGTCCTGCAGTCAGTATCACCTTGAAGCAGTCTGGAAAGAGTGTCCTGCAGTCAGCATCACAGTGAAGCAGTCTGGGAAGAGTGTCCTGCAGTCAGCATCGTGGTGAAGCAGTCTGGGAAGAGTGTCCTGCAGTCAGCATCGTGGTGAAGCAGTCTGGGAAGAGAGTCCCGCAGTCAGCATCGCGGTGAAGCAGTCTGGGAAGAGAGTCCCGCAGTCAGCATCGCGGTGAAGCAGTCTGGGAAGAGAGTCCCGCAGTCAGCATCGCGGTGAAGCAGTCTGGGAAGAGTGTCCTGCAGTCAGCATCACGGTGAAGTAGTCTGGGAAGAGTGTCCTGCAGTCAGCATCGTGGTGAAGCAGTCTGGGAAGAGAGTCCCGCAGTGAGCATCGTGGTGAAGCAGTCTGGGAAGAGTGACCTGTAGTCAGCATCACGGTGAAGCAGTCTGGGAAGAGTGTCCTGCAGTCAGCATCACGGTGAAGCAGTCTGGGAAGAGTGTCCTGCAGTCAGCATCGCGGTGAAGCAGTCTGGGAAGAGTGTCCTACAGTCAGCATCGTGGTGAAGCAGTCTGGGAAGAGTGTCCTGCAGTCAGCATCACGGTGAAGCAGTCTGGGAAGAGTGTCCTGCAGTCAGCATCACGGTGAAGCAGTCTGGGAAGAGTGTCCTGCAGTCAGCATCGTGGTGAAGCAGTCTGGGAAGAGTGTCCTGCAGTCAGCATCGCGGTGAAGCAGTCTGGGAAGAGTGTCCTGTAGTCAGCATCACGTTGAAGCAGTCTGGGAAGAGAGTCCCGCAGTCAGCATCGCGGTGAAGCAGTCTGGGAAGAGTGACCTGTAGTCTGCATCACGGTGAAGCAGTCTGGGAAGACTGTCCTGCAGTCAGCATCACAGTGAAGCAGTCTGGGAAGAGTGTCCTGCAGTCAGCATCGCGGTGAAGCAGTCTGGGAAGAGAGTCCCGCAGTCAGCATCGCGGTGAAGCAGTCTGGGAAGAGTGTCCTGCAGTCAGCATCGCGGTAAAGCAGTCTGGGAAGAGTGTCCTGCCGTCAGCATCACGGTGAAGCAGTCTGGGAAGAGTGTCCTGCAGTCAGCATCACGGTGAAGCAGTCTGGGAAGAGTGTCCTGCAGTCAGCATCACGGTGAAGCAGTCTGGGAAGAGTGTCCTGCAGTCAGCATCGCAGTGAAGCAGTCTGGGAAGAGTGTCCTGCAGTCAGCATCGCAGTGAAGCAGTCTGGGAAGAGTGTCCTGCAGTCAGCATCACGGTGAAGCAGTCTGGGAAGAGTGTCCTGCAGCCAGCATCACGGTGAAGCAGTCTGGGAAGAGTGTCCTGCAGTCAGCATCACGGTGAAGCAGTCTGGGAAGAGTATCCTGCAGTCAGCATCACGGTGAAGCAGTCTGGGAAGAGTGTCCTGCAGTCAGCATCACGGTGAAGCAGTCTGGGAAGAGTGTCCTGCAGTCAGCATCACGGTGAAGCAGTCTGGGAAGAGTGTCCTGCAGTCAGCATCACGGTGAAGCAGTCTGGGAAGAGTGTCCTGCAGTCAGCATCGAGGTGAAGCAGTCTGGGAAGAGTGTCCTGCAGTCAGCATCGTGGTGAAGCAGTCTGGGAAGAGTGTCCTGCAGTCAGCATCGCGGTGAATCAGTCTGGGAAGAGTGTCCTGCAGTCAGCATCACGGTGAAGCAGTCTGGGAAGAGTGTCCTGCAGTCAGCATCGCGGTGAAGCAGTCTGGGAAGTGTGTCCTGCAGTCAGCATCACGGTGAAGCAGTCTGGGAAGTGTGTCCTGCAGTCAGCATCACGGTGAAGCAGTCTGGGAAGTGTGTCCTGCAGTCAGCATCACGGTGAAGCAGTCTGGGAAGTGTGTCCTGCAGTCAGCATCACGGTGAAGCAGTCTGGGAAGAGTGTCCTGCAGTCAGCATCACGGTGAAGCAGTCTGGGAAGAGTGTCCTGCAGTCAGCATCACGGTGAAGCAGTCTGGGAAGAGTGTCCTGCAGTCAGCATCACGGTGAAGCAGTCTGGGAAGAGTGTCCTGCAGTCAGCATCGTGGTGAAGCAGTCTGGAAAGAGCGTCCTGCAGTCAGCATCGCGGTGAAGCAGTCTGGGAAGAGTGTCCTGCAGTCAGCATCGCGGTGAAGCAGTCTGGGAAGAGTGTCCTGCAGTCAGCATCACGGTGAAGCAGTCTGGGAAGAGTGTCCTGCAGTCAGCATCACGGTGAAGCAGTCTGGGAAGAGTGTCCTGCAGTCAGCATCACGGTGAAGCAGTCTGGGAAGAGTGTCCTGTAGTCAGCATCACGGTGAAGCAGTCTGGGAAGTGTGTCCTGCAGTCAGCATCACGGTGAAGCAGTCTGGGAAGTGTGTCCTGCAGTCAGCATCACGGTGAAGCAGTCTGGGAAGTGTGTCCTGCAGTCAGCATCTTGGTGAAGCAGTATGGGCAGAGTGTCCTGCAGTCAGCATCACGGTGAAGCAGTCTGGGAAGAGTGTCCTGCAGTCAGCATAGCGGTGAAGCAGTCTGGGAAGAGTGTCCTGCAGTCAGCATCACGGTGAAGCAGTCTGGGAAGAGTGTCCTGCAGTCAGCATCACGGTGAAGCAGTCTGGGAAGAGTGTCCTGCAGTCAGCATCGCGGTGAAGCAGTCTGGGAAGATTGTCCTGCAGTCAGCGTCACGGTGAAGCAGTCTGGGAAGAGTGTCCTGCAGTCAGCGTCATGGTGAAGCAGTCTGGGAAGAGTGTCCTGCAGTCAGCATCGCGGTGAAGCAGTCTGGGAAGAGTGTCCTGCAGTCAGCATAGCGGTGAAGCAGTCTGGGAAGAGTGTCCTGCAGTCAGCGTCACGGTGAAGCAGTCTGGGAAGAGTGTCCTGCAGTCAGCGTCACGGTGAAGCAGTCTGGGAAGAGTGTCCTGCAGTCAGCGTCACGGTGAAGCAGTCTGGGAAGTGTGTCCTGCAGTCAGCGTCACGGTGAAGCAGTCTGGGAAGAGTGTCCTGCAGTCAGCATCACGGTGAAGCAGTCTGGGAAGAGTGTCCTGCAGTCAGCGTCACGGTGAAGCAGTCTGGGAAGAGTGTCCTGCAGTCAGCGTCACGGTGAAGCAGTCTGGGAAGAGTGTCCTGCAGTCAGCGTCACGGTGAAGCAGTCTGGGAAGAGTGTCCTGCAGTCAGCGTCACGGTGAAGCATTCTGGGAAGAGTGTCCTGCAGTCAGCATCGTGGTGAAGCAGTCTGGGAAGAGTGTCCTGCAGTCAGCATCGTGGTGAAGCAGTCTGGGAAGAGAGTCCCGCAGTCAGCATCGCGGTGAAGCAGTCTGGGAAGAGAGTCCCGCAGTCAGCATCGCGGTGAAGCAGTCTGGGAAGAGAGTCCCGCAGTCAGCATCGCGGTGAAGCAGTCTGGGAAGAGTGTCCTGCAGTCAGCATCACGGTGAAGTAGTCTGGGAAGAGTGTCCTGGAGTCAGCATCGTGGTGAAGCATTCTGGGAAGAGAGTCCCGCAGTGAGCATCGTGGTGAAGCAGTCTGGGAAGAGTGACCTGTAGTCAGCATCACGGTGAAGCAGTCTGGGAAGAGTGTCCTGCAGTCAGCATCACGGTGAAGCAGTCTGGGAAGAGTGTCCTGCAGTCAGCATCGCGGTGAAGCAGTCTGGGAAGAGTGTCCTACAGTCAGCATCGTGGTGAAGCAGTCTGGGAAGAGTGTCCTGCAGTCAGCATCACGGTGAAGCAGTCTGGGAAGAGTGTCCTGCAGTCAGCATCACGGTGAAGCAGTCTGGGAAGAGTGTCCTGCAGTCAGCATCGTGGTGAAGCAGTCTGGGAAGAGTGTCCTGCAGTCAGCATCGCGGTGAAGCAGTCTGGGAAGAGTGTCCTGTAGTCAGCATCACGTTGAAGCAGTCTGGGAAGAGAGTCCCGCAGTCAGCATCGCGGTGAAGCAGTCTGGGAAGAGTGACCTGTAGTCTGCATCACGGTGAAGCAGTCTGGGAAGACTGTCCTGCAGTCAGCATCACAGTGAAGCAGTCTGGGAAGAGTGTCCTGCAGTCAGCATCGCGGTGAAGCAGTCTGGGAAGAGAGTCCCGCAGTCAGCATCGCGGTGAAGCAGTCTGGGAAGAGTGTCCTGCAGTCAGCATCGCGGTAAAGCAGTCTGGGAAGAGTGTCCTGCCGTCAGCATCACGGTGAAGCAGTCTGGGAAGAGTGTCCTGCAGTCAGCATCACGGTGAAGCAGTCTGGGAAGAGTGTCCTGCAGTCAGCATCACGGTGAAGCAGTCTGGGAAGAGTGTCCTGCAGTCAGCATCGCAGTGAAGCAGTCTGGGAAGAGTGTCCTGCAGTCAGCATCGCAGTGAAGCAGTCTGGGAAGAGTGTCCTGCAGTCAGCATCACGGTGAAGCAGTCTGGGAAGAGTGTCCTGCAGCCAGCATCACGGTGAAGCAGTCTGGGAAGAGTGTCCTGCAGTCAGCATCACGGTGAAGCAGTCTGGGAAGAGTATCCTGCAGTCAGCATCACGGTGAAGCAGTCTGGGAAGAGTGTCCTGCAGTCAGCATCACGGTGAAGCAGTCTGGGAAGAGTGTCCTGCAGTCAGCATCACGGTGAAGCAGTCTGGGAAGAGTGTCCTGCAGTCAGCATCACGGTGAAGCAGTCTGGGAAGAGTGTCCTGCAGTCAGCATCGAGGTGAAGCAGTCTGGGAAGAGTGTCCTGCAGTCAGCATCGTGGTGAAGCAGTCTGGGAAGAGTGTCCTGCAGTCAGCATCGCGGTGAATCAGTCTGGGAAGAGTGTCCTGCAGTCAGCGTCACGGTGAAGCAGTCTGGGAAGAGTGTCCTGCAGTCAGCGTCACGGTGAAGCAGTCTGGGAAGAGTGTCCTGCAGTCAGCGTCACGGTGAAGCAGTCTGGGAAGAGTGTCCTGCAGTCAGCGTCACGGTGAAGCAGTCTGGGAAGAGTGTCCTGCAGTCAGCGTCACGGTGAAGCAGTCTGGGAAGAGTGTCCTGCAGTCAGCATCACGGTGAAGCAGTCTGGGAAGAGTGTCCTGCAGTCAGCCTCACGGTGAAGCAGTCTGGGAAGAGTGTCCTGCTGTCAGCATCACGGTGAAGCAGTCTGGGAAGAGTGTCCTGCAGTCAGCATCACGGTGAAGCAGTCTGGGAAGAGTGTCCTGCAGTCAGCATCACGGTGAAGCAGTCTGGGAAGAGTGTCCTGCAGTCAGCATCACGGTGACGCAGTCTGGGAAGAGTATCCTGCAGTCAGCATCACGGTGAAGCAGTCTGGGAAGAGTGTCCTGCAGTCAGCATCACGGTGAAGCAGTCTGGGAAGAGTGTCCTGCAGGCAGCATTGCAGTGAAGCAGTCTGGGAAGAGTGTCCTGCAGTCAGCATCGCGGTGAAGCAGTCTGGGAAGAGTGTCCTGCAGTCAGCATCACGGTGAAGCAGTCTGGGAAGAGTGTCCTGCAGTCAGCATCACGGTGAAGCAGTCTGGGAAGAGTGTCCTGCAGTCAGTATCATGGTGAAGCAGTCTGGGAAGTGTGTCCTGCAGTCAGCATCGCGGTGAAGCAGTCTGGGAAGAGTGTCCTGCAGTCAGCATCGCAGTGAAGCAGTCTGGGAAGAGTGTCCTGCAGTCAGCATCGCGGTGAAGCAGTGTGGGAAGAGTATCCTGCAGTCAGCATCGCGGTGAAGCAGTCTGGGAAGAGTGTCCTGCAGTCAGCATCAAGGTGAAGCAGTCTGGGAAGAGTGTCCTGCAGTCAGCATCGCGGTGAAGCAGTCTGGGAAGAGTGTCCTGCAGTCAGCATCACGGTGAAGCAGTCTGGGAAGTGTGTCCTGCAGTCAGCATCACGGTGAAGCAGTCTGGGAAGAGAGTCCTGCAGTCAGCATCACGGTGAAGCAGTCTGGGAAGTGTGTACTGCAGTCAGCATCACGGTGAAGCAGTCTAGGAAGAGTGTCCTGCAGTCAGTATCACCTTGAAGCAGTCTGGAAAGAGTGTCCTGCAGTCAGCATCACGGTGAAGCAGTCTGGGAAGAGTGTCCTGCAGTCAGCGTCACGGTGAAGCAGTCTGGGAAGAGTGTCCTGCAGTCAGCGTCACGGTGAAGCAGTCTGGGAAGAGTGTCCTGCAGTCAGCATCACGGTGAAGCAGTCTGGGAAGAGTGTCCTGCAGTCAGCCTCACGGTGAAGCAGTCTGGGAAGAGTGTCCTGCTGTCAGCATCACGGTGAAGCAGTCTGGGAAGAGTGTCCTGCAGTCAGCATCACGGTGAAGCAGTCTGGGAAGAGTGTCCTGCAGTCAGCATCACGGTGAAGCAGTCTGGGAAGAGTGTCCTGCAGTCAGCATCACGGTGACGCAGTCTGGGAAGAGTATCCTGCAGTCAGCATCACGGTGAAGCAGTCTGGGAAGAGTGTCCTGCAGTCAGCATCACGGTGAAGCAGTCTGGGAAGAGTGTCCTGCAGGCAGCATTGCAGTGAAGCAGTCTGGGAAGAGTGTCCTGCAGTCAGCATCGCGGTGAAGCAGTCTGGGAAGAGTGTCCTGCAGTCAGCATCACGGTGAAGCAGTCTGGGAAGAGTGTCCTGCAGTCAGCATCACGGTGAAGCAGTCTGGGAAGAGTGTCCTGCAGTCAGTATCATGGTGAAGCAGTCTGGGAAGTGTGTCCTGCAGTCAGCATCGCGGTGAAGCAGTCTGGGAAGAGTGTCCTGCAGTCAGCATCGCAGTGAAGCAGTCTGGGAAGAGTGTCCTGCAGTCAGCATCGCGGTGAAGCAGTGTGGGAAGAGTATCCTGCAGTCAGCATCGCGGTGAAGCAGTCTGGGAAGAGTGTCCTGCAGTCAGCATCAAGGTGAAGCAGTCTGGGAAGAGTGTCCTGCAGTCAGCATCGCGGTGAAGCAGTCTGGGAAGAGTGTCCTGCAGTCAGCATCACGGTGAAGCAGTCTGGGAAGTGTGTCCTGCAGTCAGCATCACGGTGAAGCAGTCTGGGAAGAGAGTCCTGCAGTCAGCATCACGGTGAAGCAGTCTGGGAAGTGTGTACTGCAGTCAGCATCACGGTGAAGCAGTCTAGGAAGAGTGTCCTGCAGTCAGTATCACCTTGAAGCAGTCTGGAAAGAGTGTCCTGCAGTCAGCATCACAGTGAAGCAGTCTGGGAAGAGTGTCCTGCAGTCAGCATCGTGGTGAAGCAATCTGGGAAGAATGTCCTGCAGTCAGCATCGTGGTGAAGCAGTCTGGGAAGAGAGTCCCGCAGTCAGCATCGCGGTGAAGCAGTCTGGGAAGAGAGTCCCGCAGTCAGCATCGCGGTGAAGCAGTCTGGGAAGAGTGTCCTGCAGTCAGCATCACGGTGAAGCAGTCTGGGAAGAGTGTCCTGCAGTCAGCATCACGGTGAATCAGTCTGGGAAGACTGTCCTGCAGTCAGCATCGCGGTGAAGCAGTCTGGGAAGAGAGTCCCGCAGTCAGCATCGCGGTGAAGCAGTCTGGGAAGAGTGACCTGTAGTCTGCATCACGGTGAAGCAGTCTGTGAAGAGTGTCCTGCAGTCAGCATCGCGGTAAAGCAGTCTGGGAAGAGTGTCCTGCCGTCAGCATCACGGTGAAGCAGTCTGGGAAGAGTGTCCTGCAGTCAGCATCACGGTGAAGCAGTCTGGGAAGTGTGTACTGCAGTCAGCATTGCAGTGAAGCAGTCTGGGAAGAGTGTCCTGCAGTCAGCATCACAGTGAAGCAGTCTGGGAAGAGTGTCCTGCAGTCAGCATCGCGGTGAAGCAGTCTGGGAAGAGAGTCCCGCAGTCAGCATCGCAGTGAAGCAGTCTGGGAAGAGTGTCCTGCAGTCAGCATCACGGTGAAGCAGTCTGGGAAGAGTGTCCTGCAGTCAGCATCACGGTGAAGCAGTCTGGGAAGAGTGTCCTGCAGTCAGCATCACGGTGAAGCAGTCTGGGAAGAGTGTCCTGCAGTCAGCATCGAGGTGAAGCAGTCTGGGAAGAGTGTCCTGCAGTCAGCATCGTGGTGAAGCAGTCTGGGAAGAGTGTCCTGCAGTCAGTATCACGGTGAATCAGTCTGGGAATAGTGTCCTGCAGTCAGCATCGCGGTGAAGCAGTCTGGGAAGTGTGTCCTGCAGTCAGCATCACGGTGAAGCAGTCTGGGAAGTGTGTCCTGCAGTCAGAATCACGGTGAAGCAGTCTGGGAAGTGTGTCCTGCAGTCAGCATCACGGTGAAGCAGTCTGGGAAGTGTGTCCCGCAGTCAGCATCACGGTGAAGCAGTCTGGGAAGAGTGTCCTGCAGTCAGCATCGTGGTGAAGCAGTCTGGGAAGAGACTCCCGCAGTGAGCATCGTGGTGAAGCAGTCTGGGAAGAGTGACATGTAGTCAGCATCACGGTGAAGCAGTCTGGGAAGAGTGTCCTGCAGTCAGCATCACGGTGAAGCAGTCTGGGAAGAGTGTCCTGCAGTCAGCATCGCGGTGAAGCAGTCTGGGAAGAGTGTCCTACAGTCAGCATCGTGGTGAAGCAGTCTGGGAAGAGTGTCCTGCAGTCAGCATCACGGTGAAGCAGTCTGGGAAGAGTGTCCTGCAGTCAGCATCACGGTGAATCAGTCTGGGAAGACTGTCCTGCAGTCAGCATCGCGGTGAAGCAGTCTGGGAAGAGAGTCCCGCAGTCAGCATCGCGGTGAAGCAGTCTGGGAAGAGTGACCTGTAGTCTGCATCACGGTGAAGCAGTCTGTGAAGAGTGTCCTGCAGTCAGCATCGCGGTAAAGCAGTCTGGGAAGAGTGTCCTGCCGTCAGCATCACGGTGAAGCAGTCTGGGAAGAGTGTCCTGCAGTCAGCATCACAGTGAAGCAGTCTGGGAAGAGTGTCCTGCAGTCAGCATCACAGTGAAGCAGTCTGGGAAGAGTGTCCTGCAGTCAGCATCGCAGTGAAGCAGTCTGGGAAGAGAGTCCCGCAGTCAGCATCGCAGTGAAGCAGTCTGGGAAGAGTGTCCTGCAGTCAGCATCACGGTGAAGCAGTCTGGGAAGAGTGTCCTGCAGTCAGCATCACGGTGAAGCAGTCTGGGAAGAGTGTCCTGCAGTCAGCATCACGGTGAAGCAGTCTGGGAAGAGTGTCCTGCAGTCAGCATCACGGTGAAGCAGTCTGGGAAGAGTGTCCTGCAGTCAGCATCACGGTGAAGCAGTCTGGGAAGAGTGTCCTGCAGTCAGCATCGCGGTGAAGCAGTCTGGGAAGAGTGTCCTGCAGTCAGCATCGCGGTGAATCAGTCTGGGAAGAGTGTCCTGCAGTCAGCATCGCGGTGAAGCAGTCTGGGAAGTGTGTCCTGCAGTCAGCATCACGGTGAAGCAGTCTGGGAAGTGTGTCCTGCAGTCAGCGTCACGGTGAAGCAGTCTGGGAAGTGTGTCCTGCAGTCAGCATCGTGGTGAAGCAGTCTGGGAAGACTGTCCTGCAGTCAGCATCACGGTGAAGCAGTCTGGGAAGAGAGTCCCGCAGTCAGCATCGCGGTGAAGCTGTCTGGGAAGAGTGTCCTGCAGTCAGCATCACGGTGAAGCAGTCTGGGAAGAGTGTCCTGCAGTCAGCATCACGGTGAAGCAGTCTGGGAAGAGTGTCCTGCAGTCAGCATCACGGTGAAGCAGTCTGGGAAGAGTGTCCTGCAGTCAGCATCACGGTGAAGCAGTCTGGGAAGAGTGTCCTGCAGTCAGTATCACGGTGAAGCAGTCTGGGAAGAGTGTCCTGCAGTCAGTATCATGGTGAAGCAGTCTGGGAAGAGTGTCCTGCAGTCAGCATCACGGTGAAGCAGTCTGGGAAGAGTGTCCTGCAGTCAGTATCATGGTGAAGCAGTCTGGGAAGAGTGTCCTGCAGTCAGCATCACGGTGAAGCAGTCTGGGAAGAGTGTCCTGCAGTCAGCATCACGGTGAAGCAGTCTGGGAAGAGTGTCCTGCAGTCAGCATCGCGGTGAAGCAGTCTGGGAAGAGTGTCCTGCAGTCAGCATCACGGTGAAGCAGTCTGGGAAGAGTGTCCTGCAGTCAGCATTGCAGTGAAGCAGTCTGGGAAGAGTATCCTGCAGTCAGCATCACGGCGAAGCAGTCTGGGAAGAGTGTCCTGCAGTCAGCATCACGGTGAAGCAGTCTGGGAAGAGTGTCCTGCAGTCAGCATCACGGTGAAGCAGTCTGGGAAGAGTGTCCTGCAGTCAGCATCACGGTGAAGCAGTCTGGGAAGAGTGTCCTGCAGTCAGCGTCACGGTGAAGCAGTCTGGGAAGAGTGTCCTGCAGTCAGCGTCACGGTGAAGCAGTCTGGGAAGAGTGTCCTGCAGTCAGCGCCACGGTGAAGCAGTCTGGGAAGAGTGTCCTGCAGTCAGCGTCACGGTGAAGCAGTCTGGGAAGAGTGTCCTGCAGTCAGCGTCACGGTGAAGCAGTCTGGGAAGTGTGTCCTGCAGTCAGCGTCACGGTGAAGCAGTCTGGGAAGAGTGTCCTGCAGTCAGCATCACGGTGAAGCAGTCTGGGAAGAGTGTCCTGCAGTCAGCATCACGGTGAAGCAGTCTGGGAAGAGTGTCCTGCAGTCAGCATCACGGTGAAGCAGTCTGGGAAGAGTGTCCTGCAGTCAGCATCACGGTGAAGCAGTCTGGGAAGAGTGTCCTGCAGTCAGCATCACGGTGAAGCAGTCTGGGAAGAGTGTCCTGCAGTCAGCATCGAGGTGAAGCAGTCTGGGAAGAGTGTCCTGCAGTCAGCATCGTGGTGAAGCAGTCTGGGAAGAGTGTCCTGCAGTCAGTATCACGGTGAATCAGTCTGGGAAGAGTGTCCTGCAGTCAGCATCGCGGTGAAGCAGTCTGGGAAGTGTGTCCTGCAGTCAGAATCACGGTGAAGCAGTTTGGGAAGTGTGTCCTGCAGTCAGCATCACAGTGAAGCAGTCTGGGAAGAGTGTCCTGCAGTCAGCATCACAGTGAAGCAGTCTGGGAAGAGTGTCCTGCAGTCAGCATCGCAGTGAAGCAGTCTGGGAAGAGTGTCCTGCAGTCAGCATCGCAGTGAAGCAGTCTGGGAAGAGAGTCCCGCAGTCAGCATCGCGGTGAAGCAGTCTGGGAAGAGTGTCCTGCAGTCAGCATCACGGTGAAGCAGTCTGGGAAGAGTGTCCTGCAGTCAGCATCACGGTGAAGCAGTCTGGGAAGAGTGTCCTGCAGTCAGCATCACGGTGAAGCAGTCTGGGAAGAGTGTCCTGCAGTCAGCATCACGGTGAAGCAGTCTGGGAAGAGTGTCCTGCAGTCAGCATCGAGGTGAAGCAGTCTGGGAAGAGTGTCCTGCAGTCAGCATCGTGGTGAAGCAGTCTGGGAAGAGTGTCCTGCAGTCAGCATCGCGGTGAATCAGTCTGGGAAGAGTGTCCTGCAGTCAGCATCGCGGTGAAGCAGTCTGGGAAGTGTGTCCTGCAGTCAGCATCACGGTGAAGCAGTCTGGGAAGTGTGTCCTGCAGTCAGCATCACGGTGAAGCAGTCTGGGAAGTGTGTCCTGCAGTCAGCATCACGGTGAAGCAGTCTGGGAAGTGTGTCCTGCAGTCAGCATCACGGTGAAGCAGTCTGGGAAGTGTGTCCTGCAGTCAGCATCGTGGTGAAGCAGTCTGGGAAGAGCGTCCTGCAGTCAGCATCACGGTGAAGCAGTCTGGGAAGAGTGTCCTGCAGTCAGCATCACGGTGAAGCAGTCTGGGCAGAGTGTCCTGCAGTCAGCATCACGGTGAAGCAGTCTGGGAAGAGTGTCCTGCAGTCAGCATAGCGGTGAAGCAGTCTGGGAAGAGTGTCCTGCAGTCAGCATCACGGTGAAGCAGTCTGGGAAGAGTGTCCTGCAGTCAGCATCACGGTGAAGCAGCCTGGGAAGAGTGTCCTGCAGTCAGCATCACGGTGAAGCAGTCTGGGAAGAGTGTCCTGCAGTCAGCGTCACGGTGAAGCAGTCTGGGAAGAGTGTCCTGCAGTCAGCGTCACGGTGAAGCAGTCTGGGAAGAGTGTCCTGCAGTCAGCGTCACGGTGAAGCAGTCTGGGAAGAGTGTCCTGCAGTCAGCGCCACGGTGAAGCAGTCTGGGAAGAGTGTCCTGCAGTCAGCGTCACGGTGAAGCAGTCTGGGAAGAGTGTCCTGCAGTCAGCGTCACGGTGAAGCAGTCTGGGAAGTGTGTCCTGCAGTCAGCGTCACGGTGAAGCAGTCTGGGAAGAGTGTCCTGCAGTCAGCGTCACGGTGAAGCAGTCTGGGAAGAGTGTCCTGCAGTCAGCATCACGGTGAAGCAGTCTGGGAAGAGTGTCCTGCAGTCAGCATCACGGTGAAGCAGTCTGGGAAGAGTGTCCTGCAGTCAGCGTCACGGTGAAGCAGTCTGGGAAGAGTGTCCTGCAGTCAGCGTCACGGTGAAGCAGTCTGGGAAGAGTGTCCTGCAGTCAGCGTCACGGTGAAGCAGTCTGGGAAGAGTGTCCTGCAGTCAGCGTCACGGTGAAGCTGTCTGGGAAGAGTGTCCTGCAGTCAGCATCACGGTGAAGCAGTCTGGGAAGAGTGTCCTGCAGTCAGCATCACGGTGAAGCAGTCTGGGAAGAGTGTCCTGCAGTCAGCATCACGGTGAAGCAGTCTGGGAAGAGTGTCCTGCAGTCAGTATCACGGTGAAGCAGTCTGGGAAGAGTGTCCTGCAGTCAGTATCATGGTGAAGCAGTCTGGGAAGAGTGTCCTGCAGTCAGCATCACGGTGAAGCAGTCTGGGAAGAGTGTCCTGCAGTCAGTATCATGGTGAAGCAGTCTGGGAAGAGTGTCCTGCAGTCAGCATCACGGTGAAGCAGTCTGGGAAGAGTGTCCTGCAGTCAGCATCACGGTGAAGCAGTCTGGGAAGAGTGTCCTGCAGTCAGCATCGCGGTGAAGCAGTCTGGGAAGAGTGTCCTGCAGTCAGCATCACGGTGAAGCAGTCTGGGAAGAGTGTCCTGCAGTCAGCATTGCAGTGAAGCAGTCTGGGAAGAGTATCCTGCAGTCAGCATCACGGCGAAGCAGTCTGGGAAGAGTGTCCTGCAGTCAGCATCACGGTGAAGCAGTCTGGGAAGAGTGTCCTGCAGTCAGCATCGCGGTGAAGCAGTCTGGGAAGAGTTTCCTGCAGTCAGCATCATGGTGAAGCAGTCTGAGAAGAGTGTCCGGCAGTCAGCATCACGGTGAAGCAGTCTGGGAAGAGTGTCCTGCAGTCAGCATCACAGTGAAGCAGTCTGGGAAGAGTGTCCTGCAGTCAGCATCACGGTGAAGCAGTCTGGGAAGAGTATCCTGCAGTCAGCATCACAGCGAAGCAGTCTGGGAAGAGTGTCCTGCAGTCAGCATCACGGTGAAGCAGTCTGGGAAGTGTGTCCTGCAGTCAGCATCACGGTGACGCAGTCTGGGAAGAGTGTCCTGCAGTCAGCATCACGGTGAAGCAGTCTGGGAAGAGTGTCCTGCAGTCAGCATCACGGTGAAGCAGTCTGGGAAGTGTGTCCTGCAGTCAGTATCACCTTGAAGCAGTCTGGAAAGAGTGTCCTGCAGTCAGCATCACAGTGAAGCAGTCTGGGAAGAGTGTCCTGCAGGCAGCATCGTGGTGAAGCAGTCTGGGAAGAGTGTCCTGCAGTCAGCATCACGGTGAAGCAGTCTGGGAAGAGTGTCCTGCAGTCAGCATCGTGGTGAAGCAGTCTGGGAAGAGAGTCCCGCAGTCAGCATCGCGGTGAAGCAGTCTGGGAAGAGAGTCCCGCAGTCAGCATCGCGGTGAAGCAGTCTGGGAAGAGTGTCCTGCAGTCAGCATCGTGGTGAAGCAGTCTGGGAAGAGAGTCCCGCAGTGAGCATCGTGGTGAAGCAGTCTGGGAAGAGTGTCCTGCAGTCAGCATCACAGTGAAGCAGTCTGGGAAGAGTGTCCTGCAGTCAGCATCACGGTGAAGCAGTCTGGGAAGAGTGTCCTGCAGTCAGCATCACGGTGAATCAGTCTGGGAAGACTGTCCTGCAGTCAGCATCGCGGTGAAGCAGTCTGGGAAGAGAGTCCCGCAGTCAGCATCGCGGTGAAGCAGTCTGGGAAGAGTGACCTGTAGTCTGCATCACGGTGAAGCAGTCTGTGAAGAGTGTCCTGCAGTCAGCATCGCGGTAAAGCAGTCTGGGAAGAGTGTCCTGCCGTCAGCATCACGGTGAAGCAGTCTGGGAAGAGTGTCCTGCAGTCAGCATCACAGTGAAGCAGTCTGGGAAGAGTGTCCTGCAGTCAGCATCACAGTGAAGCAGTCTGGGAAGAGTGTCCTGCAGTCAGCATCGCGGTGAAGCAGTCTGGGAAGAGAGTCCCGCAGTCAGCATCGCAGTGAAGCAGTCTGGGAAGAGTGTCCTGCAGTCAGCATCACGGTGAAGCAGTCTGGGAAGAGTGTCCTGCAGTCAGCATCACGGTGAAGCAGTCTGGGAAGAGTGTCCTGCAGTCAGCATCACGGTGAAGCAGTCTGGGAAGAGTGTCCTGCAGTCAGCATCACGGTGAAGCAGTCTGGGAAGAGTGTCCTGCAGTCAGCATCGTGGTGATGCATTCTGGGAAGAGTGTCCTGCAGTCAGCATCGCGGTGAATCAGTCTGGGAAGAGTGTCCTGCAGTCAGCATCGCGGTGAATCAGTCTGGGAAGAGTGTCCTGCAGTCAGCATCGCGGTGAAGCAGTCTGGGAAGTGTGTCCTGCAGTCAGCATCACGGTGAAGCAGTCTGGGAAGTGTGTCCTGCAGTCAGCATCACGGTGAAGCAGTCTGGGAAGTGTGTCCTGCAGTCAGCATCACGGTGAAGCAGTCTGGGAAGTGTGTCCTGCAGTCAGCATCGTGGTGAAGCAGTCTGGGAAGAGCGTCCTGCAGTCAGCATCACGGTGAAGCAGTCTGGGAAGTGTGTCCTGCAGTCAGCATCACGGTGAAGCAGTCTGGGAAGTGTGTCCTGCAGTCAGCATCTTGGTGAAGCAGTATGGGCAGAGTGTCCTGCAGTCAGCATCACGGTGAAGCAGTCTGGGAAGAGTGTCCTGCAGTCAGCATAGCGGTGAAGCAGTCTGGGAAGAGTGTCCTGCAGTCAGCATCACGGTGAAGCAGTCTGGGAAGAGTGTCCTGCAGTCAGCATCACGGTGAAGCAGTCTGGGAAGAGTGTCCTGCAGTCAGCATCACGGTGAAGCAGTCTGGGAAGAGTGTCCTGCAGTCAGCGTCACGGTGAAGCAGTCTGGGAAGAGTGTCCTGCAGTCAGCGTCACGGTGAAGCAGTCTGGGAAGAGTGTCCTGCAGTCAGCGCCACGGTGAAGCAGTCTGGGAAGAGTGTCCTGCAGTCAGCGTCACGGTGAAGCAGTCTGGGAAGAGTGTCCTGCAGTCAGCGTCACGGTGAAGCAGTCTGGGAAGTGTGTCCTGCAGTCAGCGTCACGGTGAAGCAGTCTGGGAAGAGTGTCCTGCAGTCAGCATCACGGTGAAGCAGTCTGGGAAGAGTGTCCTGCAGTCAGCATCACGGTGAAGCAGTCTGGGAAGAGTGTCCTGCAGTCAGCATCACGGTGAAGCAGTCTGGGAAGAGTGTCCTGCAGTCAGCATCACGGTGAAGCAGTCTGGGAAGAGTGTCCTGCAGTCAGCATCACGGTGAAGCAGTCTGGGAAGAGTGTCCTGCAGTCAGCATCACGGTGAAGCAGTCTGGGAAGAGTGTCCTGCAGTCAGCATCGAGGTGAAGCAGTCTGGGAAGAGTGTCCTGCAGTCAGCATCGTGGTGAAGCAGTCTGGGAAGAGTGTCCTGCAGTCAGTATCACGGTGAATCAGTCTGGGAAGAGTGTCCTGCAGTCAGCATCGCGGTGAAGCAGTCTGGGAAGTGTGTCCTGCAGTCAGCATCACGGTGAAGCAGTCTGGGAAGTGTGTCCTGCAGTCAGAATCACGGTGAAGCATTTTGGGAAGTGTGTCCTGCAGTCAGCATCACGGTGAAGCAGTCTGGGAAGTGTGTCCCGCAGTCAGCATCACGGTGAAGCAGTCTGGGAAGAGTGTCCTGCAGTCAGCATCGTGGTGAAGCAGTCTGGGAAGAGAGTCCCGCAGTGAGCATCGTGGTGAAGCAGTCTGGGAAGAGTGACCTGTAGTCAGCATCACGGTGAAGCAGTCTGGGAAGAGTGTCCTGCAGTCAGCATCACGGTGAAGCAGTCTGGGAAGAGTGTCCTGCAGTCAGCATCGCGGTGAAGCAGTCTGGGAAGAGTGTCCTACAGTCAGCATCGTGGTGAAGCAGTCTGGGAAGAGTGTCCTGCAGTCAGCATCACGGTGAAGCAGTCTGGGAAGAGTGTCCTGCAGTCAGCATCACGGTGAATCAGTCTGGGAAGACTGTCCTGCAGTCAGCATCGCGGTGAAGCAGTCTGGGAAGAGAGTCCCGCAGTCAGCATCGCGGTGAAGCAGTCTGGGAAGAGTGTCCTGCAGTCAGCATCGCGGTAAAGCAGTCTGGGAAGAGTGTCCTGCCGTCAGCATCACGGTGAAGCAGTCTGGGAAGAGTGTCCTGCAGTCAGCATCACAGTGAAGCAGTCTGGGAAGAGTGTCCTGCAGTCAGCATCGCAGTGAAGCAGTCTGGGAAGAGTGTCCTGCAGTCAGCATCGCAGTGAAGCAGTCTGGGAAGAGAGTCCCGCAGTCAGCATCGCAGTGAAGCAGTCTGGGAAGAGTGTCCTGCAGTCAGCATCACGGTGAAGCAGTCTGGGAAGAGTGTCCTGCAGTCAGCATCACGGTGAAGCAGTCTGGGAAGAGTGTCCTGCAGTCAGCATCACGGTGAAGCAGTCTGGGAAGAGTGTCCTGCAGTCAGCATCACGGTGAAGCAGTCTGGGAAGAGTGTCCTGCAGTCAGCATCGAGGTGAAGCAGTCTGGGAAGAGTGTCCTGCAGTCAGCATCGTGGTGAAGCAGTCTGGGAAGAGTGTCCTGCAGTCAGCATCACGGTGAAGCAGTCTGGGAAGAGAGTCCTGCAGTCAGCATCGCGGTGAATCAGTCTGGGAAGAGTGTCCTGCAGTCAGCATCGCGGTGAAGCAGTCTGGGAAGTGTGTCCTGCAGTCAGCATCACGGTGAAGCAGTCTGGGAAGTGTGTCCTGCAGTCAGCATCACGGTGAAGCAGTCTGGGAAGTGTGTCCTGCAGTCAGCATCACGGTGAAGCAGTCTGGGAAGTGTGTCCTGCAGTCAGCATCGTGGTGAAGCAGTCTGGGAAGAGCGTCCTGCAGTCAGCATCACGGTGAAGCAGTCTGGGAAGAGTGTCCTGCAGTCAGCATCACGGTGAAGCAGTCTGGGCAGAGTGTCCTGCAGTCAGCATCACGGTGAAGCAGTCTGGGAAGAGTGTCCTGCAGTCAGCATAGCGGTGAAGCAGTCTGGGAAGAGTGTCCTGCAGTCAGCATCACGGTGAAGCAGTCTGGGAAGAGTGTCCTGCAGTCAGCATCACGGTGAAGCAGCCTGGGAAGAGTGTCCTGCAGTCAGCATCACGGTGAAGCAGTCTGGGAAGAGTGTCCTGCAGTCAGCATCACGGTGAAGCCGTCTGGGAAGAGTGTCCTGCAGTCAGCGTCACGGTGAAGCAGTCTGGGAAGAGTGTCCTGCAGTCAGCGTCACGGTGAAGCAGTCTGGGAAGAGTGTCCTGCAGTCAGCGCCACGGTGAAGCAGTCTGGGAAGAGTGTCCTGCAGTCAGCGTCACGGTGAAGCAGTCTGGGAAGAGTGTCCTGCAGTCAGCGTCACGGTGAAGCAGTCTGGGAAGTGTGTCCTGCAGTCAGCGTCACGGTGAAGCAGTCTGGGAAGAGTGTCCTGCAGTCAGCATCACGGTGAAGCAGTCTGGGAAGAGTGTCCTGCAGTCAGCATCACGGTGAAGCAGTCTGGGAAGAGTGTCCTGCAGTCAGCATCACGGTGAAGCAGTCTGGGAAGAGTGTCCTGCAGTCAGCGTCACGGTGAAGCAGTCTGGGAAGAGTGTCCTGCAGTCAGCGTCACGGTGAAGCAGTCTGGGAAGAGTGTCCTGCAGTCAGCGTCACGGTGAAGCAGTCTGGGAAGAGTGTCCTGCAGTCAGCGTCACGGTGAAGCTGTCTGGGAAGAGTGTCCTGCAGTCAGCATCACGGTGAAGCAGTCTGGGAAGAGTGTCCTGCAGTCAGCATCACGGTGAAGCAGTCTGGGAAGAGTGTCCTGCAGTCAGCATCACGGTGAAGCAGTCTGGGAAGAGTGTCCTGCAGTCAGTATCACGGTGAAGCAGTCTGGGAAGAGTGTCCTGCAGTCAGTATCATGGTGAAGCAGTCTGGGAAGAGTGTCCTGCAGTCAGCATCACGGTGAAGCAGTCTGGGAAGAGTGTCCTGCAGTCAGTATCATGGTGAAGCAGTCTGGGAAGAGTGTCCTGCAGTCAGCATCACGGTGAAGCAGTCTGGGAAGAGTGTCCTGCAGTCAGCATCACGGTGAAGCAGTCTGGGAAGAGTGTCCTGCAGTCAGCATCGCGGTGAAGCAGTCTGGGAAGAGTGTCCTGCAGTCAGCATCACGGTGAAGCAGTCTGGGAAGAGTGTCCTGCAGTCAGCATTGCAGTGAAGCAGTCTGGGAAGAGTATCCTGCAGTCAGCATCACGGCGAAGCAGTCTGGGAAGAGTGTCCTGCAGTCAGCATCACGGTGAAGCAGTCTGGGAAGAGTGTCCTGCAGTCAGCATCGCGGTGAAGCAGTCTGGGAAGAGTTTCCTGCAGTCAGCATCATGGTGAAGCAGTCTGAGAAGAGTGTCCGGCAGTCAGCATCACGGTGAAGCAGTCTGGGAAGAGTGTCCTGCAGTCAGCATCACAGTGAAGCAGTCTGGGAAGAGTGTCCTGCAGTCAGCATCACGGTGAAGCAGTCTGGGAAGAGTATCCTGCAGTCAGCATCACAGCGAAGCAGTCTGGGAAGAGTGTCCTGCAGTCAGCATCACGGTGAAGCAGTCTGGGAAGTGTGTCCTGCAGTCAGCATCACGGTGACGCAGTCTGGGAAGAGTGTCCTGCAGTCAGCATCACGGTGAAGCAGTCTGGGAAGAGTGTCCTGCAGTCAGCATCACGGTGAAGCAGTCTGGGAAGTGTGTCCTGCAGTCAGTATCACCTTGAAGCAGTCTGGAAAGAGTGTCCTGCAGTCAGCATCACAGTGAAGCAGTCTGGGAAGAGTGTCCTGCAGTCAGCATCGTGGTGAAGCAGTCTGGGAAGAGTGTCCTGCAGTCAGCATCACGGTGAAGCAGTCTGGGAAGAGTGTCCTGCAGTCAGCATCGTGGTGAAGCAGTCTGGGAAGAGAGTCCCGCAGTCAGCATCGCGGTGAAGCAGTCTGGGAAGAGAGTCCCGCAGTCAGCATCGCGGTGAAGCAGTCTGGGAAGAGTGTCCTGCAGTCAGCATCGTGGTGAAGCAGTCTGGGAAGAGAGTCCCGCAGTGAGCATCGTGGTGAAGCAGTCTGGGAAGAGTGTCCTGCAGTCAGCATCACAGTGAAGCAGTCTGGGAAGAGTGTCCTGCAGTCAGCATCACGGTGAAGCAGTCTGGGAAGCGTGTCCTGCAGTCAGCATCACGGTGAATCAGTCTGGGAAGACTGTCCCGCAGTCAGCATCGCGGTGAAGCAGTCTGGGAAGAGTGACCTGTAGTCTGCATCACGGTGAAGCAGTCTGTGAAGAGTGTCCTGCAGTCAGCATCGCGGTAAAGCAGTCTGGGAAGAGTGTCCTGCCGTCAGCATCACGGTGAAGCAGTCTGGGAAGAGTGTCCTGCAGTCAGCATCACAGTGAAGCAGTCTGGGAAGAGTGTCCTGCAGTCAGCATCACAGTGAAGCAGTCTGGGAAGAGTGTCCTGCAGTCAGCATCACGGTGAAGCAGTCTGGGAAGAGTGTCCTGCAGTCAGCATAGTGGTGAAGCAGTCTGGGAAGAGTGTCCTGCAGTCAGCATCACGGTGAAGCAGTCTGGGAAGAGTGTCCTGCAGTCAGCATCACGGTGAAGCAGTCTGGGAAGAGTGTCCTGCAGTCAGCATCACGGTGAAGCAGTCTGGGAAGAGTGTCCTGCAGTCAGCGTCACGGTGAAGCAGTCTGGGAAGAGTGTCCTGCAGTCAGCGTCACGGTGAAGCAGTCTGGGAAGAGTGTCCTGCAGTCAGCGCCACGGTGAAGCAGTCTGGGAAGAGTGTCCTGCAGTCAGCGTCACGGTGAAGCAGTCTGGGAAGAGTGTCCTGCAGTCAGCGTCACGGTGAAGCAGTCTGGGAAGTGTGTCCTGCAGTCAGCATCACGGTGAAGCAGTCTGGGAAGAGTGTCCTGCAGTCAGCATCACGGTGAAGCAGTCTGGGAAGAGTGTCCTGCAGTCAGCATCACGGTGAAGCAGTCTGGGAAGAGTGTCCTGCAGTCAGCATCACGGTGAAGCAGTCTGGGAAGAGTGTCCTGCAGTCAGCGTCACGGTGAAGCAGTCTGGGAAGAGTGTCCTGCAGTCAGCATCACGGTGAAGCAGTCTGGGAAGAGTGTCCTGCAGTCAGCATCACGGTGAAGCAGTCTGGGAAGAGTGTCCTGCTGTCAGCATCACGGTGAAGCAGTCTGGGAAGAGTGTCCTGCTGTCAGCATCACGGTGAAGCAGTCTGGGAAGAGTGTCCTGCAGTCAGCATCACGGTGAAGCAGTCTGGGAAGAGTGTCCTGCAGTCAGCATCACGGTGAAGCAGTCTGGGAAGAGTGACCTGTAGTCTGCATCACGGTGAAGCAGTCTGTGAAGAGTGTCCTGCAGTCAGCATCGCGGTAAAGCAGTCTGGGAAGAGTGTCCTGCCGTCAGCATCACGGTGAAGCAGTCTGGGAAGAGTGTCCTGCAGTCAGCATCACAGTGAAGCAGTCTGGGAAGAGTGTCCTGCAGTCAGCATCACAGTGAAGCAGTCTGGGAAGAGTGTCCTGCAGTCAGCATCGCAGTGAAGCAGTCTGGGAAGAGAGTCCCGCAGTCAGCATCGCAGTGAAGCAGTCTGGGAAGAGTGTCCTGCAGTCAGCATCACGGTGAAGCAGTCTGGGAAGAGTGTCCTGCAGTCAGCATCACGGTGAAGCAGTCTGGGAAGAGTGTCCTGCAGTCAGCATCGAGGTGAAGCAGTCTGGGAAGAGTGTCCTGCAGTCAGCATCGTGGTGAAGCAGTCTGGGAAGAGTGTCCTGCAGTCAGGATCGCGGTGAATCAGTCTGGGAAGAGTGTCCTGCAGTCAGCATCGCGGTGAAGCAGTCTGGGAAGTGTGTCCTGCAGTCAGCATCACGGTGAAGCAGTCTGGGAAGTGTGTCCTGCAGTCAGCATCACGGTGAAGCAGTCTGGGAAGTGTGTCCTGCAGTCAGCATCACGGTGAAGCAGTCTGGGAAGTGTGTCCTGCAGTCAGCATCGTGGTGAAGCAGTCTGGGAAGAGCGTCCTGCAGTCAGCATCACGGTGAAGCAGTCTGGGAAGTGTGTCCTGCAGTCAGCATCACGGTGAAGCAGTCTGGGAAGTGTGTCCTGCAGTCAGCATCTTGGTGAAGCAGTATGGGCAGAGTGTCCTGCAGTCAGCATCACGGTGAAGCAGTCTGGGAAGAGTGTCCTGCAGTCAGCATAGCGGTGAAGCAGTCTGGGAAGAGTGTCCTGCAGTCAGCATCACGGTGAAGCAGTCTGGGAAGAGTGTCCTGCAGTCAGCATCACGGTGAAGCAGTCTGGGAAGAGTGTCCTGCAGTCAGCGTCACGGTGAAGCAGTCTGGGAAGTGTGTCCTGCAGTCAGCGTCACGGTGAAGCAGTCTGGGAAGAGTGTCCTGCAGTCAGCATCACGGTGAAGCAGTCTGGGAAGAGTGTCCTGCAGTCAGCATCACGGTGAAGCAGTCTGGGAAGAGTGTCCTGCAGTCAGCATCACGGTGAAGCAGTCTGGGAAGAGTGTCCTGCAGTCAGCATCACGGTGAAGCAGTCTGGGAAGAGTGTCCTGCAGTCAGCATCACGGTGAAGCAGTCTGGGAAGAGTGTCCTGCAGTCAGCATCGAGGTGAAGCAGTCTGGGAAGAGTGTCCTGCAGTCAGCATCGTGGTGAAGCAGTCTGGGAAGATTGTCCTGCAGTCAGTATCACGGTGAAGCAGTCTGGGAAGAGTGTCCTGCAGTCAGCATCACGGTGAAGCAGTCTGGGAAGAGCGTCCTGCAGTCAGCATCGCGGTGAAGCAGTCTGGGAAGTGTGTCCTGCAGTCAGCATCACGGTGAAGCAGTCTGGGAAGTGTGTCCTGCAGTCAGAATCACGGTGAAGCAGTTTGGGAAGTGTGTCCTGCAGTCAGCATCACGGTGAAACAGTCTGGGAAGTGTGTCCCGCAGTCAGCATCACGGTGAAGCAGTCTGGGAAGAGTGTCCTGCAGTCAGCATCGTGGTGAAGCAGTCTGGGAAGAGAGTCCCGCAGTGAGCATCGTGGTGAAGCAGTCTGGGAAGAGTGACCTGTAGTCAGCATCACGGTGAAGCAGTCTGGGAAGAGTGTCCTGCAGTCAGCATCACGGTGAATCAGTCTGGGAAGACTGTCCTGCAGTCAGCATCGCGGTGAAGCAGTCTGGGAAGAGAGTCCCGCAGTCAGCATCGCGGTGAAGCAGTCTGGGAAGAGTGACCTGTAGTCTGCATCACGGTGAAGCAGTCTGTGAAGAGTGTCCTGCAGTCAGCATCGCGGTAAAGCAGTCTGGGAAGAGTGTCCTGCCGTCAGCATCACGGTGAAGCAGTCTGGGAAGAGTGTCCTGCAGTCAGCATCACAGTGAAGCAGTCTGGGAAGAGTGTCCTGCAGTCAGCATCACAGTGAAGCAGTCTGGGAAGAGTGTCCTGCAGTCAGCATCGCAGTGAAGCAGTCTGGGAAGAGTGTACTGCAGTCAGTATCATGGTGAAGCAGTCTGGGAAGAGTGTCCTGCAGTCAGCATCGTGGTGAAGCAGTCTGGGAAGTGTGTCCTGCAGTCAGCATCGCGGTGAAGCAGTCTGGGAAGAGAGTCCCGCAGTCAGCATCGCAGTGAAGCAGTCTGGGAAGAGTGTCCTGCAGTCAGCATCACGGTGAAGCAGTCTGGGAAGAGTGTCCTGCAGTCAGCATCACGGTGAAGCAGTCTGGGAAGAATGTCCTGCAGTCAGCATCACGGTGAAGCAGTCTGGGAAGAGTGTCCTGCAGTCAGCATCACGGTGAAGCAGTCTGGGAAGAGTGTCCTGCAGTCAGCATCGAGGTGAAGCAGTCTGGGAAGAGTGTCCTGCAGTCAGCATCGTGGTGAAGCAGTCTGGGAAGAGTGTCCTGCAGTCAGCATCGCGGTGAATCAGTCTGGGAAGAGTGTCCTGCAGTCGGCATCACGGTGAATCAGTCAGGGAAGAGTGTCCTGCAGTCAGCATCACGGTGAAGCAGTCTGGGAAGTGTGTCCTGCAGTCAGCATCACGGTGAAGCAGTCTGGGAAGTGTGTCCTGCAGTCAGCATCACGGTGAAGCAGTCTGGGAAGTGTGTCCTGCAGTCAGCATCACGGTGAAGCAGTCTGGGAAGAGTGTCCTGCAGTCAGCATCACGGTGAAGCAGTCTGGGAAGTGTGTCCTGCAGTCAGCATCGTGGTGAAGCAGTCTGGGAAGAGCGTCCTGCAGTCAGCATCACGGTGAAGCAGTCTGGGAAGAGCGTCCTGCAGTCAGCATCACGGTGAAGCAGTCTGGGAAGTGTGTCCTGCAGTCAGCATCTTGGTGTAGCAGTATGGGCAGAGTGTCCTGCAGTCAGCATCACGGTGAAGCAGTCTGGGAAGAGTGTCCTGCAGTCAGCATAGCGGTGAAGCAGTCTGGGAAGAGTGTCCTGCAGTCAGCATCACGGTGAAGCAGTCTGGGAAGAGTGTCCTGCAGTCAGCATCACGGTGAAGCAGCCTGGGAAGAGTGTCCTGCAGTCAGCATCACGGTGAAGCAGTCTGGGAAGAGTGTCCTGCAGTCAGCATCACCGTGAAGCAGTCTGGGAAGAGTGTCCTGCAGTCAGCATCACGGTGAAGCAGTCTGGGAAGAGTGTCCTGCAGTCAGCGTCACGGTGAAGCAGTCTGGGAAGAGTGTCCTGCAGTCAGCGTCACGGTGAAGCAGTCTGGGAAGAGTGTCCTGCAGTCCGCGTCACGGTGAAGCAGTCTGGGAAGAGTGTCCTGCAGTCAGCGCCACGGTGAAGCAGTCTGGGAAGAGTGTCCTGCAGTCAGCGTCCCGGTGAAGCAGTCTGGGAAGAGTGTCCTGCAGTCAGCATCACGGTGAAGCAGTCTGGGAAGAGTGTCCTGCAGTCAGCATCACGGTGAAGCAGTCTGGGAAGACTGTCCTGCAGTCAGCGTCACGGTGAAGCAGTCTGGGAAGAGTGTCCTGCAGTCAGCGTCACGGTGAAGCAGTCTGGGAAGTGTGTCCTGCAGTCAGCGTCACGGTGAAGCAGTCTGGGAAGAGTGTCCTGCAGTCAGCATCACGGTGAAGCAGTCTGGGAAGAGTGTCCTGCAGTCAGCATCACGGTGAAGCAGTCTGGGAAGAGTGTCCTGCAGTCAGCAACACGGTGAAGCAGTCTGGGAAGAGTGTCCTGCAGTCAGCGTCACGGTGAAGCAGTCTGGGAAGAGTGTCCTGCAGTCAGCGTCACGGTGAAGCAGTCTGGGAAGAGTGTCCTGCAGTCAGCGTCACGGTGAAGCAGTCTGGGAAGAGTGTCCTGCAGTCAGCGTCACGGTGAAGCTGTCTGGGAAGAGTGTCCTGCAGTCAGCATCACGGTGAAGCAGTCTGGGAAGAGTGTCCTGCAGTCAGCATCACGGTGAAGCAGTCTGGGAAGAGTGTCCTGCAGTCAGCATCACGGTGAAGCAGTCTGGGAAGAGTGTCCTGCAGTCAGTATCACGGTGAAGCAGTCTGGGAAGAGTGTCCTGCAGTCAGTATCATGGTGAAGCAGTCTGGGAAGAGTGTCCTGCAGTCAGCATCACGGTGAAGCAGTCTGGGAAGAGTGTCCTGCAGTCAGTATCATGGTGAAGCAGTCTGGGAAGTGTGTCCTGCAGTCAGCATCGCGGTGAAGCAGTCTGGGAAGAGTGTCCTGCAGTCAGCATCGCGGTGAAGCAGTGTGGGAAGAGTATCCTGCAGTCAGCATCGCGGTGAAGCAGTCTGGGAAGAGTGTCCTGCAGTCAGCATCACGGTGAAGCAGTCTGGGGAGAGTGTCCTGCAGTCAGCATTGCAGTGAAGCAGTCTGGGAAGAGTATCCTGCAGTCAGCATCACGGCGAAGCAGTCTGGGAAGAGTGTCCTGCAGTCAGCATCACGGTGAAGCAGTCTGGGAAGAGTGTCCTGCAGTCAGCATCGCGGTGAAGCAGTCTGAGAAGAGTGTCCGGCAGTCAGCATCACGGTGAATCAGTCTGGGAAGTGTGTCCTGCAGTCAGTATCACGGTGAAGCAGTCTGGGAAGAGTATCCTGCAGTCAGCATCACGGCGAAGCAGTCTGGGAAGAGTGTCCTGCAGTCAGCATCACGGTGAAGCAGTCTGGGAAGAGTTTCCTGCAGTCAGCATCATGGTGAAGCAGTCTGAGAAGAGTGTCCGGCAGTCAGCATCACGGTGAAGCAGTCTGGGAAGAGTGTCCTGCAGTCAGCATCACAGTGAAGCAGTCTGGGAAGAGTGTCCTGCAGTCAGCATCACGGTGAAGCAGTCTGGGAAGAGTATCCTGCAGTCAGCATCACAGTGAAGCAGTCTGGGAAGAGTGTCCTGCAGTCAGCATCACGGTGACGCAGTCTGGGAAGAGTGTCCTGCAGTCAGCATCACGGTGAAGCAGTCTGGGAAGAGTGTCCTGCAGTCAGAATCACGGTGAAGCAGTCTGGGAAGTGTATCCTGCAGTCAGTATCACCTTGAAGCAGTCTGGAAAGAGTGTCCTGCAGTCAGCATCACAGTGAAGCAGTCTGGGAAGAGTGTCCTGCAGTCAGCATCGTGGTGAAGCAGTCTGGGAAGAGTGTCCTGCAGTCAGCATCACGGTGAAGCAGTCTGGGAAGAGTGTCCTGCAGTCAGCATCGTGGTGAAGCAGTCTGGGAAGAGAGTCCCGCAGTCAGCATCGCGGTGAAGCAGTCTGGGAAGAGAGTCCCGCAGTCAGCATCGCGGTGAAGCAGTCTGGGAAGAGTGTCCTGCAGTCAGCATCACGGTGAAGCAGTCTGGGAAGAGTGTCCTGCAGTCAGCATCGTGGTGAACCAGTCTGGGAAGAGAGTCCCGCAGTGAGCATCGTGGTGAAGCAGTCTGGGAAGAGTGACCTGTAGTCAGCATCACGGTGAAGCAGTCTGGGAAGAGTGTACTGCAGTCAGCATCACGGTGAAGCAGTCTGGGAAGAGTGTCCTGCAGTCAGCATCGCGGTGAAGCAGTCTGGGAAGAGTGTCCTACAGTCAGCATCGTGGTGAAGCAGTCTGGGAAGAGTGTCCTGCAGTCAGCATCACGGTGAAGCAGTCTGGGAAGAGTGTCCTGCAGTCAGCATCGCGGTGAAGCAGTCTGGGAAGAGAGTCCCGCAGTCAGCATCGCGGTGAAGCAGTCTGGGAAGAGTGACCTGTAGTCTGCATCACGGTGAAGCAGTCTGTGAAGAGTGTCCTGCAGTCAGCATCGCGGTAAAGCAGTCTGGGAAGAGTGTCCTGCCGTCAGCATCACGGTGAAGCAGTCTGGGAAGAGTGTCCTGCAGTCAGCATCACAGTGAAGCAGTCTGGGAAGAGTGTCCTGCAGTCAGCATCACAGTGAAGCAGTCTGGGAAGAGTGTCCTGCAGTCAGCATCGCGGTGAAGCAGTCTGGGAAGAGAGTCCCGCAGTCAGCATCGCAGTGAAGCAGTCTGGGAAGAGTGTCCTGCAGTCAGCATCACGGTGAAGCAGTCTGGGACGAGTGTCCTGCAGTCAGCATCACGGTGAAGCAGTCTGGGAAGAGTGTCCTGCAGTCAGCATCGTGGTGAAGCAGTCTGGGAAGAGTGTCCTGCAGTCAGCATCGCGGTGAATCAGTCTGGGAAGAGTGTCCTGCAGTCAGCATCGCGGTGAAGCAGTCTGGGAAGTGTGTCCTGCAGTCAGCATCACGGTGAAGCAGTCTGGGAAGTGTGTCCTGCAGTCAGCATCACGGTGAAGCAGTCTGGGAAGTGTGTCCTGCAGTCAGCATCGTGGTGAAGCAGTCTGGGAAGAGCGTCCTGCAGTCAGCATCACGGTGAAGCAGTCTGGGAAGTGTGTCCTGCAGTCAGCAGCACGGTGAAGCAGTCTGGGAAGTGTGTCCTGCAGTCAGCATCTTGGTGAAGCAGTATGGGCAGAGTGTCCTGCAGTCAGCATCACGGTGAAGCAGTCTGGGAAGAGTGTCCTGCAGTCAGCATAGCGGTGAAGCAGTCTGGGAAGAGCGTCCTGCAGTCAGCATCACAGTGAAGCAGTCTGGGAAGAGTGTCCTGCAGTCAGCATCACAGTGAAGCAGTCTGGGAAGAGTGTCCTGCAGTCAGCATCGCGGTGAAGCAGTCTGGGAAGAGAGTCCCGCAGTCAGCATCGCAGTGAAGCAGTCTGGGAAGAGTGTCCTGCAGTCAGCATCACGGTGAAGCAGTCTGGGAAGAGTGTCCTGCAGTCAGCATCACGGTGAAGCAGTCTGGGAAGAGTGTCCTGCAGTCAGCATCGTGGTGAAGCAGTATGGGAAGAGTGTCCTGCAGTCAGCATCACGGTGAAGCAGTCTGGGAAGAGTGTCCTGCAGTCAGCATCGCGGTGAATCAGTCTGGGAAGAGTGTCCTGCAGTCAGCATCGCGGTGAAGCAGTCTGGGAAGTGTGTCCTGCAGTCAGCATCACGGTGAAGCAGTCTGGGAAGTGTGTCCTGCAGTCAGCATCACGGTGAAGCAGTCTGGGAAGTGTGTCCTGCAGTCAGCATCGTGGTGAAGCAGTCTGGGAAGAGCGTCCTGCAGTCAGCATCACGGTGAAGCAGTCTGGGAAGTGTGTCCTGCAGTCAGCATCACGGTGAAGCAGTCTGCGAAGTGTGTCCTGCAGTCAGCATCTTGGTGAAGCAGTATGGGCAGAGTGTCCTGCAGTCAGCATCACGGTGAAGCAGTCTGGGAAGAGTGTCCTGCAGTCAGCATAGCGGTGAAGCAGTCTGGGAAGAGTGTCCTGCAGTCAGCATCACGGTGAAGCAGTCTGGGAAGAGTGTCCTGCAGTCAGCATCACGGTGAAGCAGTCTGGGAAGAGTGTCCTGCAGTCAGCGTCACGGTGAAGCAGTCTGGGAAGAGTGTCCTGCAGTCAGCGCCACGGTGAAGCAGTCTGGGAAGAGTGTCCTGCAGTCAGCATCACGGTGAAGCAGTCTGGGAAGAGTGTCCCGCAGTCAGCATCACGGTGAAGCAGTCTGGGAAGAGTGTCCTGAGTCAGCATCACGGTGAAGCAGTCTGGGAAGTGTGTCCTGCAGTCAGCATCACGGTGAATCAGTCTGGGAAGTGTGTCCTGCAGTCAGCATCTTGGTGAAGCAGTATGGGCAGAGTGTCCTGCAGTCAGCATCACGGTGAAGCAGTCTGGGAAGAGTGTCCTGCAGTCAGCATAGTGGTGAAGCAGTCTGGGAAGAGTGTCCTGCAGTCAGCATCACGGTGAAGCAGTCTGGGAAGAGTGTCCTGCAGTCAGCATCACGGTGAAGCAGTCTGGGAAGAGTGTCCTGCAGTCAGCATCGCGGTGAAGCAGTCTGGGAAGAGTGTCCTGCAGTCAGCATCACGGTGAAGCAGTCTGGGAAGAGTGTCCTGCAGTCAGCGTCACGGTGAAGCAGTCTGGGAAGAGTGTCCTGCAGTCAGCGCCACGGTGAAGCAGTCTGGGAAGAGTGTCCTGCAGCCAGCGTCACGGTGAAGCAGTCTGGGAAGAGTGTCCTGCAGTCAGCGTCACGGTGAAGCAGTCTGGGAAGTGTGTCCTGCAGTCAGCATCACGGTGAAGCAGTCTGGGAAGAGTGTCCTGCAGTCAGCATCACGGTGAAGCAGTCTGGGAAGAGTGTCCTGCAGTCAGCGTCACGGTGAAGCAGTCTGGGAAGAGTGTCCTGCAGTCAGCGTCACGGTGAAGCAGTCTGGGAAGAGTGTCCTGCAGTCAGCATCACGGTGAAGCAGTCTGGGAAGAGTGTCCTGCAGTCAGCATCATGGTGAAGCAGTCTGGGAAGAGTGTCCTGCTGTCAGCATCACGGTGAAGCAGTCTGGGAAGAGTGTCCTGCAGTCAGCATCACGGTGAAGCAGTCTGGGAAGAGTGTCCTGCAGTCAGCATCACGGTGAAGCAGTCTGGGAAGAGTGTCCTGCAGTCAGCATCATGGTGAAGCAGTCTGGGAAGAGTGTCCTGCAGTCAGCATCACGGTGAAGCAGTCTGGGAAGAGCGTCCTGCAGTCAGCATCACGGTGAAGCAGTCTGGGAAGAGTGTCCTGCAGTCAGCATCACGGTGAAGCAGTCTGGGAAGAGTGTCCTGCAGTCAGCATCACGGTGAAGCAGTCTGGGAAGAGCATCCTGCAGTCAGCATCACGGTGAAGCAGTCTGGGAAGAGTGTCCTGCAGTCAGTATCACGGTGAAGCAGTCTGGGAAGAGTGTCCTGCAGTCAGCATCACGGTGAAGCAGTCTGGGAAGAGTGTCCTGCAGTCAGTATCATGGTGAAGCAGTCTGGGAAGTGTGTCCTGCAGTCAGCATCGCGGTGAAGCAGTCTGGGAAGAGTGTCCTGCAGTCAGCATCGCGGTGAAGCAGTGTGGGAAGAGTATCCTGCAGTCAGCATCGCGGTGAAGCAGTCTGGGAAGAGTGTCCTGCAGTCAGCATCACGGTGAAGCAGTCTGGGAAGAGTGTCCTGCAGTCAGCATTGCAGTGAAGCAGTCTGGGAAGAGTATCCTGCAGTCAGCATCACGGCGAAGCAGTCTGGGAAGAGTGTCCTGCAGTCAGCATCACGGTGAAGCAGTCTGGGAAGAGTGTCCTGCAGTCAGCATCGCGGTGAAGCAGTCTGAGAAGAGTGTCCGGCAGTCAGCATCACGGTGAATCAGTCTGGGAAGTGTGTCCTGCAGTCAGTATCACGGTGAAGCAGTCTGGGAAGAGTATCCTGCAGTCAGCATCACGGCGAAGCAGTCTGGGAAGAGTGTCCTGCAGTCAGCATCACGGTGAAGCAGTCTGGGAAGAGTTTCCTGCAGTCAGCATCATGGTGAAGCAGTCTGAGAAGAGTGTCCGGCAGTCAGCATCACGGTGAAGCAGTCTGGGAAGAGTGTCCTGCAGTCAGCATCACAGTGAAGCAGTCTGGGAAGAGTGTCCTGCAGTCAGCATCACGGTGAAGCAGTCTGGGAAGAGTATCCTGCAGTCAGCATCACAGTGAAGCAGTCTGGGAAGAGTGTCCTGCAGTCAGCATCACGGTGACGCAGTCTGGGAAGAGTGTCCTGCAGTCAGCATCACGGTGAAGCAGTCTGGGAAGAGTGTCCTGCAGTCAGAATCACGGTGAAGCAGTCTGGGAAGTGTATCCTGCAGTCAGTATCACCTTGAAGCAGTCTGGAAAGAGTGTCCTGCAGTCAGCATCACAGTGAAGCAGTCTGGGAAGAGTGTCCTGCAGTCAGCATCGTGGTGAAGCAGTCTGGGAAGAGTGTCCTGCAGTCAGCATCACGGTGAAGCAGTCTGGGAAGAGTGTCCTGCAGTCAGCATCGTGGTGAAGCAGTCTGGGAAGAGAGTCCCGCAGTCAGCATCGCGGTGAAGCAGTCTGGGAAGAGAGTCCCGCAGTCAGCATCGCGGTGAAGCAGTCTGGGAAGAGTGTCCTGCAGTCAGCATCACGGTGAAGCAGTCTGGGAAGAGTGTCCTGCAGTCAGCATCGTGGTGAAGCAGTCTGGGAAGAGAGTCCCGCAGTGAGCATCGTGGTGAAGCAGTCTGGGAAGAGTGACCTGTAGTCAGCATCACGGTGAAGCAGTCTGGGAAGAGTGTACTGCAGTCAGCATCACGGTGAAGCAGTCTGGGAAGAGTGTCCTGCAGTCAGCATCGCGGTGAAGCAGTCTGGGAAGAGTGTCCTACAGTCAGCATCGTGGTGAAGCAGTCTGGGAAGAGTGTCCTGCAGTCAGCATCACGGTGAAGCAGTCTGGGAAGAGTGTCCTGCAGTCAGCATCGCGGTGAAGCAGTCTGGGAAGAGAGTCCCGCAGTCAGCATCGCGGTGAAGCAGTCTGGGAAGAGTGACCTGTAGTCTGCATCACGGTGAAGCAGTCTGTGAAGAGTGTCCTGCAGTCAGCATCGCGGTAAAGCAGTCTGGGAAGAGTGTCCTGCCGTCAGCATCACGGTGAAGCAGTCTGGGAAGAGTGTCCTGCAGTCAGCATCACAGTGAAGCAGTCTGGGAAGAGTGTCCTGCAGTCAGCATCACAGTGAAGCAGTCTGGGAAGAGTGTCCTGCAGTCAGCATCGCGGTGAAGCAGTCTGGGAAGAGAGTCCCGCAGTCAGCATCGCAGTGAAGCAGTCTGGGAAGAGTGTCCTGCAGTCAGCATCACGGTGAAGCAGTCTGGGAAGAGTGTCCTGCAGTCAGCATCACGGTGAAGCAGTCTGGGAAGAGTGTCCTGCAGTCAGCATCGTGGTGAAGCAGTCTGGGAAGAGTGTCCTGCAGTCAGCATCGCGGTGAATCAGTCTGGGAAGAGTGTCCTGCAGTCAGCATCGCGGTGAAGCAGTCTGGGAAGTGTGTCCTGCAGTCAGCATCACGGTGAAGCAGTCTGGGAAGTGTGTCCTGCAGTCAGCATCACGGTGAAGCAGTCTGGGAAGTGTGTCCTGCAGTCAGCATCGTGGTGAAGCAGTCTGGGAAGAGCGTCCTGCAGTCAGCATCACGGTGAAGCAGTCTGGGAAGTGTGTCCTGCAGTCAGCATCACGGTGAAGCAGTCTGGGAAGTGTGTCCTGCAGTCAGCATCTTGGTGAAGCAGTATGGGCAGAGTGTCCTGCAGTCAGCATCACGGTGAAGCAGTCTGGGAAGAGTGTCCTGCAGTCAGCATAGCGGTGAAGCAGTCTGGGAAGAGCGTCCTGCAGTCAGCATCACAGTGAAGCAGTCTGGGAAGAGTGTCCTGCAGTCAGCATCACAGTGAAGCAGTCTGGGAAGAGTGTCCTGCAGTCAGCATCGCGGTGAAGCAGTCTGGGAAGAGAGTCCCGCAGTCAGCATCGCAGTGAAGCAGTCTGGGAAGAGTGTCCTGCAGTCAGCATCACGGTGAAGCAGTCTGGGAAGAGTGTCCTGCAGTCAGCATCACGGTGAAGCAGTCTGGGAAGAGTGTCCTGCAGTCAGCATCGTGGTGAAGCAGTATGGGAAGAGTGTCCTGCAGTCAGCATCACGGTGAAGCAGTCTGGGAAGAGTGTCCTGCAGTCAGCATCGCGGTGAATCAGTCTGGGAAGAGTGTCCTGCAGTCAGCATCGCGGTGAAGCAGTCTGGGAAGTGTGTCCTGCAGTCAGCATCACGGTGAAGCAGTCTGGGAAGTGTGTCCTGCAGTCAGCATCACGGTGAAGCAGTCTGGGAAGTGTGTCCTGCAGTCAGCATCGTGGTGAAGCAGTCTGGGAAGAGCGTCCTGCAGTCAGCATCACGGTGAAGCAGTCTGGGAAGTGTGTCCTGCAGTCAGCATCACGGTGAAGCAGTCTGGGAAGTGTGTCCTGCAGTCAGCATCTTGGTGAAGCAGTATGGGCAGAGTGTCCTGCAGTCAGCATCACGGTGAAGCAGTCTGGGAAGAGTGTCCTGCAGTCAGCATAGCGGTGAAGCAGTCTGGGAAGAGTGTCCTGCAGTCAGCATCACGGTGAAGCAGTCTGGGAAGAGTGTCCTGCAGTCAGCATCACGGTGAAGCAGTCTGGGAAGAGTGTCCTGCAGTCAGCGTCACGGTGAAGCAGTCTGGGAAGAGTGTCCTGCAGTCAGCGCCACGGTGAAGCAGTCTGGGAAGAGTGTCCTGCAGTCAGCATCACGGTGAAGCAGTCTGGGAAGAGTGTCCCGCAGTCAGCATCACGGTGAAGCAGTCTGGGAAGAGTGTCCTGAGTCAGCATCACGGTGAAGCAGTCTGGGAAGTGTGTCCTGCAGTCAGCATCACGGTGAATCAGTCTGGGAAGTGTGTCCTGCAGTCAGCATCTTGGTGAAGCAGTATGGGCAGAGTGTCCTGCAGTCAGCATCACGGTGAAGCAGTCTGGGAAGAGTGTCCTGCAGTCAGCATAGTGGTGAAGCAGTCTGGGAAGAGTGTCCTGCAGTCAGCATCACGGTGAAGCAGTCTGGGAAGAGTGTCCTGCAGTCAGCATCACGGTGAAGCAGTCTGGGAAGAGTGTCCTGCAGTCAGCATCACGGTGAAGCAGTCTGGGAAGAGTGTCCTGCAGTCAGCATCACGGTGAAGCAGTCTGGGAAGAGTGTCCTGCAGTCAGCGTCACGGTGAAGCAGTCTGGGAAGAGTGTCCTGCAGTCAGCGCCACGGTGAAGCAGTCTGGGAAGAGTGTCCTGCAGCCAGCGTCACGGTGAAGCAGTCTGGGAAGAGTGTCGTGCAGTCAGCGTCACGGTGAAGCAGTCTGGGAAGTGTGTCCTGCAGTCAGCATCACGGTGAAGCAGTCTGGGAAGAGTGTCCTGCAGTCAGCATCACGGTGAAGCAGTCTGGGAAGAGTGTCCTGCAGTCAGCATCACGGTGAAGCAGTCTGGGAAGAGTGTCCTGCAGTCAGCGTCACGGTGAAGCAGTCTGGGAAGAGTGTCCTGCAGTCAGCATCACGGTGAAGCAGTCTGGGAAGAGTGTCCTGCAGTCAGCATCATGGTGAAGCAGTCTGGGAAGAGTGTCCTGCTGTCAGCATCACGGTGAAGCAGTCTGGGAAGAGTGTCCTGCAGTCAGCATCACGGTGAAGCAGTCTGGGAAGAGTGTCCTGCAGTCAGCATCACGGTGAAGCAGTCTGGGAAGAGTGTCCTGCAGTCAGCATCATGGTGAAGCAGTCTGGGAAGAGTGTCCTGCAGTCAGCATCACGGTGAAGCAGTCTGGGAAGAGCGTCCTGCAGTCAGCATCACGGTGAAGCAGTCTGGGAAGAGTGTCCTGCAGTCAGCATCACGGTGAAGCAGTCTGGGAAGAGTGTCCTGCAGTCAGCATCACGGTGAAGCAGTCTGGGAAGAGTGTCCTGCAGTCAGCATCGAGGTGAAGCAGTCTGGGAAGAGTGTCCTGCAGTCAGCATCGTGGTGAAGCAGTCTGGGAAGAGTGTCCTGCAGTCAGGATCGCGGTGAATCAGTCTGGGAAGAGTGTCCTGCAGTCAGCATCGCGGTGAAGCAGTCTGGGAAGTGTGTCCTGCAGTCAGCATCACGGTGAAGCAGTCTGGGAAGTGTGTCCTGCAGTCAGCATCACGGTGAAGCAGTCTGGGAAGGGTGTCCTGCAGTCAGCATCACGGTGAAGCAGTCTGGGAAGTGTGTCCTGCAGTCAGCATCGTGGTGAAGCAGTCTGGGAAGAGCGTCCTGCAGTCAGCATCACGGTGAAGCAGTCTGGGAAGTGTGTCCTGCAGTCAGCATCACGGTGAAGCAGTCTGGGAAGTGTGTCCTGCAGTCAGCATCTTGGTGAAGCAGTATGGGCAGAGTGTCCTGCAGTCAGCATCACGGTGAAGCAGTCCGGGAAGAGTGTCCTGCAGTCAGCATAGCGGTGAAGCAGTCTGGGAAGAGTGTCCAGCAGTACAGCATCACGGTGAAGCAGTCTGGGAAGAGTGTCCTGCAGTCAGCATCACGGTGAAGCAGTCTGGGAAGAGTGTCCTGCAGTCAGCGTCACGGTGAAGCAGTCTGGGAAGTGTGTCCTGCAGTCAGCGTCACGGTGAAGCAGTCTGGGAAGAGTGTCCTGCAGTCAGCATCACGGTGAAGCAGTCTGGGAAGAGTGTCCTGCAGTCAGCATCACGGTGAAGCAGTCTGGGAAGAGTGTCCTGCAGTCAGCATCACGGTGAAGCAGTCTGGGAAGAGTGTCCTGCAGTCAGCATCACGGTGAAGCAGTCTGGGAAGAGTGTCCTGCAGTCAGCATCACGGTGAAGCAGTCTGGGAAGAGTGTCCTGCAGTCAGCATCGAGGTGAAGCAGTCTGGGAAGAGTGTCCTGCAGTCAGCATCGTGGTGAAGCAGTCTGGGAAGATTGTCCTGCAGTCAGTATCACGGTGAAGCAGTCTGGGAAGAGTGTCCTGCAGTCAGCATCACGGTGAAGCAGTCTGGGAAGAGCGTCCTGCAGTCAGCATCGCGGTGAAGCAGTCTGGGAAGTGTGTCCTGCAGTCAGCATCACGGTGAAGCAGTCTGGGAAGTGTGTCCTGCAGTCAGAATCACGGTGAAGCAGTTTGGGAAGTGTGTCCTGCAGTCAGCATCACGGTGAAACAGTCTGGGAAGTGTGTCCCGCAGTCAGCATCACGGTGAAGCAGTCTGGGAAGAGTGTCCTGCAGTCAGCATCGTGGTGAAGCAGTCTGGGAAGAGAGTCCCGCAGTGAGCATCGTGGTGAAGCAGTCTGGGAAGAGTGACCTGTAGTCAGCATCACGGTGAAGCAGTCTGGGAAGAGTGTCCTGCAGTCAGCATCACGGTGAAGCAGTCTGGGAAGAGTGTCCTGCAGTCAGCATCGCGGTGAAGCAGTCTGGGAAGAGTGTCCTACAGTCAGCATCGTGGTGAAGCAGTCTGGGAAGAGTGTCCTGCAGTCAGCATCACGGTGAAGCAGTCTGGGAAGAGTGTCCTGCAGTCAGCATCACGGTGAATCAGTCTGGGAAGACTGTCCTGCAGTCAGCATCGCGGTGAAGCAGTCTGGGAAGAGAGTCCCGCAGTCAGCATCGCGGTGAAGCAGTCTGGGAAGAGTGACCTGTAGTCTGCATCACGGTGAAGCAGTCTGTGAAGAGTGTCCTGCAGTCAGCATCGCGGTAAAGCAGTCTGGGAAGAGTGTCCTGCCGTCAGCATCACGGTGAAGCAGTCTGGGAAGAGTGTCCTGCAGTCAGCATCACAGTGAAGCAGTCTGGGAAGAGTGTCCTGCAGTCAGCATCACAGTGAAGCAGTCTGGGAAGAGTGTCCTGCAGTCAGCATCGCAGTGAAGCAGTCTGGGAAGAGTGTACTGCAGTCAGTATCATGGTGAAGCAGTCTGGGAAGAGTGTCCTGCAGTCAGCATCGTGGTGAAGCAGTCTGGGAAGTGTGTCCTGCAGTCAGCATCGCGGTGAAGCAGTCTGGGAAGAGAGTCCCGCAGTCAGCATCGCAGTGAAGCAGTCTGGGAAGAGTGTCCTGCAGTCAGCATCACGGTGAAGCAGTCTGGGAAGAGTGTCCTGCAGTCAGCATCACGGTGAAGCAGTCTGGGAAGAGTGTCCTGCAGTCAGCATCACGGTGAAGCAGTCTGGGAAGAGTGTCCTGCAGTCAGCATCACGGTGAAGCAGTCTGGGAAGAGTGTCCTGCAGTCAGCATCGAGGTGAAGCAGTCTGGGAAGAGTGTCCTGCAGTCAGCATCGTGGTGAAGCAGTCTGGGAAGAGTGTCCTGCAGTCAGCATCGCGGTGAATCAGTCTGGGAAGAGTGTCCTGCAGTCAGCATCACGGTGAATCAGTCAGGGAAGAGTGTCCTGCAGTCAGCATCACGGTGAAGCAGTCTGGGAAGTGTGTCCTGCAGTCAGCATCACGGTGAAGCAGTCTGGGAAGTGTGTCCTGCAGTCAGCATCACGGTGAAGCAGTCTGGGAAGTGTGTCCTGCAGTCAGCATCACGGTGAAGCAGTCTGGGAAGAGTGTCCTGCAGTCAGCATCACGGTGAAGCAGTCTGGGAAGTGTGTCCTGCAGTCAGCATCGTGGTGAAGCAGTCTGGGAAGAGCGTCCTGCAGTCAGCATCACGGTGAAGCAGTCTGGGAAGTGTGTCCTGCAGTCAGCATCACGGTGAAGCAGTCTGGGAAGTGTGTCCTGCAGTCAGCATCTTGGTGAAGCAGTATGGGCAGAGTGTCCTGCAGTCAGCATCACGGTGAAGCAGTCTGGGAAGAGTGTCCTGCAGTCAGCATAGCGGTGAAGCAGTCTGGGAAGAGTGTCCTGCAGTCAGCATCACGGTGAAGCAGTCTGGGAAGAGTGTCCTGCAGTCAGCATCACGGTGAAGCAGCCTGGGAAGAGTGTCCTGCAGTCAGCATCACGGTGAAGCAGTCTGGGAAGAGTGTCCTGCAGTCAGCATCACCGTGAAGCAGTCTGGGAAGAGTGTCCTGCAGTCAGCATCACGGTGAAGCAGTCTGGGAAGAGTGTCCTGCAGTCAGCATCACGGTGAAGCAGTCTGGGAAGAGTGTCCTGCAGTCAGCGTCACGGTGAAGCAGTCTGGGAAGAGTGTCCTGCAGTCCGCGTCACGGTGAAGCAGTCTGGGAAGAGTGTCCTGCAGTCAGCGCCACGGTGAAGCAGTCTGGGAAGAGTGTCCTGCAGTCAGCGTCCCGGTGAAGCAGTCTGGGAAGAGTGTCCTGCAGTCAGCATCACGGTGAAGCAGTCTGGGAAGAGTGTCCTGCAGTCAGCATCACGGTGAAGCAGTCTGGGAAGACTGTCCTGCAGTCAGCGTCACGGTGAAGCAGTCTGGGAAGAGTGTCCTGCAGTCAGCGTCACGGTGAAGCAGTCTGGGAAGTGTGTCCTGCAGTCAGCGTCACGGTGAAGCAGTCTGGGAAGAGTGTCCTGCAGTCAGCATCACGGTGAAGCAGTCTGGGAAGAGTGTCCTGCAGTCAGCATCACGGTGAAGCAGTCTGGGAAGAGTGTCCTGCAGTCAGCATCACGGTGAAGCAGTCTGGGAAGAGTGTCCTGCAGTCAGCGTCACGGTGAAGCAGTCTGGGAAGAGTGTCCTGCAGTCAGCGTCACGGTGAAGCAGTCTGGGAAGAGTGTCCTGCAGTCAGCGTCACGGTGAAGCAGTCTGGGAAGAGTGTCCTGCAGTCAGCGTCACGGTGAAGCTGTCTGGGAAGAGTGTCCTGCAGTCAGCATCACGGTGAAGCAGTCTGGGAAGAGTGTCCTGCAGTCAGCATCACGGTGAAGCAGTCTGGGAAGAGTGTCCTGCAGTCAGCATCACGGTGAAGCAGTCTGGGAAGAGTGTCCTGCAGTCAGTATCACGGTGAAGCAGTCTGGGAAGAGTGTCCTGCAGTCAGTATCATGGTGAAGCAGTCTGGGAAGAGTGTCCTGCAGTCAGCATCACGGTGAAGCAGTCTGGGAAGAGTGTCCTGCAGTCAGTATCATGGTGAAGCAGTCTGGGAAGTGTGTCCTGCAGTCAGCATCGCGGTGAAGCAGTCTGGGAAGAGTGTCCTGCAGTCAGCATCGCGGTGAAGCAGTGTGGGAAGAGTATCCTGCAGTCAGCATCGCGGTGAAGCAGTCTGGGAAGAGTGTCCTGCAGTCAGCATCACGGTGAAGCAGTCTGGGAAGAGTGTCCTGCAGTCAGCATTGCAGTGAAGCAGTCTGGGAAGAGTATCCTGCAGTCAGCATCACGGCGAAGCAGTCTGGGAAGAGTGTCCTGCAGTCAGCATCACGGTGAAGCAGTCTGGGAAGAGTGTCCTGCAGTCAGCATCGCGGTGAAGCAGTCTGAGAAGAGTGTCCGGCAGTCAGCATCACGGTGAATCAGTCTGGGAAGTGTGTCCTGCAGTCAGTATCACGGTGAAGCAGTCTGGGAAGAGTATCCTGCAGTCAGCATCACGGCGAAGCAGTCTGGGAAGAGTGTCCTGCAGTCAGCATCACGGTGAAGCAGTCTGGGAAGAGTTTCCTGCAGTCAGCATCATGGTGAAGCAGTCTGAGAAGAGTGTCCGGCAGTCAGCATCACGGTGAAGCAGTCTGGGAAGAGTGTCCTGCAGTCAGCATCACAGTGAAGCAGTCTGGGAAGAGTGTCCTGCAGTCAGCATCACGGTGAAGCAGTCTGGGAAGAGTATCCTGCAGTCAGCATCACAGTGAAGCAGTCTGGGAAGAGTGTCCTGCAGTCAGCATCACGGTGACGCAGTCTGGGAAGAGTGTCCTGCAGTCAGCATCACGGTGAAGCAGTCTGGGAAGAGTGTCCTGCAGTCAGCATCACGGTGAAGCAGTCTGGGAAGTGTATCCTGCAGTCAGTATCACCTTGAAGCAGTCTGGAAAGAGTGTCCTGCAGTCAGCATCACAGTGAAGCAGTCTGGGAAGAGTGTCCTGCAGTCAGCATCGTGGTGAAGCAGTCTGGGAAGAGTGTCCTGCAGTCAGCATCACGGTGAAGCAGTCTGGGAAGAGAGTCCCGCAGTCAGCATCGCGGTGAAGCAGTCTGGGAAGAGAGTCCCGCAGTCAGCATCGCGGTGAAGCAGTCTGGGAAGAGTGTCCTGCAGTCAGCATCACGGTGAAGCAGTCTGGGAAGAGTGTCCTGCAGTCAGCATCGTGGTGAAGCAGTCTGGGAAGAGAGTCCCGCAGTGAGCATCGTGGTGAAGCAGTCTGGGAAGAGTGACCTGTAGTCAGCATCACGGTGAAGCAGTCTGGGAAGAGTGTACTGCAGTCAGCATCACGGTGAAGCAGTCTGGGAAGAGTGTCCTGCAGTCAGCATCGCGGTGAAGCAGTCTGGGAAGAGTGTCCTACAGTCAGCATCGTGGTGAAGCAGTCTGGGAAGAGTGTCCTGCAGTCAGCATCACGGTGAAGCAGTCTGGGAAGAGTGTCCTGCAGTCAGCATCGCGGTGAAGCAGTCTGGGAAGAGAGTCCCGCAGTCAGCATCGCGGTGAAGCAGTCTGGGAAGAGTGACCTGTAGTCTGCATCACGGTGAAGCAGTCTGTGAAGAGTGTCCTGCAGTCAGCATCGCGGTAAAGCAGTCTGGGAAGAGTGTCCTGCCGTCAGCATCACGGTGAAGCAGTCTGGGAAGAGTGTCCTGCAGTCAGCATCACAGTGAAGCAGTCTGGGAAGAGTGTCCTGCAGTCAGCATCACAGTGAAGCAGTCTGGGAAGAGTGTCCTGCAGTCAGCATCGCGGTGAAGCAGTCTGGGAAGAGAGTCCCGCAGTCAGCATCGCAGTGAAGCAGTCTGGGAAGAGTGTCCTGCAGTCAGCATCACGGTGAAGCAGTCTGGGAAGAGTGTCCTGCAGTCAGCATCACGGTGAAGCAGTCTGGGAAGAGTGTCCTGCAGTCAGCATCGTGGTGAAGCAGTCTGGGAAGAGTGTCCTGCAGTCAGCATCGCGGTGAATCAGTCTGGGAAGAGTGTCCTGCAGTCAGCATCGCGGTGAAGCAGTCTGGGAAGTGTGTCCTGCAGTCAGCATCACGGTGAAGCAGTCTGGGAAGTGTGTCCTGCAGTCAGCATCACGGTGAAGCAGTCTGGGAAGTGTGTCCTGCAGTCAGCATCGTGGTGAAGCAGTCTGGGAAGAGCGTCCTGCAGTCAGCATCACGGTGAAGCAGTCTGGGAAGTGTGTCCTGCAGTCAGCATCACGGTGAAGCAGTCTGGGAAGTGTGTCCTGCAGTCAGCATCTTGGTGAAGCAGTATGGGCAGAGTGTCCTGCAGTCAGCATCACGGTGAAGCAGTCTGGGAAGAGTGTCCTGCAGTCAGCATAGCGGTGAAGCAGTCTGGGAAGAGCGTCCTGCAGTCAGCATCACAGTGTAGCAGTCTGGGAAGAGTGTCCTGCAGTCAGCATCACAGTGAAGCAGTCTGGGAAGAGTGTCCTGCAGTCAGCATCGCGGTGAAGCAGTCTGGGAAGAGAGTCCCGCAGTCAGCATCGCAGTGAAGCAGTCTGGGAAGAGTGTCCTGCAGTCAGCATCACGGTGAAGCAGTCTGGGAAGAGTGTCCTGCAGTCAGCATCACGGTGAAGCAGTCTGGGAAGAGTGTCCTGCAGTCAGCATCGTGGTGAAGCAGTCTGGGAAGAGTGTCCTGCAGTCAGCATCGCGGTGAATCAGTCTGGGAAGAGTGTCCTGCAGTCAGCATCGCGGTGAAGCAGTCTGGGAAGTGTGTCCTGCAGTCAGCATCACGGTGAAGCAGTCTGGGAAGTGTGTCCTGCAGTCAGCATCACGGTGAAGCAGTCTGGGAAGTGTGTCCTGCAGTCAGCATCGTGGTGAAGCAGTCTGGGAAGAGCGTCCTGCAGTCAGCATCACGGTGAAGCAGTCTGGGAAGTGTGTCCTGCAGTCAGCATCACGGTGAAGCAGTCTGGGAAGTGTGTCCTGCAGTCAGCATCACGGTGAAGCAGTATGGGCAGAGTGTCCTGCAGTCAGCATCACGGTGAAGCAGTCTGGGAAGAGTGTCCTGCAGTCAGCATAGCGGTGAAGCAGTCTGGGAAGAGTGTCCTGCAGTCAGCATCACGGTGAAGCAGTCTGGGAAGAGTGTCCTGCAGTCAGCATCACGGTGAAGCAGTCTGGGAAGAGTGTCCTGCAGTCAGCGTCACGGTGAAGCAGTCTGGGAAGAGTGTCCTGCAGTCAGCGCCACGGTGAAGCAGTCTGGGAAGAGTGTCCTGCAGTCAGCATCACGGTGAAGCAGTCTGGGAAGAGTGTCCCGCAGTCAGCATCACGGTGAAGCAGTCTGGGAAGAGTGTCCTGAGTCAGCATCACGGTGAAGCAGTCTGGGAAGAGTGTCCTGCAGTCAGCATCGTGGTGAAGCAGTCTGGGAAGAGTGTCCTGCAGTCAGCATCGTGGTGAAGCAGTCTGGGAAGAGTGTCCTGCAGTCAGCATCGTGGTGAAGCAGTCTGGGAAGAGTGTCCTGCAGTCAGCATCGCAGTGAAGCAGTCTGGGAAGAGTATCCTGCAGTCAGCATCGCGGTGAAGCAGTCTGGGAAGAGTATCCTGCAGTCAGCATCGCGGTGAAGCAGTCTGGGAAGAGCGTCCTGCAGTCAGCATCACGGTGAAGCAGTCTGGGAAGTGTGTCCTGCAGTCAGCATCACGGTGAAGCAGTCTGGGAAGAGTGTCCTGCAGTCAGCATCACGGTGAAGCAGTCTGGGAAGACTGTCCTGCAGTCAGCATCGCGGTGAAGCAGTCTGGGAAGACTGTCCTGCAGTCAGCATCGCGGTGAAGCAGTCTGGGAAGAGTGTCCTGCAGTCAGCATCGCGGTGAAGCAGTCTGGGAAGAGTGTCCTGCAGTCAGCATCGCGGTGAAGCAGTCTGGGAAGAGTGACCTGCAGTCAGCATCGCAGTGAAGCAGTCTGGGAAGAGTGTCCTGCAGTCAGCATCACGGTGAAGCAGTCTGGGAAGAGTGTCCTGCAGTCAGCATCACGGTGAAGCAGTCTGGGAAGAGTGTCCTGCAGTGGGCATCGCAGTGAAGCAGTCTGGGAAGAGTGTCCTGCAGTCAGCATCACGGTGAAGCAGTCTGGGAAGAGTGTCCTGCAGTCAGCATCGCGGTGATGCAGTCTGGAAGAGTGTCCTGCAGTCAGCATCGTGGTGAAGCAGTCTGGGAAGAGTGTCCTGCAGTCAGCATCACGGTGAAGCCATCTGGGAAGAGTGTCCTGCAGTCAACTTCGCGGTGAAGCCGTCTGGGAAGAGTGTCCTGCAGTCAGCATCGCGGTGAAGCAGTCTGGGAAGAGAGTCCTGCAGTCAGCATTGTGGTGAAGCAGTCTGGGAAGAGTCTCCTGCAGTCAGCATCACGGTGAAGCAGTCTGGGAAGAGCGTCCTGCAGTCAGCATTGTGTTGAAGCAGTCTGGGAAGAGTGTCCTGCAGTCAGCATCACGGTGAAGCAGACTGGGAAGAGTGTCCTGCAGTCAGCATCACGGTGAAGCCATCTGGGAAGAGTGTCCTGCAGTCAGCATCGCGGTGAAGCAGTCTGGGAAGAGTGTCCTGCAGTCAGCAGCACGGTGAAGCAGTCTGGGAAGAGTGTCCTGCAGTCAGCATCACGGTGAAGCAGTCTGGGAAGAGCATCCTGCAGTCAGCATCGCAGTGAAGCAGTCTGGGAAGAGTGTCCTACAGTCAGCATCACGGTGAAGCAGTCTGGGAAGAGTGTCCTGCAGTCAGCATCACGGTGAAGCAGTCTGGGAAGAGTGTCCTGCAGTCAGCATCACGGTGAAGCAGTCTGGGAAGAGTGTCCTGCAGTCAGCATCACGGTGAAGCAGTCTGGGAAGAGTTTCCTGCAGTCAGCATCGCGGTGAAGCAGTCTGGGAAGAGTGTCCTGCAGTCAGCATCGCGGTGAAGCCGTCTGGGAAGAGTTTCCTGCAGTCAGCATCACGGTGAAGCAGTCTGGGAAGAGCATCCTGCAGTCAGCATCGCAGTGAAGCAGTCTGGGAAGAGTGTCCTACAGTCAGCATCACGGTGAAGCAGTCTGGGAAGAGTGTCCTGCAGTCAGCATCACGGTGAAGCAGTCTGGGAAGAGTGTCCTGCAGTCAGCATCACGGTGAAGCAGTCTGGGAAGAGTGTCCTGCAGTCAGCATCACGGTGAAGCAGTCTGGGAAGAGTGTCCTGCAGTCAGCATCACGGTGAAGCAGTCTGGGAAGAGTTTCCTGCAGTCAGCATCGCGGTGAAGCCGTCTGGGAAGAGTTTCCTGCAGTCAGCATCATGGTGAAGCAGTCTGGGAATATTACAGTCTGTTTATATTTATCACAATTGATACATTTTGATCACAGTCTGTTCCTATTGATCACATGTGATTCATATGGATCACAGTCTTTTCCTGTTGATCACAATTGATTAATATGGATCACAGTCTGTTCCTATTGATCACAATTGTTTCCTTTTGATCACAGTCTGTTCCTATTGATCACAATTGATTCATATGGATCACAGTCTGTTCCTATTGATCACAATTGATTCCTGTTGATCACAGTCTGTTCCTATTGATCACAATTGATTCATGTGGATCACAGTCTGTGCCCCTTGATCACCAGTGATTCATATGGATCACAGTCTGTTCCTATTGATCACAATTGATTCATATGTATCACAGTCTGTGCCCCTTGATCACAAGTGATTCATATGGATCACAGTCTGTTCCTATTGATCACAATTGATTCACATGGATCACAGTCTGTTTCCATTGATTACAATTGATTCATATGGATCGCAGTCTTTTCCAATTGATCACAATTGATTCATATGGATCACAGTCTGTTCCTATTGATCACAATTGATTCATATGGATCACAGTCTTTTCCCATTGATCACAATTGATTCATATGGGTCACAGACTGTTCCCCTTGATCACAATTGATTCATTTTGATCACAGTCTGTTCGTCTGGATCACAATTGATTCATTGGGATCACAGTCTGTTCCTCTGGATCACAATTGATTCATTGGGATCACAGCCTGTTCCTCTGGATCACAATTGATTCATTGGGATCACAGTCTGTTTCCATTGATCACAATTGATTCATATGGATCACAGTCTGTTCCCCTTGAACACAATTGATTTATATGGATCACAGTCTGTTTCGCTTGATCACAATTGATTCATATGGATCACAGTTGGTTCCCATTGATCACAATTGTTTCATATGGATCACAGTCGGTTCCCATTGATCACAATTTATTAATATGGATCACAGTCTGTTTCTATTGATCACAATTGCTTCATATGGATCACAATCTGTTCCTATTGATCACCATTGATTCAAATGGATCACAGTCTGTTCCTATTGATCACAATTGATTCATATGGATCACAGTCTGTTTCTATTGATCACAATTGATTAATATGGATCACAGTATGTTCCTATTGATCACAATTGATTGATATGGTTCACAGTCTGTTCCTATTGATCACAATTGATTAATATGGATCACAGTCTGTTCCTCTGGATCACAATCGATTCATAGGTATCACATTCTGTTTCCATTGATCACAATTGATTCATATGGATCACAGTCTGTTTCTATTGATCACAATTGATTCATATGGATCACAGTCGGTTCCCATCGATCACAATTGATTCATATGGATCACCGTCTGTTTCCATTGATCACAATTGATTAATATGGATCACAGTCTGTTCCTATTGATCACAATTGATTCATATTGATCACAGTCGGTTCATATTGATCACAATTGATTCATATTGATCACAGATGGTTCCCCTTGATCACAATTGATTCATATGGATCACAGTCTGTTCCTATTGATCACAATTGATTCATATGGATCACAGTCTGTTCCTATTGATCACAATTGATTCATATGGATCACAGTCTGTTCCTATTGATCACAATTGATTCATATGGATCACAGTTTGTTTCCATTGATCACAATTGATTCATATGGATCACAGTCTGTTCGCATTGGTCACAATTGATTCATATGGATCACAGTCTGTTCGCATTGGTCACAGTGGGTTAAGATGGACCACAGTCTGATCCGCTTGATCACAATTGATTCCTGTTGATTACTGTCTGTTTATATTTATCACATTTAATCCATTTTGATCATAATAAGTTTCTAATGATCACAATTGATTTGTATGGATCACAGACTGCGCTCCTTGACCACAATTGATTCATATGGATCACAGTCTGTTTCCATTGATCACAATTGATTCATATGGATCACAGACTGTTCCTATTGATCACAATTGATTCATATGGATCACAGTCTGTTTCTATTGATCACAATTGTTTCATATGGATCACATACTGTTCCTATTGATCACAATTGATTCATATGGATCACAGTCTGTTCCCATTGATCACAATTGATTCATATGGAACACAGTCTGTTCCTATTGATCACAATTGATTCATATGGATCACAGTCTGTTCCCATTGATCACAATTGATTCATATGGATCACAGTCTGTTCCCATTGATCACAATTGATTCATATGGATCACAGTCTGTTCCCATTGATCACAATTGATTCATATGGATCACAGTCTGTTCCCATTGATCACAATTGATTCATATGGATCACTGTCTGTTCCTATTGATCACAATTTATTTACGTGGATCACAGTCTGTTCCTATTGATCACAGTGGATTAAGATGGATAACAGTCTGATCCGCTTGATCACAACTGATTCATACTGATTACAGTCTATTTATATTTATCACATTTAATCCAATTTGATCATAATAAGTTTCTAATGATCACAATTGATTCATGTTGATCACAGGCCAATTCTATACATCACAGTCTGTTCCCATTGATCACAATTGACTCCTGTTGATTACAGTCTGTTTATTTTTTATCACATTTAATCCATTTTGATCATAATAAGTTTCTAATGATCACAATTGATTCGTATGGATCACAGACTGCGCTCCTTGATCACAATTGATTTATATTGATCACAGACTGTTCCCAGTGATCACAATTGATTCATATGGATCACAGGCCAATTCTATTGATCACATTGTGTCCCTATTGATCACAATTGATTCATATGCATCACAGTTGGTTCCTATTGATCACAATTGATTCATATGGATCACAGTCTGTTCCCGTTGATCACAATTGATTAATATGGATCGCAGTCTGTTCCTATTGATCACAATTGATTCATATGGATTACAGTCTGTTCCTATTGATCACAATTGATTCATATGGATCACAGACTGTTCCTATTTATCACAATAGATTAATATGGATCACAGTCTGTTCCTATTGATCACAGTTGATTCATTTTGATCACAGTCTGTTCCTCTGGATCACAATTGATTCATTGGGATCACAGTCTGTTCCTCTGGATCACAATTGATTCATTGGGATCACAGTCTGTTTCCATTGATCACAATTGATTCATATGGATCACAGTCTGTTCCTATTGATCACAATTGATTCATATGGATCACAGACTGTTCCTATTGATCACAATTGATTCATATGGGTCACAGTCGGTTCCCATTGATCACAATTGATTCATATGCATCACAGACTGTTCCTATTGATCACAATTGATTCATATGAATCACAGTCTGTTCCTCTTGATCACCATTGATTCATATGGATCACAGTCTGTTTCCCTTGATCACAATTGATTCATATGGATCACAGTCTGTTCCTATTGATCACAATTGATTCATATAGATCACAGACTGTTCCTATTGATCACAATTGATTCATATGGGTCACAGTCGGTTCCCATTGATCACAATTTATTTATGTGGATCACAGTCTGTTTCTATTGATCACAATTGATTCATATGGATCACAGTCTGTTTCTATTGATCACAATTGATTCATATGGATCACAGTCTGTTCCTAATGCTCACAATTGATTAATATGGATCACAGTCTGTTCCTATTGATCACAATTGATTTATATGGATCACAGTCTGTTCCTATTGATCACAATTGATTCATATGGATCACAGTCTGTTCACATTGATCACAATTGTTTCATTTTGATCACAGTCTGTTCCTCTGGATCACAATTGATTCATTTTTATCACAGTCTGTTCCTCTGGATCACAATTGATTCATAGGGATCACAGTCTGTTTCCATTGATCACAGTTGATTCATTTGGATCACAGTCTGATCCCCTTGATCACAATTGATTTATATGGATCGCAGTCTGTTTCGCTGGATCACAATTGATTCATATGGATCACAGTCGGTTCCCATTGATCACAATTGATTCATATGGATAACGGTCGGTTCCCATTGATCACAATTGATTCATATGTATCACAGTCCGTTCACATTGATCACAATGGATTCATTTTGTCCACAGCCTGATTCAATTGATCACAATTGATTCATATGGATCATTGTCTGTTTGTATTGATCAATATTGACTGATATGGATCACAGTTGGTTCCTATTGATCACAATTGATTCATATGGATCACAGTCTGTTCCCATTGATCACAATTGATTTATATGGATCACAGTCTGTTCCTATTGATCACAATTGATTCATATTGATCACAGTCTGTTTCTATTGATCACAATTGATTAATATGGATCACTGTCTGTTCCCATTGATCACAAATGATTTATATGGATCACAGTCTGTTCCCATTGATCACAATTGATTCATATGGATCACAGACTGTTCCTATTGATCACAATTGATTAATATGGATCACAGTCTGTTCCTATTAATCACAATTGATTCATATGGATCACAGTCTGTTCCTAATTATCACAATTGATTCATATGGACATAGAGTGTTCCCATTGATCACAATTGATTCATATGGATCACAGTCGGTTCCTCTTGATCACCATTGATTCATATGGATCACAGTCTGTTTCCCTTGATCACAATTGATTCACATGGATCACCGTCTGTTCTCATTGATCACAACTGATTCATATGGATCACAGTCTTTTTCCATTGCTCACAATTGATTCATATGGATCGCCGGCTGTTTCCATTGATCCCAATTGATTAATATGGATCACAGTCTGTTCCTATTGATCACAATTGATTCATATTGATCACAGTCGGTTCATATTCATCACAATTGATTCATATTGATCACAGATGGTTCCACTTGATCACAATTGATTCATATGGATCACAGTCTGTTCCTATTGATCACAATTGATTCACATGGATCACAGTCTGTTTCTATTGATCACAATTGATTCATATGGATCACAGTCGGTTCCCATTGATCACAATTGATTCATATGGATCACAGACTGTTCCTATTGATCACAATTGATTCATATGGATCACAGTGTGTTCCCATTGATCACAATTGATTCATATGGATCACAGTCGGTTCCCATTGATCACAATTGATTCATATGGATCACAGATGGTTCCCATTGATCACAATTGATTCGTATGGGTCACAGTCTGTTCCTATTGATCACAATTGATTCATATGGATCACAGTCGGTTCCCATTGATCACAATTGATTCATATGAATCACAGTCTGTTCCTCTTGATCACAATTGATTCATATGGATCACAGTCTGTTCCTCTTGATCACAATTGATTAATATGGATCACAGTCTGTTCCTATTGATCACAATTGATTAATATGGATCACAGTCGGTTCCTATTGATCACAATTGATTCATATGCATCACAGTCTGTTCACATTGATCACAATTGATTCATTTTGATCACAGACTGTTCCCATTGATCACAATTGATTCATGTGGTTCACAGTCTGTTCCTAATGATCACAATTGATTCATATGGATCACCGACTGTTCCCCTTGATCACAATTGATTCATGAGGTTCACAGTCTGTTCCTAATGATCACAATTGATTCATATGGATCACAGACTGTTCCTATTGATCACAATTGATTCATATGAATCACAGTCTGTTCCTCTTGATCACCATTGATTCATATGGATCACAGTCTGTTTCCCTTGATCACAATTGATTCATATGGATCACAGTCTGTTCCTATTAATCACAATTGGTTCATATGGATCACAGTCTGTTCCTATTGATCACAATTGATTCATATGGATCACAGTCTGTTCCTATTGATCACAATTGATTCATATGGATCACAGTCTGTTCCTATTGATCACAATTGATTCACATGGATCACAGTCTGTTCCTATTGATCACAATTGGTTCATATGGATCACAGTCTGTTCCTATTGATCACAATTGATTCATATGGATCACAGTCTGTTCCCATTGATCACAATTAATTCATATGGATCACAGTCTGTTCCTATTGATCACAATTGATTCATATGGATCACAGTCTGTTCCCATTGATCACAGTGGATTAATATGGATCACAGTCTGATCCCATTGATCACAGTGGATTAATCTGCATCACAGTCTGTTCCTATTGATCACAATTGATTCATATGGATCACAGTCTGTTCCTATTGATCACAATTGATTCATTTGGATCACAGTCTGTTCCTATTGATCACAATTGATTTCTGTTGATCACAGTCTGTTCCTATTGATCACAATTGATTCATATGGATCACAGTCTGTGCCCCTTGATCACAAGTGATTCATATGGATCACAGTCTGTTCCTATTGATCACAATTGATTCATATGGATCACAGTCTGTTCCCATTGATCACAATTGATTCACATGGATCACAGTCTGTTTCCATTGATTACAATTGATTCATATGGATCACAGTCGGTTCCCATTGAGCACAATTGATTAATATGGATCACAGCCTGTTCCCATTGATCACAAATGATTCATATGGGTCACAGTCTGTTCCCATTGATCACAACTGATTCATTTTGATCACAGTCTGTTCCTCTGGATCACAATTGATTCATTGGGATCACAGTCTGTTTCCATTGTTCACAATTGATTCATATGGATCACAGTCTGTTCCTCTTGATCACAATTGATTCATATGGATTACAGCATGTTCCCCTTGATCACAATTGATTTATATGGATCACAGTCAGTTCCCATTGATCACAATTGATTCATATGGATCACAGACGGTTCCCATTGATCACAATTGATTCGTATGGGTCACAGTCTGTTCCTATTGATCACAATTGATTCATATGGATCACAGTCGGTTCCCATTGATCACAATTGATTCATATGAAGCACAGTCTGTTCCTCTTGATCACAATTGATTCATATGGATCACAGACTGTTCCTCTTGATCACAATTGATTCATATGGATCACAGTCTGTTCCTCCTGATCACAATTGATTCATATGGGTCACAGTCTGTTCCTCTTGATCACAATTGATTCATATGGATCACTGTCTGTTTTCCTTGATCACAATTGATTCATATGGATCACAGTCTGTTTCTATTGATCACAATTGATTCATATGGATCACAGACTGTTCCTATTGATCACAATTGATTCATATGGGTCACAGTCGGTTCCCATTGATCACAATTGATTCATATGCATCACAGACTGTTCCTATTGATCACAATTGATTCATATGGATCACAGTCTGTTCCTCTTGATCACCATTGATTCATATGGATCACAGTCTGGTTCCCTTGATCACAATTGATTCATATGGATCACAGTCTGTTCCTATTGATCACAATTGATTCATATGGATCACAGAGTGTTCCTATTGATCACAATTGATTCATATGGGTCACAGTCGGTTCCCATTGATCACAATTTATTTATATGGATCACAGTCTGTTTCTATTGATCACAATTGATTAATATGGATCACAGTCTGTTTCTATTGATCACAATTGATTCATATGGATCACAGTCTGTTCCTATTGCTCACAATTGATTAATATGGATCACAGTCTGTTCCTATTGATCACAATTGATTCATATGGATCACAGTCTGTTCCTATTGATCACAATTGATTCATATGGATCACAGTCTGTTCACATTGATCACAATTGTTTCATTTTGATCACAGTCTGTTCCTCTGGATTACAATTGATTCATTTTGATCACAGTCTGTTCCTCTGGATCACAATTGATTCATAGGGATCACAGTCTGTTTCCATTGATCACAGTTGATTCATTTGGATCACAGTCTGATCCCCTTGATCACAATTGATTTATATGTATCGCAGTATGTTTCGCTGGATCACAATTGATTCATATGAATCACAGTCGGTTCCCATTGATCACAATTGATTCATATGGATAACGGTCGGTTCCCATTGATCACAATTGATTCATATGTATCACAGTCCGTTCACATTGATCACAATGGATTCATTTTGTCCACAGCCTGATTCAATTGATCACAATTGATTCATATGGATCATTGTCTGTTTGTATTGATCAATATTGACTGATATGGATCACAGTTGGTTCCTATTGATCACAATTGATTCATATGGATCACAGTCTGTTCCCATTGATCACAATTGATTTATATGGATCACAGTCTGTTCCTATTGATCACAATTGATTCATATTGATCACAGTCTGTTTCTATTGATCACAATTGATTAATATGGATCACTGTCTGTTCCCATTGATCACAAATGATTTATATGGATCACAGTCTGTTCCCATTGATCACAATTGATTCATATGGATCACAGACTGTTCCTATTGATCACAATTGATTAATATGGATCACAGTCTGTTCCTATTTATCACAATTGATTCATATGGATCACAGTCTGTTCCTAATGATCACAATTGATTCATATGGACATAGAGTGTTCCCATTGATCACAATTGATTCATATGGATCACAGTCGGTTCCTCTTGATCACCATTTATTCATATGGATCACAGTCTGTTTCCCTTGATCACAATTGATTCACATGGATCACCGTCTGTTCTCATTGATCACAATTGATTCATATGGATCACAGTCTTTTTCCATTGCTCACAATTGATTCATATGGATCGCCGGCTGTTTCCATTGATCCCAATTGATTAATATGGATGACAGTCTGTTCCTATTGATCACAATTGATTCATATTGATCACAGTCGGTTCATATTCATCACAATTGATTCATATTGATCACAGACGGTTCCCCTTGATCACAATTGATTCATATGGATCACAGTCTGTTCCTATTGATCACAATTGATTCATATGGATCACAGTCTGTTCCCATTGATCACAGTGGATTAATATTGATCACAGTCTGTTCCCATTGATCACAGTGGATTAATCTGCATCACAGTCTGTTCCTATTGATCACAATTGATTCATATGGATCACAGTCTGTTCCTATTGATCACAATTGATTCATTTGGATCACAGTCTGTTCCTATTGATCACAATTGATTTCTGTTGATCACAGTCTTTTCCTATTGATCACAATTGATTCATGTGGATCACAGTCTGTGCCCCTTGATCACAAGTGATTCATATGGATCATAGTCTGTTCCTATTGATCACAAGTGATTCATATGGATCACAGTCTGTTCCCATTGATCACAATTGATTCACATGGATCACAGTCTGTTTCCATTGATTACAATTGATTCATATGGATCACAGTCGGTTCCCATTGATCACAATTGATTCATATGGATCACAGTCTGTTCCCATTGATCACAATTGATTCATATGGGTCACAGTCTGTTCCCATTGATCACAACTGATTCATTTTGATCACAGTCTGTTCCTCTGGATCACAATTGATTCATTGGGATCACAGTCTGTTTCCATTGTTCACAATTGATTCATATGGATCACAGTCTGTTCCTCTGGATCACAATTGATTCATATGGATCACAGTCTGTTCCTCTTGATCACAATTGATTCATATGGATCACTGTCTGTTCCCCTTGATCACAATTGATTCATATGGATCACAGTCTGTTTCTATTGATCACAATTGATTCATATGGATCACAGTCTGTTCCTATTGATCACAATTGATTAATATGGATCACAGTCTGTTCCTATTGATCACAATTGATTAATATGGATCACAGTCAGTTCCTATTGATCACAATTGATTCATATGGATCACAGTCTGTTCACATTGATCACAATTGATTCATTTTGATCATGGTCTGTTCCTCTGGATCACAATTGATTCATAGGGATCACAGTGTGTTTCCATTGATCACAATTGATTCATATGGATCACAGTCTGTTCCTATTGATCACAATTTATTCATATGGGTAACAGACTGTTCCCCTTGATCACAATTGATTGATATGGATCGCAGTCTGTTTCACTTGATCACAATTGATTCATATGGATCACAGTCGTTTCCCATTGATCACAATTGATTCATATGGATAACAGTCGGTTCCCATTGATCAGAATAGATTCATATGAATCACAGTCCATTCACATTGATCACAATGGATTCATTTTGCCAACAGCCTGATTCAATTGATCACAAATGATTCATATGGATCATTGTCTGTTTCTTTGATCAATATTGATTCATATGGATCCCAGTTGATTCGTATTGATCAGAATTGATTCATATGGATCACAGTCTGTTCCAATTGATCACAATTGATTCATATGGATCACTGTCTGTTTGTATTTATCACAATTGATTCATATGGATCACAGTTGGTTCCTATTGATCACAATTGATTCATATGGATCACAGTCTGTTCCCAGTGATCACAATTGATTTATATGGATCACAGTCTGTTCCTATTGATCACAGTTGATTCATATGGTTCACAGTCTGTTCCTATTGATCACAATTGATTAACATGGATCACAGTCTGTTCCTCTTGATCAGCATTGATTCATATGGATCACAGTCTGTTCCTATTGATCACAATTGATTAATATGGACCACAGTCTGTTCCTATTGATCACAGTTGATTCATATGGTTCACAGTCTGTTCCTATTGATCACAATTGATTCATATGGATCACAGTCTGTTCCTCTTGATCAGCATTGATTCATATGGATCACAGTCTGTTCCTATTGATCACAATTGATTCATATGGATCACAGTCTGTTTCTATTGATCACAATTGATTCATATGGATCACAGTCGGCTCCTATTGATCACAATTGATTCATATGGATCACAGACTGTTCCCATTGATCACAATTGATTCATATGGATCACAGTGTGTTCCCATTGATCACAATTGATTCATATGGATCACAGTTGGTTCCCATTGATCACAATTGATTCATATGGATCACAGATGGTTCCCATTGATCACAATTGATTCGTATGGGTCACAGTCTGTTCCTATTGATCACAATTGATTCATATGGATCACAGTCGGTTTCCATTGATCACAATTGATTCATATGGATCACAGTCTGTTCCTCTTGATCACAATTGATTCATATGGATCACAGTCTGTTCCTCTTGATCACAATTGATTAATATGGATCACAGTCTGTTCCTATTGATCACAATTGATTAATATGGATCACAGTCGGTTCCTATTGATCACAATTGATTCATATGCATCACAGTCTGTTCACATTGATCACAATTGATTCATTTTGATCACAGACTGTTCCCATTGATCACAATTGATTCATATGGATCACAGTCTGTTCCTAATGATCACAATTGATTCATATGGATCACCGATGTACCCCTTGATCACAATTGATTCATGTGGTTCACAGTCTGTTCCTAATGATCACAATTGATTCATATGGATCACAGACTGTTCCTATTGATCACAATTGATTCATATGAATCACAGTCTGTTCCTCTTGATCACCATTGATTCATATGGATCACAGTCTGTTTCCCTTGATCACAATTGATTCATATGGATCACAGACTGTTCCCATTGATCACAATTAATTCATATGGATCACAGTCTGTTCCTATTGATCACAATTGATTCATATGGATCACAGTCTGTTCCCATTGATCACAGTGGATTAATATTGATCACAGTCTGTTCCCATTGATCACAGTGGATTAATCTGCATCACAGTCTGTTCCTATTGATCACAATTGATTCATATGGATCACAGTCTGTTCCTATTGATCACAATTGATTCATTTGGATCACAGTCTGTTCCTATTGATCACAATTGATTTCTGTTGATCACAGTCTGTTCCTATTGATCACAATTGATTCATATGGATCACAGTCTGTGCCCCTTGATCACAAGTGATTCATATGGATCACAGTCTGTTCCTATTGATCACAATTGATTCATATGGATCACAGTCTGTTCCCATTGATCACAATTGATTTATATGGATCACAGTCTGTTCCTATTGATCACAGTTGATTCATATGGTTCACAGTCTGTTCCTATTGATCACAATTGATTAACATGGATCACAGTCTGTTCCTCTTGATCAGCATTGATTCATATGGATCACAGTCTGTTCCTATTGATCACAATTGATTAATATGGACCACAGTCTGTTCCTATTGATCACAGTTGATTCATATGGTTCACAGTCTGTTCCTATTGATCACAATTGATTCATATGGATCACAGTCTGTTCCTCTTGATCAGCATTGATTCATATGGATCACAGTCTGTTCCTATTGATCACAATTGATTCATATGGATCACAGTCTGTTTCTATTGATCACAATTGATTCATATGGATCACAGTCGGCTCCTATTGATCACAATTGATTCATATGGATCACAGACTGTTCCCATTGATCACAATTGATTCATATGGATCACAGTGTGTTCCCATTGATCACAATTGATTCATATGGATCACAGTTGGTTCCCATTGATCACAATTGATTCATATGGATCACAGATGGTTCCCATTGATCACAATTGATTCGTATGGGTCACAGTCTGTTCCTATTGATCACAATTGATTCATATGGATCACAGTCGGTTTCCATTGATCACAATTGATTCATATGGATCACAGTCTGTTCCTCTTGATCACAATTGATTCATATGGATCACAGTCTGTTCCTCTTGATCACAATTGATTCATATGGATCACAGTCTGTTCCTATTGATCACAATTGATTAATATGGATCACAGTCGGTTCCTATTGATCACAATTGATTCATATGCATCACAGTCTGTTCACATTGATCACAATTGATTCATTTTGATCGCAGACTGTTCCCATTGATCACAATTGATTCATATGGATCACAGTCTGTTCCTAATGATCACAATTGATTCCTATGGATCACCGATGTACCCCTTGATCACAATTGATTCATGTGGTTCACAGTCTGTTCCTAATGTTCACAATTGATTCATATGGATCACAGACTGTTCCTATTGATCACAATTGATTCATATGAATCACAGTCTGTTCCTCTTGATCACCATTGATTCATATGGATCACAGTCTGTTTCCCTTGATCACAATTGATTCATATGGATCACAGACTGTTCCCATTGATCACAATTAATTCATATGGATCACAGTCTGTTCCTATTGATCACAATTGATTCATATGGATCACAGTCTGTTCCCATTGATCACAGTGGATTAATATTGATCACAGTCTGTTCCCATTGATCACAGTGGATTAATCTGCATCACAGTCTGTTCCTATTGATCACAATTGATTCATATGGATCACAGTCTGTTCCTATTGATCACAATTGATTCATTTGGATCACAGTCTGTTCCTATTGATCACAATTGATTTCTGTTGAGCACAGTCTGTTCCTATTGATCACAATTGATTCATATGGATCACAGTCTGTGCCCCTTGATCACAAGTGATTCATATGGATCACAGTCTGTTCCTATTGATCACAATTGATTCATATGGATCACAGTCTGTTCCCATTGATCACAATTGATTTATATGGATCACAGTCTGTTCCTATTGATCACAGTTGATTCATATGGATCACAGACTGTTCCCATTGATCACAATTGATTAATATGGATCACAGTCTGTTCCTATTTATCACAATTGATTCATATGGATCACAGTCGGTTCCTCTTGATCACCATTGATTCATATGGATCACAGTCTGTTTCCCTTGATCACCATTGATTCATATGGATCACAGTCTGTTTCCCTTGATCACAATTGATTCACATGGATCACCGTCTGTTCTCATTGATCACAATTGATTCATATGGATCACAGTCTTTTTCCATTGCTCACAATTGATTCATATGGATCGCCGGCTGTTTCCATTGATCCCAATTGATTAATATGGATCACAGTCTGTTCCTATTGATCACAATTGATTCATATTGATCACAGTCGGTTCATATTCATGACAATTGATTCATATTGATCACAGACGGTTCCCCTTGATCACAATTGATTCATATGGATCACAGTCTGTTCCTATTGATCACAATTGATTCATATGGATCACAGTCTGTTTCTATTGATCACAATTGATTCATATGGATCACATTCGGTTCCTATTGATCACAATTGATTCATATGGATCACAGACTGTTCCCATTGATCACAATTGATTCATATGGATCACAGTGTGTTCCCATTGATCACAATTGATTCATATGGATCACAGTCGGTTCTCCTTGATCACAATTGATTCATATGGATCACAGATGGTTCCCATTGATGACAATTGATTCGTATGGGTCACAGTCTGTTCCTCTTGATCACAATTGATTAATATGGATCGCAGTCTGTTCCTATTGATCACAATTGATTAATATGGATCACAGTCGGTTCCTATTGATCACAATTGATTCATATGGATCACAGACTGTTCCCATTGATCACAATTGATTCATATGGATCACAGTCTGTTCCCATTGATCACAATTGATTCATATGGATCACAGTCGGTTCCCATTGATCACAGTTGATTCATATGAATCACAGTCTGTTCCTCTTGAGCACAATTGATTCATATGGATCACAGTCTGTTCCTATTGATCACAATTGATTCATATGGATCACAGTCTGTTCCTATTGATCACAATTGATTCATTTGGATCACAGTCTGTTCCTATTGATCACAATTGATTTCTGTTGATCACAGTCTGTTCCTATTGATCACAATTGATTCATATGGATCACAGTCTGTGCCCCTTGATCACAAGTGATTCATATGGATCACAGTCTGTTCCTATTGATCACAATTGATTCATATGGATCACAGACTGTTCCTATTGATCACAATTGATTCATATGGATCACAGTCTGTTCCCATTGATCACAATTGATTTATATGGATCACAGTCTGTTCCTATTGATCACAGTTGATTCATATGGTTCACAGTCTGTTCCTATTGATCACAATTGATTAATATGGATCACAGTCTGTTCCTCTTGATCAGCATTGATTCATATGGATCACAGTCTGTTCCTATTGATCACAATTGATTAATATGGACCACAGTCTGTTCCTATTGATGACAGTTGATTCATATGGTTCACAGTCTGTTCCTATTGATCACAATTGATTCATATGGATCACAGTCTGTTCCTCTTGATCAGCATTGATTCATATGGATCAAAGTCTGTTCCTATTGATCACAATTGATTCATATGGATCACAGTCTGTTTCTATTGATCACAATTGATTCATATGGATCACAGTCGGCTCCTATTGATCACAATTGATTCATATGGATCACAGACTGTTCCCATTGATCACAATTGATTCATATGGATCACAGTGTGTTCCCATTGATCACAATTGATTCATATGGATCACAGTTGGTTCCCATTGATCACAATTGATTCATATGGATCACAGATGGTTCCCATTGATCACAATTGATTCGTATGGGTCACAGTCTGTTCCTATTGATCACAATTGATTCATATGGATCACAGTCGGTTTCCATTGATCACAATTGATTCATATGGATCACAGTCTGTTCCTCTCGATCACAATTGATTCATATGGATCACAGTCTGTTCCTCTTGATCACAATTGATTAATATGGATCACAGTCTGTTCCTATTGATCACAATTGATTAATATGGATCACAGTCGGTTCCTATTGATCACAATTGATTCATATGCATCACAGTCTGTTCACATTGATCACAATTGATTCATTTTGATCACAGACTGTTCCCATTGATCACAATTGATTCATATGGATCACAGTCTGTTCCTAATGATCACAATTGATTCATATGGATCACCGATGTTCCCCTTGATCACAATTGATTCATGTGGTTCACAGTCTGTTCCTAATGATCACAATTGATTCATATGGATCACAGACTGTTCCTATTGATCACAATTGATTCATATGAATCACAGTCTGTTCCTCTTGATCACCATTGATTCATATGGATCACAGTCTGTTTCCCTTGATCACAATTGATTCATATGGATCACAGTCTGTTCCTATTGATCACAATTGGTTCATATGGATCACAGTCTGTTCCTATTGATCACAATTGATTCATATGGATCACAGTCTGTTCCTATTGATCACAATTGATTCATATGGATCACAGTCTGTTCCTATTGATCACAATTGATTCACATGGATTACATTCTGTTCCTATTGATTACAATTGGTTCATATGGATCACAGTCTGTTCCTATTGATCACAATTGATTCATATGGATCACAGACTGTTCCCATTGATCACAATTAATTCATATGGATCACAGTCTGTTCCTATTGATCACAATTGATTCATATGGATCACAGTCTGTTCCCATTGATCACAGTGGATTAATATTGATCACAGTCTGTTCCCATTGATCACAGTGGATTAATCTGCATCACAGTCTGTTCCTATTGATCACAATTGATTCATATGGATCACAGTCTGTTCCTATTGATCACAATTGATTCATTTGGATCACAGTCTGTTCCTATTGATCACAATTTATTTCTGTTGATCACAGTCTGTTCCTATTGATCACAATTGATTCATATGGATCACAGTCTGTGCCCCTTGATCACAAGTGATTCATATGGATCACAGTCTGTTCCTATTGATCACAATTGATTCATATGGATCACAGTCTGTTCCCATTGATCACAATTGATTCACATGGATCACAGTCTGTTTCCATTGATTACAATTGATTCATATGGATCACAGTCGGTTCCCATTGATCACAATTGATTCATATGAATCACAGTCTGTTCCCATTGATCACAATTGATTCATATGGGTCACAGTCTGTTCCCATTGATCACAACTGATTCATTTTGATCACAGTCTGTTCCTCTGGATCACAATTGATTCATTGGGATCACAGTCTGTTTCCATTGTTCACAATTGATTCATATGGATCACAGTCTGTTCCTCTTGATGACAATTGATTCATATGGATCACAGCATGTTCCCCTTGATCACAATTGATTCATATGGATCACAGTCGGTTCCCATTGATCACAATTGATTCATATGAATCACAGTCTGTTCCTCTTGATCACAATTGATTCATATGGATCACAGTCTGTTCCTCTTGATCACAATTGATTCATATGGATCACAGTCTGTTCCTCCTGATCACAATTGATTCATATGGGTCACAGTCTGTTCCTCTTGATCACAATTGATTCATATGGATCACTGTCTGTTCCCCTTGATCACCATTGATTCATATGGATCACAGTCTGTTTCCCTTGATCACAATTGATTCATATGGATCGCAGTCTGTTCCTATTGATCACAATTGGTTCATATGGATCACAGATGGTTCCTATTGATCACAATTGATTCATATGAATCACAGTCTGTTCCTCTTGATCACCATTGATTCATATGGATCACAGTCTGTTCCTCTGGATCACAATTGATTCATATGGATCACCGACTGTTCTTATTGATCACAATTGATTAATATGGATCACAGTCTGTTCCTATTGATCACAATTGATTTATATGGATCACAGTCTGTTCCTATTGATCACAATTGATTCATATGGATCACAGTCTGTTCACATTGATCACAATTGTTTCATTTTGATCACAGTCTGTTCTTCTGGATCACAATTGATTCATTTTGATCACCGTCTGTTCCTCTGGATCACAATTGATTCATAGGGATCACAGTCTGTTTCCATTGATCACAGTTGATTCATTTGGATCACAGTCTGATCCCCTTGATCACAATTGATTTATATGTATCGCAGTCTGTTTTGCTGGATCACAATTGATTCATATGGATCACAGTCGGTTCCCATTGATCACAATTGATTCATATGGATAACGGTCGGTTCCCATTGATCACAATTGATTCATATGTATCACAGTCCGTTCACATTGATCACAATGGATTCATTTTGTCCACAGCCTGATTCAATTGATCACAATTGATTCATATGGATCATTGTCTGTTTGTATTGATCAATATTGACTGATATGGATCACAGTTGGTTCCTATTGATCACAATTGATTCATATGGATCACAGTCTGTTCCCATTGATCACAATTGATTTATATGGATCACAGTCTGTTCCTATTGATCACAATTGATTCATATTGATCACAGTCTGTTTCTATTGATCACAATTGATTAATATGGATCACTGTCTGTTCCCATTGATCACAAATGATTTATATGGATCACAGTCTGTTCCCATTGATCACAATTGATTCATATGGATCACAGACTGTTCCCATTGATCACAATTGATTAATATGGATCACAGTCTGTTCCTATTTATCACAATTGATTCATATGGATCACAGTCGGTTCCTCTTGATCACCATTGATTCATATGGATCACAGTCTGTTTCCCTTGATCACCATTGATTCATATGGATCACAGTCTGTTTCCCTTGATCACAATTGATTCACATGGATCACCGTCTGTTCTCATTGATCACAATTGATTCATATGGATCACAGTCTTTTTCCATTGCTCACAATTGATTCATATGGATCGCCGGCTGTTTCCATTGATCCCAATTGATTAATATGGATCACAGTCTGTTCCTATTGATCACAATTGATTCATATTGATCACAGTCGGTTCATATTCATGACAATTGATTCATATTGATCACAGACGGTTCCCCTTGATCACAATTGATTCATATGGATCACAGTCTGTTCCTATTGATCACAATTGATTCATATGGATCACAGTCTGTTTCTATTGATCACAATTGATTCATATGGATCACAGTCGGTTCCTATTGATCACAATTGATTCATATGGATCACAGACTGTTCCCATTGATCACAATTGATTCATATGGATCACAGTGTGTTCCCATTGATCACAATTGATTCATATGGATCACAGTCGGTTCTCCTTGATCACAATTGATTCATATGGATCACAGATGGTTCCCATTGATGACAATTGATTCGTATGGGTCACAGTCTGTTCCTCTTGATCACAATTGATTAATATGGATCGCAGTCTGTTCCTATTGATCACAATTGATTAATATGGATCACAGTCGGTTCCTATTGATCACAATTGATTCATATGGATCACAGACTGTTCCCATTGATCACAATTGATTCATATGGATCACAGTCTGTTCCCATTGATCACAATTGATTCATATGGATCACAGTCGGTTCCCATTGATCACAATTGATTCATATGAATCACAGTCTGTTCCTCTTGAGCACAATTGATTCATATGGATCACAGTCTGTTCCTATTGATCACAATTGATTCATATGGATCACAGTCTGTTCCTATTGATCACAATTGATTCATTTGGATCACAGTCTTTTCCTATTGATCACAATTGATTTCTGTTGATCACAGTCTGTTCCTATTGATCACAATTGATTCATATGGATCACAGTCTGTGCCCCTTGATCACAAGTGATTCATATGGATCACAGTCTGTTCCTATTGATCACAATTGATTCATATGGATCACAGACTGTTCCTATTGATCACAATTCATTCATATGGGTCACTGTCGGTTCCCATTGATCACAATTTATTTATATGGATCACAGTCTGTTTCTATTGATCACAATTGATTAATATGGATCACAGTCTGTTTCTATTGATCACAATTGATTCATATGGATCACAGTCTGTTCCTATTGATCTCAATTGATTAATATGGATCACAGTCTGTTCCTATTGATCACAATTGATTAATATGGATCACAGTCTGTTCCTATTGATCACAATTGATTCATATGGATCACAGTCTGTTCACATTGATCACAATTGTTTCATTTTGATCATAGTCTGTTCCTCTGGATCACAATTGATTCATTTTGATCACAGTCTGTTCCTCTGGATCACAATTGATTCATAGGGATCACAGTCTGTTTCCATTGATCACAGTTGATTCATTCGGATCACAGTCTGATCCCTTTGATCACAATTGATTCATATGGATCACAGTCTGTTCCTATTGATCACAATTGGTTCATATGGATCACAGTCTGTTCCTATTGATCACAATTGATTCATATGGATCACAGTCTGTTCCTATTGATCACAATTGATTCATATGGATCACAGTCTGTTCCTATTGATCACAATTGATTCACATGGATCACAGTCTGTTCCTATTTATCACAATTGGTTCATATGGATCACAGTCTGTTCCTATTGATCACAATTGATTCATATGGATCACAGTATGTTCCCATTGATCACAATTAATTCATATGGATCACAGTCTGTTCCTATTGATCACAATTGATTCATATGGATCACAGTCTGTTCCCATTGATCACAGTGGATTAATATTGATCACAGTCTGTTCCCATTGATCACAGTAGATTAATCTGCATCACAGTCTGTTCCTATTGATCACAATTGATTCAGATGGATCACAGTCTGTTCCTATTGATCACAATTGATTCATTTGGATCACAGTCTGTTCCTATTGATCACAATTGATTTCTGTTGATCACAGTCTGTTCCTATTGATCACAATTGATTCATATGGATCACAGTCTGTGCCCCTTGATCACAAGTGATTCATATGGATCACAGTCTGTTCCTATTGATCACAATTGATTCATATGGATCAAAGTCGGTTCCCATTGATCACAATTGATTCATATGGATCACAGTCTGTTCCCATTGATCACAATTGATTCATATGGGTCACAGTCTGTTCCCATTGATCACAACTGATTCATTTTGATCACAGTCTGTTCCTCTGGATCACAATTGATTCATTGGGATCACAGTCTGTTTCCATTGTTCACAATTGATTCATATGGATCACAGTCTGTTCCTCTTGATCACAATTGATTCATGTGGATCACAGCATGTTCCCCTTGATCACAATTGATTTATATGTATCACAGTCGGTTCCCATTGATCACAATTGATTCATATGGATCACAGACGGTTCCCATTGATCACAATTGATTCATATGGGTCACAGTCTGTTCCTATTGATCACAATTGATTCAAATGGATCACAGTCGGTTCCCATTGATCACAATTGATTCATATGAATCACAGTCTGTTCCTCTTGATCACAATTGATTCATATGGATCACAGTCTGTTCCTCTTGATCACAATTGATTCATATGGATCACAGTCTGTTCCTCCTGATCACAATTGATTCATATGGGTCACAGTCTGTTCCTCTTGATCACAATTGATTCATATGGATCACTGTCTGTTCCCCTTGATCACAATTGATTCATATGGATCACAGTCTGTTTCTATTGATCACAATTGATTCATATGGATCACAGTCTGTTCCTATTGATCACAATTGATTAATATGGATCACAGTCTGTTCCTATTGATCACAATTGATTCATATGGATCACAGTCAGTTCCTATTGATCACAATTGATTCATATGGATCACAGTCTGTTTACATTGATCCCAATTGATTCATTTTGATCACGGTCTGTTCCTCTGGATCACAATTGATTCATAGGGATCACAGTCTGTTTCCATTGATCACAAATGATTCATATGGATCACAGTCTGTTCCTATTGATCACAATTTATTCATATGGGTCACAGACTGTTCCCCTTGATCACAATTGATTGATATGGATCGCAGTCTGTTTCACTTGATCACAATTGATTCATATGGATCACAGTCGTTTCCCATTGATCACAATTGATTCATATGGATAACAGTCGGTTCCCATTGATCAGAATAGATTCATATGAATCACAGTCCATTCACATTGATCACAATGGGTTCATTTTGCCAACAGCCTGATTCAATTGATCACAAATGATTCATATGGATCATTGTCTGTTTCTTTGATCAATATTGATTCATATGGATCCCAGTTGATTCGTATTGATCAGAATTGATTAATATGGATCACAGTCTGTTCCTGTTGATCACAATTGATTCATATGGATCACAGTCTGTTCCCATTGATCACAATTGATTTATATGGATCACAGTCTGTTCCTATTGATCACAATTGATTCATATTGATCACGGTCTGTTTCTATTGATCACAATTGATTAATATGGATCGCAGTCTGTTCCTATTGATCACAATAGGTTCATATGGATCACAGACTGTTCCTATTGATCACAATTGATTCATATGAATCACAGTCTGTTCCTCTTGATCACCATTGATTCATATGGATCACAGTCTGTTTCCCTTGATCACAATTGATTCATATGGATCACAGTCTGTTCCTATTGATCACAATTGATTCATATGGATCACCGACTGTTCCTATTGATCACAATTGATTCATATGGGTCACTGTCGGTTCCCATTGATCACAATTTATTTATATGGATCACAGTCTGTTTCTATTGATCACAATTGATTAATATGGATCACAGTCTGTTTCTATTGATCACAATTGATTCTTATGTATCACAGTCTGTTCCTATTGATCACAATTGATTAATGTGGATCACAGTCTGTTCCTATTGATCACAATTGATTAATATGGATCACAGTCTGTTCCTATTGATCACAATTGATTCATATGGATCACAGTCTGTTCCCATTGATCACAATTGTTTCATTTTGATCACAGTCTGTCCTCTGGATCACAATTGATTCATTTTGATCACCGTCTGTTCCTCTGGATCACAATTGATTCATAGGGATCACAGTCTGTTTCCATTGATCACAGTTGATTCATTTGGATCACAGTCTGATCCCCTTGATCACAATTGATTTATTTGGATCGCAGTCTGTTTCGCTGGATCACAATTGATTCATATGGATCACAGTCGGTTCCCATTGATCACAATTGATTCACATGGATAACGGTCGGTTCCCATTGATCACAATTGATTCATATGTATCACAGTCCGTTCACATTGATCACAATGGATTCATTTTGTCCACAGCCTGATTCAATTGATCACAATTGATTCATATGGATCATTGTCTGTTTGTATTGATCAATATTGACTGATATGGATCACAGTTGGTTCCTATTGATCACAATTGATTCATATGGATCACAGTCTGTTCCCATTGATCACAATTGATTTATATGGATCACAGTCTGTTCCTATTTATCACAATTGATTCATATGGATCACAGTCTGTTCCTAATGATCACAATTGATTCATATGGACATAGAGTGTTCCCATTGATCACAATTGATTAATATGGATCACTGTCTGTTCCCATTGATCACAAATGATTCATATGGATCACAGTCTGTTCCTATTGATCACAATTGATTAATATGGATCACAGTCTGTTCCTATTGATCACAATTGATTCATATGGATCACAGTCTGTTCACATTGATCACAATTGTTTCATTTTGATCACAGTCTGTTCCTCTGGATCACAATTGATTCATAGGGATCACAGTCTGTTTCCATTGATCACAGTTGATTCATTTGGATCACAGTCTGATCCCCTTGATCACAATTGATTTATATGGATCGCAGTCTGTTCCTATTGATCACAATTGATTCACATGGATAACGGTCGGTTCCCATTGATCACAATTGATTCATATGTATCACAGTCCGTTCACATTGATCACAATGGATTCATTTTGCCAACAGCCTGATTCAATTGATCACAAATGATTCATATGGATCATTGTCTGTTTCTTTGATCAATATTGATTCATATGGATCCCAGTTGATTCGTATTGATCAGAATTGATTAATATGGATCACAGTCTGTTCCTGTTGATCACAATTGATTCATATGGATCACAGTCTGTTCCCATTGATCACAATTGATTTATATGGATCACAGTCTGTTCCTATTGATCACAATTGATTCATATTGATCACGGTCTGTTTCTATTGATCACAATTGATTAATATGGATCGCAGTCTGTTCCTATTGATCACAATAGGTTCATATGGATCACAGACTGTTCCTATTGATCACAATTGATTCATATGAATCACAGTCTGTTCCTCTTGATCACCATTGATTCATATGGATCACAGTCTGTTTCCCTTGATCACAATTGATTCATATGGATCACAGTCTGTTCCTATTGATCACAATTGATTCATATGGATCACCGACTGTTCCTATTGATCACAATTGATTCATATGGGTCACTGTCGGTTCCCATTGATCACAATTTATTTATATGGATCACAGTCTGTTTCTATTGATCACAATTGATTAATATGGATCACAGTCTGTTTCTATTGATCACAATTGATTCTTATGTATCACAGTCTGTTCCTATTGATCACAATTGATTAATGTGGATCACAGTCTGTTCCTATTGATCACAATTGATTAATATGGATCACAGTCTGTTCCTATTGATCACAATTGATTCATATGGATCACAGTCTGTTCCCATTGATCACAATTGTTTCATTTTGATCACAGTCTGTTCCTCTGGATCACAATTGATTCATTTTGATCACCGTCTGTTCCTCTGGATCACAATTGATTCATAGGGATCACAGTCTGTTTCCATTGATCACAGTTGATTCATTTGGATCACAGTCTGATCCCCTTGATCACAATTGATTTATATGGATCGCAGTCTGTTTCGCTGGATCACAATTGATTCATATGGATCACAGTCGGTTCCCATTGATCACAATTGATTCACATGGATAACGGTCGGTTCCCATTGATCACAATTGATTCATATGTATCACAGTCCGTTCACATTGATCACAATGGATTCATTTTGTCCACAGCCTGATTCAATTGATCACAATTGATTCATATGGATCATTGTCTGTTTGTATTGATCAATATTGACTGATATGGATCACAGTTGGTTCCTATTGATCACAATTGATTCATATGGATCACAGTCTGTTCCCATTGATCACAATTGATTTATATGGATCACAGTCTGTTCCTATTTATCACAATTGATTCATATGGATCACAGTCTGTTCCTAATGATCACAATTGATTCATATGGACATAGAGTGTTCCCATTGATCACAATTGATTAATATGGATCACTGTCTGTTCCCATTGATCACAAATGATTCATATGGATCACAGTCTGTTCCTATTGATCACAATTGATTAATATGGATCACAGTCTGTTCCTATTGATCACAATTGATTCATATGGATCACAGTCTGTTCACATTGATCACAATTGTTTCATTTTGATCACAGTCTGTTCCTCTGGATCACAATTGATTCATAGGGATCACAGTCTGTTTCCATTGATCACAGTTGATTCATTTGGATCACAGTCTGATCCCCTTGATCACAATTGATTTATATGGATCGCAGTCTGTTTCGCTGGATCACAATTGATTCATATGGATCACAGTCGGTTCCCATTGATCACAATTGATTCATATGGATAACGGTCGGTTCCCATTGATCACAATTGATTCATATGTATCACAGTCCGTTCACATTGATCACAATGGATTCATTTTGTCCACAGCCTGATTCAATTGATCACAATTGATTCATATGGATCATTGTCTGTTTGTATTGATCAATATTGACTGATATGGATCACAGTTGGTTCCTATTGATCACAATTGATTCATATGGATCACAGTCTGTTCCCATTGATCACAATTGATTTATATGGATCACAGTCTGTTCCTATTGATCACAATTGATTTATATGGACCACAGTCTGTTCCTATTGATCACAATTGATTCATATTGATCACAGTCTGTTTCTATTGATCACAATTGATTAATATGGATCACTGTCTGTTCCCATTGATCACAAATGATTTATATGGATCACAGTCTGTTCCCATTGATCACAATTGATTCATATGGATCACAGACTGTTCCTATTGATCACAATTGATTAATATGGATCACAGTCTGTTCCTATTTATCACAATTGATTCATATGGATCACAGTCTGTTCCTAATGATCACAATTGATTCATATGGACATAGAGTGTTCCCATTGATCACAATTGATTCATATGGATCACAGTCGGTTCCTCTTGATCACCATTGATTCATATGGATCACAGTCTGTTTCCCTTGATCACAATTGATTCACATGGATCACCGTCTGTTCTCATTGATCACAATTGATTCATATGGATCACCGTCTTTTTCCATTGCTCACAATTGATTCATATGGATCGCCGGCTGTTTCCATTGATCCCAATTGATTAATATGGATCACAGTCTGTTCCTATTGATCACAAATGATTCATATTGATCACAGTCGGTTCATATTCATCACAATTGATTCATATTGATCACAGACGGTTCCCCTTGATCACAATTGATTCATATGGATCACAGTCTGTTCCTATTGATCACAATTGATTCATATGGATCACAGTCTGTTTCTATTGATCACAATTGATTCATATGGATCACAGTCGGTTCCTATTGATCACAATTGATTCATATGGATCACAGACTGTTCCCATTGATCACAATTGATTCATATGGATCACAGTGTGTTCCCATTGATCACAATTGATTCATATGGATCACAGTCGGTTCTCATTGATCACAATTGATTCATATGGATCACAGATGGTTCCCATTGATCACAATTGATTCGTATGGGTCACAGTCTGTTCCTCTTGATCACAATTGATTAATATGTATCACAGTCTGTTCCTATTGATCACAATGGATTAATATGGATCACAGTCGGTGCCTATTGATCACAATTGATTCATATGGATCACAGACTGTTCCCATTGATCACAATTGATTCATATGGATCACAGTGTGTTCCCATTGATCACAATTGATTCATATGGAACACAGTCGGTTCCCATTGATCACAATTGATTCATATGAATCACAGTCTGTTCCTCTTGATCACAATTGATTCATATGGATCACAGTCTGTTCCTCTTGATCACAATTGATTAATATGGTTCACAGTCTGTTCCTATTGATCACAATTGATTAATATGGATCACAGTCGGTTCCTATTGATCACAATTGATTCATATGGATCACAGTCTGTTCACATTGATCACAATTGATTCATTTTGATCACAGACTGTTCCCATTGATCACAATTGATTCATATGGATCACAGTGTGTTCCTAATGATCACAATTGATTCATATGGATCACCGACTGTTCCCCTTGATCACAATTGATTCATGTGGTTCACAGTCTGTTCCTAATGATCACAATTGATTCATATGGATCACAGACTGTTCCTATTGATCACAATTGATTCATATGAATCACAGTCTGTTCCTCTTGATCACCATTGATTCATATGGATCACAGTCTGTTTCCCTTGATCACAATTGATTCATATGGATCACAGTCTGTTCCTATTGATCACAATTGGTTCATATGGATCACAGTCTGTTCCTATTGATCACAATTGATTCATATGGATCACAGTCTGTTCCTATTGATCACAATTGATTCATATGGATCACAGTCTGTTCCTATTGATCACAATTGATTCACATGGATCACAGTCTGTTCCTATTGATCACAATTGGTTCATATGGATCACAGTCTGTTCCTATTGATCACAATTGATTCATATGGATCACAGTCTGTTCCCATTGATCACAATTAATTCATATGGATCACAGTTGGTTCCTATTGATCACAATTGATTCATATGGTTCACAGTCTGTTCCCATTGATCACAGTGGATTAATATGGATCACAGTCTGTTCCCATTGATCACAGTGGATTAATCTGCATCACAGTCTGTTCCTATTGATCACAATTGATTCATATGGATCACAGTCTGTTCCTATTGATCACAATTGATTCATTTGGATCACAGTCTGTTCCTATTGATCACAATTGATTTCTGTTGATCACAGTCTGTTCCTATTGATCACAATTGATTCATATGGATCACAGTCTGTGCCCCTTGATCACAAGTGATTCATATGGATCACAGTCTGTTCCTATTGATCACAATTGATTCATATGGATCACAGTCTGTTCCCATTGATCACAATTGATTCACATGGATCACAGTCTGTTCCCATTGATCACAATTGATTCATATGGGTCACAGTCTGTTCCCATTGATCACAATAGATTCATTTTGATCACAGTCTGTTCCTCTGGATCACAATTGTTTCATTGGGATCACAGTCTGTTTCCATTGTTCACAATTGATTCATGTGGATCACAGTCTGTTCCTCTTGATCACAATTGATTCGTATGGGTCACAGTCTGTTCCTATTGATCACAATTGATTCATATGGATCACAGTCGGTTCCCATTGATCACAATTGATTCATAAGGATCACAGACTGTTCCTCTTGATCACAATTGATTCATATGGATCACAGTCTGTTCCTCTTGATCACAATTGATTCATATGGATCACAGTCTGTTCCTCCTGATCACAATTGATTCATATGGGTCACAGTCTGTTCCTCTTGATCACAATTGATTCATATGGATCACAGTCTGTTCCCCTTGATCACAATTGATTCATATGGATCACAGTCTGTTTCTATTGATCACAATTGATTCATATGGATCACAGTCTGTTCCTATTGATCACAATTGATTAATATGGATCACAGTCTGTTCCTATTGATAACAATTGATTCATATGGATCACAGTCAGTTCCTATTGATCACAATTGATTCATATGGATCACAGTCTGTTCACATTGATCACAATTGATTCATTTTGATCACGGTCTGTTCCTCTGGATCACAATTGATTCATAGGGATCACAGTCTGTTTCCATTGATCACAATTGATTCATATGGATCACAGTCTGTTCCTATTGATCACCATTTATTCATATGGGTCACAGGCTGTTCCCCTTGATCACAATTGATTGATATGGATCGCAGTCTGTTTCACTTGATCACAATTGATTCATATGGATCACTGTCGTTTCCCATTGATCACAATTGATTCATATGGATAACAGTCGGTTCCCATTGCTCAGAATAGATTCATATGAATCACAGTCCGTTCACATTGATCACAATGGATTCATTTTGCCAACAGCCTGATTCAATTGATCACAAATGATTCATATGGATCATTGTCTGTTTCTTTAATCAATATTGATTCATATGGATCCCAGTTGATTCGTATTGATCAGAATTGATTCATATGGATCACAGTCTGTTCCAATTGATCACAATTGATTCATATGGATCACTGTCTGTTTGTATTTATCACAATTGATTCATATGGATCACAGTTGGTTCCTATTGATGACAATTGATTCATATGGATCACAGTCTGTTCCCATTGATCACAATTGATTTATATGGATCACAGTCTGTTCCTATTGATCACAATTGATTCATATTGATCACGGTCTGTTTCTATTGATCACAATTGATTAATATGGATCGCAGTCTGTTCCTATTGATCACAATTGATTAATATGGATCTCTGTCTGTTCCCATTGATCACAATTGATTCATTTTGATCACGGTCTGTTCCTCTGGATCACAATTGATTCATAGGGATCACAGTCTGTTTCCATTGATCACAATTGATTCATATGGATCACAGTCTGTTCCTATTGATCACAATTTATTCATATGGGTCACAGACTGTTCCCCTTGATCACAATTGATTGATATGGATCGCAGTCTGTTTCACTTGATCACAATTGATTCATATGGATCACAGTCGTTTCCCTTTGATCACAATTGATTCATATGGATAACAGTCGGTTCCCATTGATCAGAATAGATTCATATGAATCACAGTCCGTTCACATTGATCACAATGGATTCATTTTGCCAACAGCCTGATTCAATTGATCACAAATGATTCATATGGATCATTGTCTGTTTCTTTGATCAATATTGATTCATATGGATCCCAGTTGATTCGTATTGATCAGAATTGATTCATATGGATCACAGTCTGTTCCAATTGATCACAATTGATTCATATGGATCACTGTCTGTTTGTATTTATCACAATTGATTCATATGGATCACAGTCTGTTCCCATTGATCACAATTGATTTATATGGATCACAGTCTGTTCCTATTAATCACAATTGATTCATATTGATCACGGTCTGTTTCTATTGATCACAATTGATTAATATGGATCGCAGTCTGTTCCTATTGATCACAATTGGTTCATATGGATCACAGACAGTTCCTATTGATCACAATTGATTCATATGAATCAGAGTCTGTTCCTCTTGATCACCATTGATTCATATGGATCACAGTCTGTTTCCCTTGATCACAATTGATTCATATGGATCACAGTCTGTTCCTATTGATCACAATTGATTCATATGGATCACCGACTGTTCCTATTGATCACAATTGATTCATATGGGTCACTGTCGGTTCCCATTGATCACAATTTATTTATATGGATCACAGTCTGTTTCTATTGATCACAATTGATTAATATGGATCACAGTCTGTTTCTATTGATCACAATTGATTCTTATGTATCACAGTCTGTTCCTATTGATCACAATTGATTAATATGGATCACAGTCTGTTCCTATTGAACACAATTGATTAATATGGATCACAGTCTGTTCCTATTGATCACAATTGATTCATATGGATCACAGTCTGTTCCCATTGATCACAATTGTTTCATTTTGATCACAGTCTGTTCCTCTGGATCACAATTGATTCATTTTGATCACCGTCTGTTCCTCTGGATCACAATTGATTCATGGGGATCACAGTCTGTTTCCATTGATCACAGTTGATTCATTTGGATCACAGTCTGATCCCTTTGATCACAATTGATTTATATGGATCGCAGTCTGTTTCGCTGGATCACAATTGATTCATATGGATCACAGTCGGTTCCCATTGATCACAATTGATTCACATGGATAACGGTCAGTTCCCATTGATCACAATTGATTCATATGTATCACAGTCCGTTCACATTGATCACAATGGATTCATTTTGTCCACAGCCTGATTCAATTGATCACAATTGATTCATATGGATCATTGTCTGTTTTTATTGATCAATATTGACTGATATGGATCACAGTTGGTTCCTATTGATCACAATTGATTCAAAAGGATCACAGTCTGTTCCCATTGATCACAATTGATTTATATGGATCACAGTCTGTTCCTATTTATCACAATTGATTCATATGGATCACAGTCTGTTCCTAATGATCACAATTGATTCATATGGACATAGAGTGTTCCCATTGATCACAATTGATTAATATGGATCACTGTCTGTTCCCATTGATCACAAATGATTCATATGGATCACAGTCTGGTTTCCCTTGATCACCATTGATTCATATGGATCACAGTCTGTTTCCCTTGATCACAATTGATTCACATGGATCACCGTCTGTTCTCATTGATCACAATTGATTCATATGGATCACAGTCTTTTTCCATTGCTCACAATTGATTCATATGGATCGCCGGCTGTTTCCATTGATCCCAATTGATTAATATGGATCACAGTCTGTTCCTATTGATCACAATTGATTCATATTGATCACAGTCGGTTCATATTCATCACAATTGATTCATATTGATCACAGACGGTTCCCCTTGATCACAATTGATTCATATGGATCACAGTCTGTTCCTATTGATCACAATTGATTCATGTGGATCACAGTCTGTTTCTATTGATCACAATTGATTCATATGGATCACAGTCGGTTCCTATTGATCACAATTGATTCATATGGATCACAGACTGTTCCCATTGATCACAATTGATTCATATGGATCACAGTGTGTTCCCATTGATCACAATTGATTCATATGGATCACAGTCGGTTCTCATTGATCACAATTGATTCATATGGATCACAGATGGTTCCCATTGATCACAATTGATTCGTATGGGTCACAGTCTGTTCCTCTTGATCACAATTGATTAATATGGATCACAGTCTGTTCCTATTGATCACAATTGATTAATATGGATCACAGTCGGTTCCTATTGATCACAATTGATTCATATGGATCACAGACTGTTCCCATTGATCACAATTGATTCATATGGATCACAGTGTGTTCCCATTGATCACAATTGATTCATATGGATCACAGTCGGTTCCCATTGATCACAATTGATTCATATGAATCACAGTCTGTACCTCTTGATCACAATTGATTCATATGGATCACAGTCTGTTCCCATTGATCACAATTGATTCATATGGATCACAGTCTGTTCCTATTGATCACAATTGATTCATTTGGATCACAGTCTGTTCCTATTGATCACAATTGATTTCTGTTGATCACAGTCTGTTCCTATTGATCACAATTGATTCATATGGATCACAGTCTGTGCCCCTTGATCACAAGTGATTCATATGGATCACAGTCTGTTCCTATTGATCACAAGTGATTCATATGGATCACAGACTGTTCCTATTGATCACAATTGATTAATATGGATCACAGTCTGTTCCTATTGATCACAATTGATTAATATGGATCACAGTCTGTTCCTATTGATCACAATTGATTCATATGGATCACAGTCTGTTCACATTGATCACAATTGTTTCATTTTGATCACAGTCTGTTCCTCTGGATCACAATTGATTCATTTTGATCACAGTCTGTTCCTCTGGATCACAATTGATTCATAGGGATCACAGTCTGTTTCCATTGATCACAGTTGATTCATTTGGATCACAGTCTGATCCCCTTGATCACAATTGATTCATATGGATCACAGTCGGTTCCCATTGATCACAATTGATTCATATGGATAACGGTCGGTTCCCATTGATCACAATTGATTCATATGTATCACAGTCCGTTCACATTGATCACAATGGATTCATTTTGTCCACAGCCTGATTCAATTGATCACAATTGATTCATATGGATCATTGTCTGTTTGTATTGATCAATATTGACTGATATGGATCACAGTTGGTTCCTATTGATCACAATTGATTCATATGGATCACAGTCTGTTCCCATTGATCACAATTGATTTATATGGATCACAGTCTGTTCCTATTGATCACAATTGATTCATATTGATCACAGTCTGTTTCTATTGATCACAATTGATTAATATGGATCACTGTCTGTTCCCATTGATCACAAATGATTTATATGGATCACAGTCTGTTCCCATTGATCACAATTGATTCATATGGATCACAGACTGTTCCTATTGATCACAATTGATTAATATGGATCACAGTCTGTTCCTATTTATCACAATTGATTCATATGGATCACAGTCTGTTCCTAATGACCACAATTGATTCATATGGACATAGAGTGTTCCCATTGATCACAATTGATTCATATGGATCACAGTCGGTTCCTCTTGATCACCATTGATTCATATGGATCACAGTCTGTTTCCCTTGATCACAATTGATTCACATGGATCACCGTCTGTTCTCATTGATCACAATTGATTCATATGGATCACAGTCTTTTTCCATTGCTCACAATTGATTCATATGGATCGCCGGCTGTTTCCATTGATACCAATTGATTAATATGGATCACAGTCTGTTCCTATTGATCACAATTGATTCATATTGATCACAGTCGGTTCATATTCATCACAATTGATTCATATTGATCACAGACGGTTCCCCTTGATCACAATTGATTCATATGGATCACAGTCTGTTCCTATTGATCACAATTGATTCATATGGATCACAGTCTGTTTCTATTGATCACAATTGATTCATATGGATCACAGTCGGTTCCTATTGATCACAATTGATTCATATGGATCACAGACTGTTCCCATTGATCACAATTGATTCATATGGATCACAGTGTGTTCCCATTGATCACAATTGATTCATATGGATCACAGTAGGTTCCCATTGATCACAATTTATTCATATGGATCACAGATGGTTCCCATTGATCACAATTGATTCGTATGGGTCACAGTCTGTTCCTCTTGATCACAATTGATTAATATGTATCACAGTCTGTTCCTATTGATCACAATGGATTAATATGGATCACAGTCGGTGCCTATTGATCACAATTGATTCATATGGATCACAGACTGTTCCCATTGATCACAATTGATTCATATGGATCACAGTGTGTTCCCATTGATCACAATTGATTCATATGGAACACAGTCGGTTCCCATTGATCACAATTGATTCATATGAATCACAGTCTGTTCCTCTTGATCACAATTGATTCATATGGATCACAGTCTGTTCCTCTTGATCACAATTGATTAATATGGTTCACAGTCTGTTCCTATTGATCACAATTGATTAATATGGATCACAGTCGGTTCCTATTGATCACAATTGATTCATATGGATCACAGTCTGTTCACATTGATCACAATTGATTCATTTTGATCACAGACTGTTCCCATTGATCACAATTGATTCATATGGATCACAGTGTGTTCCTAATGATCACAATTGATTCATATGGATCACCGACTGCTCCCCTTGTTCACAATTGATTCATGTGGTTCACAGTCTGTTCCTAATGATCACAATTGATTCATATGGATCACAGACTGTTCCTATTGATCACAATTGATTCATATGAATCACAGTCTGTTCCTCTTGATCACCATTGATTCATATGGATCACAGTCTGTTTCCCTTGATCACAATTGATTCATATGGATCACAGTCTGTTCCTATTGATCACAATTGGTTCATATGGATCACAGTCTGTTCCTATTGATCACAATTGATTCATATGGATCACAGTCTGTTCCTATTGATCACAATTGATTCATATGGATCACAGTCTGTTCCTATTGATCACAATTGATTCACATGGATCACAGTCTGTTCCTATTGATCACAATTGGTTCATATGGATCACAGTCTGTTCCTATTGATCACAATTGATTCATATGGATCACAGTCTGTTCCCATTGATCACAATTAATTCATATGGATCACAGTTGGTTCCTATTGATCACAATTGATTCATATGGTTCACAGTCTGTTCCCATTGATCACAGTGGATTAATATGGATCACAGTCTGTTCCCATTGATCACAGTGGATTAATCTGCATCACAGTCTGTTCCTATTGATCACAATTGATTCATATGGATCACAGTCTGTTCCTATTGATCACAATTGATTCATTTGGATCACAGTCTGTTCCTATTGATCACAATTGATTTCTGTTGATCACAGTCTGTTCCTATTGATCACAATTGATTCATATGGATCACAGTCTGTGCCCCTTGATCACAAGTGATTCATATGGATCACAGTCTGTTCCTATTGATCACAATTGATTCATATGGATCACAGTCTGTTCCCATTGATCACAATTGATTCACATGGATCACAGTCTGTTCCCATTGATCACAATTGATTCATATGGGTCACAGTCTGTTCCCATTGATCACAATAGATTCATTTTGATCACAGTCTGTTCCTCTGGATCACAATTGTTTCATTGGGATCACAGTCTGTTTCCATTGTTCACAATTGATTCATGTGGATCACAGTCTGTTCCTCTTGATCACAATTGATTCGTATCGGTCACAGTCTGTTCCTATTGATCACAATTGATTCATATGGATCACAGTCGGTTCCCATTGATCACAATTGATTTATAAGGATCACAGACTGTTCCTCTTGATCACAATTGATTCATATGGATCACAGTCTGTTCCTCTTGATCACAATTGATTCATATGGATCACAGTCTGTTCCTCCTGATCACAATTGATTCATATGGGTCACAGTCTGTTCCTCTTGATCACAATTGATTCATATGGATCACTGTCTGTTCCCCTTGATCACAATTGATTCATATGGATCACAGTCTGTTTCTATTGATCACAATTGATTCATATGGATCACAGTCTGTTCCTATTGATCACAATTGATTAATATGGATCACAGTCTGTTCCTATTGATAACAATTGATTCATATGGATCACAGTCAGTTCCTATTGATCACAATTGATTCATATGGATCACAGTCTGTTCACATTGATCACAATTGATTCATTTTGATCACGGTCTGTTCCTCTGGATCACAATTGATTCATAGGGATCACAGTCTGTTTCCATTGATCACAATTGATTCATATGGATCACAGTCTGTTCCTATTGATCACCATTTATTCGTATGGGTCACAGGCTGTTCCCCTTGATCACAATTGATTGATATGGATCGCAGTCTGTTTCACTTGATCACAATTGATTCATATGGATCACTGTCGTTTCCCATTGATCACAATTGATTCATATGGATAACAGTCGGTTCCCATTGATCAGAATAGATTCATATGAATCACAGTCCGTTCACATTGATCACAATGGATTCATTTTGCCAACAGCCTGATTCAATTGATCACAAATGATTCATATGGATCATTGTCTGTTTCTTTAATCAATATTGATTCATATGGATCCCAGTTGATTCGTATTGATCAGAATTGATTCATATGGATCACAGTCTGTTCCAATTGATCACAATTGATTCATATGGATCACTGTCTGTTTGTATTTATCACAATTGATTCATATGGATCACAGTTGGTTCCTATTGATCACAATTGATTCATATGGATCACAGTCTGTTCCCATTGATCACAATTGATTTATATGGATCACAGTCTGTTCCTATTGATCACAATTGATTCATATTGATCACGGTCTGTTTCTATTGATCACAATTGATTAATATGGATCGCAGTCTGTTCCTATTGATCACAATTGATTAATATGGATCTCTGTCTGTTCCCATTGATCACAAATCATTTATATGGATCACAGTCTGTTCCCATTGATCACAATTGATTCATATGGATCACAGACTGTTCCCATTGATCACAATAGATTCTTGTTGATCACAGCCCAATTCTATTGATCACATTGTGTTCCTATTGATCACAATTGATTCATTTGGATCACAGTCTGTTCCTATTGATCACAATTGATTCCTGTTGATCACAATCTGTTCCCATTGATCACAGTGGATTAATATGGATCACCGTCTGTTCCTATTGATCACAATTGATTCACATGGATCACAGTCTGTTCCTATTGATCACAATTGATTCATATGGATCACAGTCTGTTTCTATTGATCACAATTGATTCATATGGATCACAGTCTGTTCCTCTTGATCACAATTGATTCACATTGATCACAGTCTGTTCCTCTTGATCACAATTGATTCATATGGATCACAGTCTGTTCGCATTGGTCACAGTGGGTTAAGATGGATCACAGTCTGATCCGCTTGATCACAATTGATTCCTGTTGATTACAGTCTGTTTATATTTATCACATTTAATCCATTTTGATCATAATAAGTTTCTAATGATCACAATTGATTCGTATGGATCACAGACTGCGCTCCTTGATCATAATTGATTTATATTGATCACAGACTGTTCCCAGTGATCACAATAGATTCATGTTGATCACAGACCAATTCTATTGATCACATTGTGTCCCTATTGATCACAATTGATTCATATGCATCACAGTTGGTTCCTATTGATCACAATTGATTCATATTGATCACAGTCGGTTCATATTGATCACAATTGATTCATATTGATCACAGACGGTTCCCCTTGATCACAATTGATTCATATGGATCACAGTCTGTTCCTATTGATCACAATTGATTCATATGGATCACAGTCTGTTCCTATTGATCACAATTGATTCATATGGATCACAGTCTGTTCCTATTGATCACAATTGATTCATATGGATCACAGTTTGTTTCCATTGATCACAATTGATTCATATGGTTCACAGTCTGTTCGCATTGGTCACAGTGGGTTAAGATGGACCACAGTCTGATCCGCTTGATCACAATTGATTCCTGTTGATTACTGTCTGTTTATATTTATCACATTTAATCCATTTTGATCATAATAAGTTTCTAATGATCACAATTGATTCGTATGGATCACAGACTGCGCTCCTTGACCACAATTGATTCATATGGATCACAGTCTGTTCCCATTGATCACAATTGATTCATATGGATCACAGTCTGTTCCTATTGTTCACAATTGATTCATATGGATCACAGTCTGTTTCTATTGATCACAATTGATTCATATGGATCACATACTGTTCCTATTGATCACAATTGATTCATATGGATCACAGTCTGTTCCCATTGATCACAATTGATTCATATGGAACACAGTCTGTTCCTATTGATCACAATTGATTCATATGGATCACAGTCTTTTTCCATTGATCACAATTGATTCATATGGATCACAGTCGGTTCCCATTGATCACAATTGATTCATATGGATAACGGTCGGTTCCCATTGATCACAATTGATTCATATGTATCACAGTCCGTTCGCATTGATCACAATGGATTCATTTTGTCCACAGCCTGATTCAATTGATCACAATTGATTCATATGGATCATTGTCTGTTTGTATTGATCAATATTGACTGATATGGATCACAGTTGGTTCCTATTGATCACAATTGATTCATATGGATCACAGTCTGTTCCCATTGATCACAATTGATTTATATGGATCACAGTCTGTTCCTATTGATCACAATTGATTCATATTGATCACAGTCTGTTTCTATTGATCACAATTGATTAATATGGATCACTGTCTGTTCCCATTGATCACAAATGATTTATATGGATAACAGTCTGTTCCCATTGATCACAATTGATTCATATGGATCACAGACTGTTCCTATTGATCACAATTGATTAATATGGATCACAGTCTGTTCCTATTTATCACAATTGATTCATATGGATCACAGTCTGTTCCTAATGATCACAATTGATTCATATGGACATAGAGTGTTCCCATTGATCACAATTGATTCATATGGATCACAGTCGGTTCCTCTTGATCACCATTGATTCATATGGATCACAGTCTGTTTCCCTTGATCACAATTGATTCACATGGATCACCGTCTGTTCTCATTGATCACAATTGATTCATATGGATCACAGTCTTTTTCCATTGCTCACAATTGATTCATATGGATCGCCGGCTGTTTCCATTGATCCCAATTGATTAATATGGATCACAGTCTGTTCCTATTGATCACAATTGATTCATATTGATCACAGTCGGTTCATATTCATCACAATTGATTCATATTGATCACAGACGGTTCCCCTTGATCACAATTGATTCATATGGATCACAGTCTGTTCCTATTGATCACAATTGATTCATATGGATCACAGTCTGTTTCTATTGATCACAATTGATTCATATGGATCACAGTCGGTTCCTATTGATCACAATTGATTCATATGGATCACAGACTGTTCCCATTGATCACAATTGATTCATATGGATCACAGTCGGTTCCCATTGATCACGATTGATTCATATGGATCACAGATGGTTCCCATTGATCACAATTGATTCGTATGGGTCACAGTCTGTTCCTATTGATCACAATTGATTCATATGGATCACAGTCGGTTCCCATTGATCACAATTGATTCATATGAATCACAGTCTGTTCCTCTTGATCACAATTGATTCATATGGATCACAGTCTGTTCCTCTTGATCACAATTGATTAAAATGGATCACAGTCTGTTCCTATTGATCACAATTGATTAATATGGATCACAGTCGGTTCCTATTGATCACAATTGATTCATATGGATCACAGTCTGTTCACATTGATCACAATTGATTCATTTTGATCACCGACTGTTCCCCTTGATCACAATTGATTCATGTGGTTCACAGTCTGTTCCTAATGATCACAATTGATTCATATGGATCACAGACTGTTCCTATTGATCACAATTGATTCATATGAATCACAGTCTGTTCCTCTTGATCACCATTGATTCATATGGATCACAGTCTGTTTCCCTTGATCACAATTGATTCATATGGATCACAGTCTGTTCCTATTGATCACAATTGGTTCATATGGATCACAGTCTGTTCCTATTGATCACAATTGATTCATATGGATCACAGTCTGTTCCTATTGATCACAATTGATTCATATGGATCACAGTCTGTTCCTATTGATCACAATTGATTCACATGGATCACAGTCTGTTCCTATTGATCACAATTGGTTCATATGGATCACAGTCTGTTCCTATTGATCACAATTGATTCATATGGATCACAGTCTGTTCCCATTGATCACAATTAATTCATATGGATCACAGTTGGTTCCTATTGATCACAATTGATTCATATGGATCACAGTCTGTTTCTATTGATCACAATTGATTCATATGGATCACAGTCGGTTCCTATTGATCACAATTGATTCATATGGATCACAGACTGTTCCCATTGATCACAATTGATTCATATGGATCACAGTCGGTTCCCATTGATCACGATTGATTCATATGGATCACAGATGGTTCCCATTGATCACAATTGATTCGTATGGGTCACAGTCTGTTCCTATTGATCACAATTGATTCATATGGATCACAGTCGGTTCCCATTGATCACAATTGATTCATATGAATCACAGTCTGTTCCTCTTGATCACAATTGACTCATATGGATCACAGTCTGTTCCTCTTGATCACAATTGATTAAAATGGATCACAGTCTGTTCCTATTGATCACAATTGATTAATATGGATCACAGTCGGTTCCTATTGATCACAATTGATTCATATGGATCACAGTCTGTTCACATTGATCACAATTGATTCATTTTGATCACCGACTGTTCCCCTTGATCACAATTGATTCATGTGGTTCACAGTCTGTTCCTAATGATCACAATTGATTCATATGGATCACAGACTGTTCCTATTGATCACAATTGATTCATATGAATCACAGTCTGTTCCTCTTGATCACCATTGATTCATATGGATCACAGTCTGTTTCCCTTGATCACAATTGATTCATATGGATCACAGTCTGTTCCTATTGATCACAATTGGTTCATATGGATCACAGTCTGTTCCTATTGATCACAATTGATTCATATGGATCACAGTCTGTTCCTATTGATCACAATTGATTCATATGGATCACAGTCTGTTCCTATTGATCACAATTGATTCACATGGATCACAGTCTGTTCCTATTGATCACAATTGGTTCATATGGATCACAGTCTGTTCCTATTGATCACAATTGATTCATATGGATCACAGTCTGTTCCCATTGATCACAATTAATTCATATGGATCACAGTTGGTTCCTATTGATCACAATTGATTCATATGGATCACAGTCTGTTCCCATTGATCACAGTGGATTAATATGGATCACAGTCTGTTCCCATTGATCACAGTGGATTAATTTGCATCACAGTCTGTTCCTATTGATCACAATTGATTCATATGGATCACAGTCTGTTCCTATTGATCACAATTGATTCATATGGATCACAGTCTGTTCCCATTGATCACAATTGATTCACATGGATCACAGTCTGTTCCCATTGATCACAATTGATTCATATGGGTCACAGTCTGTTCCCATTGATCACAATAGATTCATTTTGATCACAGTCTGTTCCTCTGGATCACAATTGTTTCATTGGGATCACAGTCTGTTTCCATTGTTCACAATTGATTCATGTGGATCACAGTCTGTTCCTCTTGATCACAATTGATTCGTATGGGTCACAGTCTGTTCCTATTGATCACAATTGATTCATATGGATCACAGTTGGTTCCCATTGATCACAATTGATTCATAAGGATCACAGACTGTTCCTCTTGATCACAATTGATTCATATGGATCACAGTCTGTTCCTCTTGATCACAATTGATTCATATGGATCACAGTCTGTTCCTCCTGATCACAATTGATTCATATGGGTCACAGTCTGTTCCTCTTGATCACAATTGATTCATATGGATCACTGTCTGTTCCCCTTGATCACAATTGATTCATATGGATCACAGTCTGTTTCTATTGATCACAATTGATTCATATGGATCACAGTCTGTTCCTATTGATCACAATTGATTAATATGGATCACAGTCTGTTCCTATTGATAACAATTGATTCATATGGATCACAGTCAGTTCCTATTGATCACAATTGATTCATATGGATCACAGTCTGTTCACATTGATCACAATTGATTCATTTTGATCACGGTCTGTTCCTCTGGATCACAATTGATTCATAGGGATCACAGTCTGTTTCCATTGATCACAATTGATTCATATGGATCACAGTCTGTTCCTATTGATCACCATTTATTCATATGGGTCACAGTCTGTTCCTATTGATCACAATTGATTGATATGGATCGCAGTCTGTTTCACTTGATCACAATTGATTCATATGGATCACTGTCGTTTCCCATTGATCACAATTGATTCATATGGATAACAGTCGGTTCCCATTGATCAGAATAGATTCATATGAATCACAGTCCGTTCACATTGATCACAATGGATTCATTTTGCCAACAGCCTGATTCAATTGATCACAAATGATTCATATGGATCATTGTCTGTTTCTTTAATCAATATTGATTCATATGGATCCCAGTTGATTCGTATTGATCAGAATTGATTCATATGGATCACAGTCTGTTCCAATTGATCACAATTGATTCATATGGATCACTGTCTGTTTGTATTTATCACAATTGATTCATATGGATCACAGTTGGTTCCTATTGATCACAATTGATTCATATGGATCACAGTCTGTTCCCATTGATCACAATTGATTTATATGGATCACAGTCTGTTCCTATTGATCACAATTGATTCATATTGATCACGGTCTGTTTCTATTGATCACAATTGATTAATATGGATCGCAGTCTGTTCCTATTGATCACAATTGATTAATATGGATCTCTGTCTGTTCCCATTGATCACAAATCATTTATATGGATCACAGTCTGTTCCCATTGATCACAATTGATTCATATGGATCACAGACTGTTCCCATTGATCACAATAGATTCTTGTTGATCACAGCCCAATTCTATTGATCACATTGTGTTCCTATTGATCACAATTGATTCATTTGGATCACAGTCTGTTCCTATTGATCACAATTGATTCCTGTTGATCACAATCTGTTCCCATTGATCACAGTGGATTAATATGGATCACCGTCTGTTCCTATTGATCACAATTGATTCACATGGATCACAGTCTGTTCCTATTGATCACAATTGATTCATATGGATCACAGTCTGTTTCTATTGATCACAATTGATTCATATGGATCACAGTCTGTTCCTCTTGATCACAATTGATTCACATTGATCACAGTCTGTTCCTCTTGATCACAATTGATTCATATGGATCACAGTCTGTTCGCATTGGTCACAGTGGGTTAAGATGGATCACAGTCTGATCCGCTTGATCACAATTGATTCCTGTTGATTACAGTCTGTTTATATTTATCACATTTAATCCATTTTGATCATAATAAGTTTCTAATGATCACAATTGATTCGTATGGATCACAGACTGCGCTCCTTGATCACAATTGATTTATATTGATCACAGACTGTTCCCAGTGATCACAATAGATTCATGTTGATCACAGACCAATTCTATTGATCACATTGTGTCCCTATTGATCACAATTGATTCATATGCATCACAGTTGGTTCCTATTGATCACAATTGATTCATATTGATCACAGTCGGTTCATATTGATCACAATTGATTCATATTGATCACAGACGGTTCCCCTTGATCACAATTGATTCATATGGATCACAGTCTGTTCCTATTGATCACAATTGATTCATATGGATCACAGTCTGTTCCTATTGATCACAATTGATTCATATGGATCACAGTCTGTTCCTATTGATCACAATTGATTCATATGGATCACAGTTTGTTTCCATTGATCACAATTGATTCATATGGTTCACAGTCTGTTCGCATTGGTCACAGTGGGTTAAGATGGACCACAGTCTGATCCGCTTGATCACAATTGATTCCTGTTGATTACTGTCTGTTTATATTTATCACATTTAATCCATTTTGATCATAATAAGTTTCTAATGATCACAATTGATTCGTATGGATCACAGACTGTTCCCATTGATCACAATTGATTCATATGGATCACAGTCTGTTCCTATTGTTCACAATTGATTCATATGGATCACAGTCTGTTTCTATTGATCACAATTGATTCATATGGATCACATACTGTTCCTATTGATCACAATTGATTCATATGGATCACAGTCTGTTCCCATTGATCACAATTGATTCATATGGATAACGGTCGGTTCCCATTGATCACAATTGATTCATATGTATCACAGTCCGTTCACATTGATCACAATGGATTCATTTTGTCCACAGCCTGATTCAATTGATCACAATTGATTCATATGGATCATTGTCTGTTTGTATTGATCAATATTGACTGATATGGATCACAGTTGGTTCCTATTGATCACAATTGATTCATATGGATCACAGTCGGTTCCTATTGATCACAATTGATTCATATGGATCACAGTCTGTTCACATTGATCACAATTGATTCATATGGATCACCGACTGTTCCCCTTGATCACAATTGATTCATGTGGTTCACAGTCTGTTCCTAATGATCACAATTGATTCATATGGATCACAGACTGTTCCTATTGATCACAATTGATTCATATGAATCACAGTCTGTTCCTCTTGATCACCATTGATTCATATGGATCACAGTCTGTTTCCCTTGATCACAATTGATTCATATGGATCACAGTCTGTTCCTATTGATCACAATTGGTTCATATGGATCACAGTCTGTTCCTATTGATCACAATTGATTCATATGGATCACAGTCTGTTCCTATTGATCACAATTGATTCATATGGATCACAGTCTGTTCCTATTGATCACAATTGATTCACATGGATCACAGTCTGTTCCTATTGATCACAATTGGTTCATATGGATCACAGTCTGTTCCTATTGATCACAATTGATTCATATGGATCACAGTCTGTTCCCATTGATCACAATTAATTCATATGGATCACAGTTGGTTCCTATTGATCACAATTGATTCATATGGATCACAGTCTGTTCCCATTGATCACAGTGGATTAATATGGATCACAGTCTGTTCCCATTGATCACAGTGGATTAATTTGCATCACAGTCTGTTCCTATTGATCACAATTGATTCATATGGATCACAGTCTGTTCCTATTGATCACAATTGATTCATTATGGATCACAGTCTGTTCCCATTGATCACAATTGATTCACATGGATCACAGTCTGTTCCCATTGATCACAATTGATTCATATGGGTCACAGTCTGTTCCCATTGATCACAATAGATTCATTTTGATCACAGTCTGTTCCTCTGGATCACAATTGTTTCATTGGGATCACAGTCTGTTTCCATTGTTCACAATTGATTCATGTGGATCACAGTCTGTTCCTCTTGATCACAATTGATTCGTATGGGTCACAGTCTGTTCCTATTGATCACAATTGATTCATATGGATCACAGTCGGTTCCCATTGATCACAATTGATTCATAAGGATCACAGACTGTTCCTCTTGATCACAATTGATTCATATGGATCACAGTCTGTTCCTCTTGATCACAATTGATTCATATGGATCACAGTCTGTTCCTCCTGATCACAATTGATTCATATGGGTCACAGTCTGTTCCTCTTGATCACAATTGATTCATATGGATCACTGTCTGTTCCCCTTGATCACAATTGATTCATATGGATCACAGTCTGTTTCTATTGATCACAATTGATTCATATGGATCACAGTCTGTTCCTATTGATCACAATTGATTAATATGGATCACAGTCTGTTCCTATTGATAACAATTGATTCATATGGATCACAGTCAGTTCCTATTGATCACAATTGATTCATATGGATCACAGTCTGTTCACATTGATCACAATTGATTCATTTTGATCACGGTCTGTTCCTCTGGATCACAATTGATTCATAGGGATCACAGTCTGTTTCCATTGATCACAATTGATTCATATGGATCACAGTCTGTTCCTATTGATCACCATTTATTCGTATGGGTCACAGGCTGTTCCCCTTGATCACAATTGATTGATATGGATCGCAGTCTGTTTCACTTGATCACAATTGATTCATATGGATCACTGTCGTTTCCCATTGATCACAATTGATTCATATGGATAACAGTCGGTTCCCATTGATCAGAATAGATTCATATGAATCACAGTCCGTTCACATTGATCACAATGGATTCATTTTGCCAACAGCCTGATTCAATTGATCACAAATGATTCATATGGATCATTGTCTGTTTCTTTAATCAATATTGATTCATATGGATCCCAGTTGATTCGTATTGATCAGAATTGATTCATATGGATCACAGTCTGTTCCAATTGATCACAATTGATTCATATGGATCACTGTCTGTTTGTATTTATCACAATTGATTCATATGGATCACAGTTGGTTCCTATTGATCACAATTGATTCATATGGATCACAGTCTGTTCCCATTGATCACAATTGATTTATATGGATCACAGTCTGTTCCTATTGATCACAATTGATTCATATTGATCACGGTCTGTTTCTATTGATCACAATTGATTAATATGGATCGCAGTCTGTTCCTATTGATCACAATTGATTAATATGGATCTCTGTCTGTTCCCATTGATCACAAATCATTTATATGGATCACAGTCTGTTCCCATTGATCACAATTGATTCATATGGATCACAGACTGTTCCCATTGATCACAATAGATTCTTGTTGATCACAGCCCAATTCTATTGATCACATTGTGTTCCTATTGATCACAATTGATTCATTTGGATCACAGTCTGTTCCTATTGATCACAATTGATTCCTGTTGATCACAATCTGTTCCCATTGATCACAGTGGATTAATATGGATCACCGTCTGTTCCTATTGATCACAATTGATTCACATGGATCACAGTCTGTTCCTATTGATCACAATTGATTCATATGGATCACAGTCTGTTTCTATTGATCACAATTGATTCATATGGATCACAGTCTGTTCCTCTTGATCACAATTGATTCACATTGATCACAGTCTGTTCCTCTTGATCACAATTGATTCATATGGATCACAGTCTGTTCGCATTGGTCACAGTGGGTTAAGATGGATCACAGTCTGATCCGCTTGATCACAATTGATTCCTGTTGATTACAGTCTGTTTATATTTATCACATTTAATCCATTTTGATCATAATAAGTTTCTAATGATCACAATTGATTCGTATGGATCACAGACTGCGCTCCTTGATCACAATTGATTTATATTGATCACAGACTGTTCCCAGTTATCACAATAGATTCATGTTGATCACAGACCAATTCTATTGATCACATTGTGTCCCTATTGATCACAATTGATTCATATGCATCACAGTTGGTTCCTATTGATCACAATTGATTCATATTGATCACAGTCGGTTCATATTGATCACAATTGATTCATATTGATCACAGACGGTTCCCCTTGATCACAATTGATTCATATGGATCACAGTCTGTTCCTATTGATCACAATTGATTCATATGGATCACAGTCTGTTCCTATTGATCACAATTGATTCATATGGATCACAGTCTGTTCCTATTGATCACAATTGATTCATATGGATCACAGTTTGTTTCCATTGATCACAATTGATTCATATGGTTCACAGTCTGTTCGCATTGGTCACAGTGGGTTAAGATGGACCACAGTCTGATCCTCTTGATCACAATTGATTCCTGTTGATTACTGTCTGTTTATATTTATCACATTTAATCCATTTTGATCATAATAAGTTTCTAATGATCACAATTGATTCGTATGGATCACAGACTGCGCTCCTTGACCACAATTGATTCATATGGATCACAGTCTGTTCCCATTGATCACAATTGATTCATATGGATCACAGTCTGTTCCTATTGTTCACAATTGATTCATATGGATCACAGTCTGTTTCTATTGATCACAATTGATTCATATGGATCACATACTGTTCCTATTGATCACAATTGATTCATATGGATCACAGTCTGTTCCCATTGATCACAATTGATTCATATGGAACACAGTCTGTTCCTATTGATCACAATTGATTCATATGGATCACAGTCTTTTTCCATTGATCACAATTGATTCATATGGATCACAGTCGGTTCCCATTGATCACAATTGATTCATATGGATAACGGTCGGTTCCCATTGATCACAATTGATTCATATGTATCACAGTCCGTTCACATTGATCACAATGGATTCATTTTGTCCACAGCCTGATTCAATTGATCACAATTGATTCATATGGATCATTGTCTGTTTGTATTGATCAATATTGACTGATATGGATCACAGTTGGTTCCTATTGATCACAATTGATTCATATGGATCACAGTCTGTTCCCATTGATCACAATTGATTTATATGGATCACAGTCTGTTCCTATTGATCACAATTGATTCATATTGATCACAGTCTGTTTCTATTGATCACAATTGATTAATATGGATCACTGTCTGTTCCCATTGATCACAAATGATTTATATGGATAACAGTCTGTTCCCATTGATCACAATTGATTCATATGGATCACAGACTGTTCCTATTGATCACAATTGATTAATATGGATCACAGTCTGTTCCTATTAATCACAATTGATTCATATGGATCACAGTCTGTTCCTAATGATCACAATTGATTCATATGGACATAGAGTGTTCCCATTGATCACAATTGATTCATATGGATCACAGTCGGTTCCTCTTGATCACCATTGATTCATATGGATCACAGTCTGTTTCCCTTGATCACAATTGATTCACATGGATCACCGTCTGTTCTCATTGATCACAATTGATTCATATGGATCACAGTCTTTTTCCATTGCTCACAATTGATTCATATGGATCGCCGGCTGTTTCCATTGATCCCAATTGATTAATATGGATCACAGTCTGTTCCTATTGATCACAATTGATTCATATTGATCACAGTCGGTTCATATTCATCACAATTGATTCATATTGATCACAGACGGTTCCCCTTGATCACAATTGATTCATATGGATCACAGTCTGTTCCTATTGATCACAATTGATTCATATGGATCACAGTCTGTTTCTATTGATCACAATTGATTCATATGGATCACAGTCGGTTCCTATTGATCACAATTGATTCATATGGATCACAGACTGTTCCCATTGATCACAATTGATTCATATGGATCACAGTCGGTTCCCATTGATCACGATTGATTCATATGGATCACAGATGGTTCCCATTGATCACAATTGATTCGTATGGGTCACAGTCTGTTCCTATTGATCACAATTGATTCATATGGATCACAGTCGGTTCCCATTGATCACAATTGATTCATATGAATCACAGTCTGTTCCTCTTGATCACAATTGATTCATATGGATCACAGTCTGTTCCTCTTGATCACAATTGATTAAAATGGATCACAGTCTGTTCCTATTGATCACAATTGATTAATATGGATCACAGTCGGTTCCTATTGATCACAATTGATTCATATGGATCACAGTCTGTTCACATTGATCACAATTGATTCATTTTGATCACCGAATGTTCCCCTTGATCACAATTGATTCATGTGGTTCACAGTCTGTTCCTAATGATCACAATTGATTCATATGGATCACAGACTGTTCCTATTGATCACAATTGATTCATATGAATCACAGTCTGTTCCTCTTGATCACCATTGATTCATATGGATCACAGTCTGTTTCCCTTGATCACAATTGATTCATATGGATCACAGTCTGTTCCTATTGATCACAATTGGTTCATATGGATCACAGTCTGTTCCTATTGATCACAATTGATTCATATGGATCACAGTCTGTTCCTATTGATCACAATTGATTCATATGGATCACAGTCTGTTCCTATTGATCACAATTGATTCACATGGATCACAGTCTGTTCCTATTGATCACAATTGGTTCATATGGATCACAGTCTGTTCCTATTGATCACAATTGATTCATATGGATCACAGTCTGTTCCCATTGATCACAATTAATTCATATGGATCACAGTTGGTTCCTATTGATCACAATTGATTCATATGGATCACAGTCTGTTCCCATTGATCACAGTGGATTAATATGGATCACAGTCTGTTCCCATTGATCACAGTGGATTAATTTGCATCACAGTCTGTTCCTATTGATCACAATTGATTCATATGGATCACAGTCTGTTCCTATTGATCACAATTGATTCATTTGGATCACAGTCTGTTCCTATTGATCACAATTGATTTCTGTTGATCACAGTCTGTTCCTATTGATCACAATTGATTCATATGGATCACAGTCTGTTTCTATTGATCACAATTGATTCATATGGATCACAGTCTGTTCCTCTTGATCACAATTGATTCACATTGATCACAGTCTGTTCCTCTTGATCACAATTGATTCATATGGATCACAGTCTGTTCGCATTGGTCACAGTGGGTTAAGATGGATCACAGTCTGATCCGCTTGATCACAATTGATTCCTGTTGATTACAGTCTGTTTATATTTATCACATTTAATCCATTTTGATCATAATAAGTTTCTAATGATCACAATTGATTCGTATGGATCACAGACTGCGCTCCTTGATCACAATTGATTTATATTGATCACAGACTGTTCCCAGTTATCACAATAGATTCATGTTGATCACAGACCAATTCTATTGATCACATTGTGTCCCTATTGATCACAATTGATTCATATGCATCACAGTTGGTTCCTATTGATCACAATTGATTCATATTGATCACAGTCGGTTCATATTGATCACAATTGATTCATATTGATCACAGACGGTTCCCCTTGATCACAATTGATTCATATGGATCACAGTCTGTTCCTATTGATCACAATTGATTCATATGGATCACAGTCTGTTCCTATTGATCACAATTGATTCATATGGATCACAGTCTGTTCCTATTGATCACAATTGATTCATATGGATCACAGTTTGTTTCCATTGATCACAATTGATTCATATGGTTCACAGTCTGTTCGCATTGGTCACAGTGGGTTAAGATGGACCACAGTCTGATCCGCTTGATCACAATTGATTCCTGTTGATTACTGTCTGTTTATATTTATCACATTTAATCCATTTTGATCATAATAAGTTTCTAATGATCACAATTGATTCGTATGGATCACAGACTGTTCCCATTGATCACAATTGATTCATATGGATCACAGTCTGTTCCTATTGTTCACAATTGATTCATATGGATCACAGTCTGTTTCTATTGATCACAATTGATTCATATGGATCACATACTGTTCCTATTGATCACAATTGATTCATATGGATCACAGTCTGTTCCCATTGATCACAATTGATTCATATGGATAACGGTCGGTTCCCATTGATCACAATTGATTCATATGTATCACAGTCCGTTCACATTGATCACAATGGATTCATTTTGTCCACAGCCTGATTCAATTGATCACAATTGATTCATATGGATCATTGTCTGTTTGTATTGATCAATATTGACTGAAATGGATCACAGTTGGTTCCTATTGATCACAATTGATTCATATGGATCACAGTCGGTTCCTATTGATCACAATTGATTCATATGGATCACAGTCTGTTCACATTGATCACAATTGATTCACATGGATCACCGACTGTTCCCCTTGATCACAATTGATTCATGTGGTTCACAGTCTGTTCCTAATGATCACAATTGATTCATATGGATCACAGACTGTTCCTATTGATCACAATTGATTCATATGAATCACAGTCTGTTCCTCTTGATCACCATTGATTCATATGGATCACAGTCTGTTTCCCTTGATCACAATTGATTCATATGGATCACAGTCTGTTCCTATTGATCACAATTGGTTCATATGGATCACAGTCTGTTCCTATTGATCACAATTGATTCATATGGATCACAGTCTGTTCCTATTGATCACAATTGATTCATATGGATCACAGTCTGTTCCTATTGATCACAATTGATTCACATGGATCACAGTCTGTTCCTATTGATCACAATTGGTTCATATGGATCACAGTCTGTTCCTATTGATCACAATTGATTCATATGGATCACAGTCTGTTCCCATTGATCACAATTAATTCATATGGATCACAGTTGGTTCCTATTGATCACAATTGATTCATATGGATCACAGTCTGTTCCCATTGATCACAGTGGATTAATATGGATCACAGTCTGTTCCCATTGATCACAGTGGATTAATTTGCATCACAGTCTGTTCCTATTGATCACAATTGATTCATATGGATCACAGTCTGTTCCTATTGATCACAATTGATTCATATGGATCACAGTCTGTTCCCATTGATCACAATTGATTCACATGGATCACAGTCTGTTCCCATTGATCACAATTGATTCATATGGGTCACAGTCTGTTCCCATTGATCACAATAGATTCATTTTGATCACAGTCTGTTCCTCTGGATCACAATTGTTTCATTGGGATCACAGTCTGTTTCCATTGTTCACAATTGATTCATGTGGATCACAGTCTGTTCCTCTTGATCACAATTGATTCGTATGGGTCACAGTCTGTTCCTATTGATCACAATTGATTCATATGGATCACAGTCGGTTCCCATTGATCACAATTGATTCATAAGGATCACAGACTGTTCCTCTTGATCACAATTGATTCATATGGATCACAGTCTGTTCCTCTTGATCACAATTGATTCATATGGATCACAGTCTGTTCCTCCTGATCACAATTGATTCATATGGGTCACAGTCTGTTCCTCTTGATCACAATTGATTCATATGGATCACTGTCTGTTCCCCTTGATCACAATTGATTCATATGGATCACAGTCTGTTTCTATTGATCACAATTGATTCATATGGATCACAGTCTGTTCCTATTGATCACAATTGATTAATATGGATCACAGTCTGTTCCTATTGATAACAATTGATTCATATGGATCACAGTCAGTTCCTATTGATCACAATTGATTCATATGGATCACAGTCTGTTCACATTGATCACAATTGATTCATTTTGATCACGGTCTGTTCCTCTGGATCACAATTGATTCATAGGGATCACAGTCTGTTTCCATTGATCACAATTGATTCATATGGATCACAGTCTGTTCCTATTGATCACCATTTATTCGTATGGGTCACAGGCTGTTCCCCTTGATCACAATTGATTGATATGGATCGCAGTCTGTTTCACTTGATCACAATTGATTCATATGGATCACTGTCGTTTCCCATTGATCACAATTGATTCATATGGATAACAGTCGGTTCCCATTGATCAGAATAGATTCATATGAATCACAGTCCGTTCACATTGATCACAATGGATTCATTTTGCCAACAGCCTGATTCAATTGATCACAAATGATTCATATGGATCATTGTCTGTTTCTTTAATCAATATTGATTCATATGGATCCCAGTTGATTCGTATTGATCAGAATTGATTCATATGGATCACAGTCTGTTCCAATTGATCACAATTGATTCATATGGATCACTGTCTGTTTGTATTTATCACAATTGATTCATATGGATCACAGTTGGTTCCTATTGATCACAATTGATTTATATGGATCACAGTCTGTTCCTATTGATCACAATTGATTCATATTGATCACGGTCTGTTTCTATTGATCACAATTGATTAATATGGATCGCAGTCTGTTCCTATTGATCACAATTGATTAATATGGATCTCTGTCTGTTCCCATTGATCACAAATCATTTATATGGATCACAGTCTGTTCCCATTGATCACAATTGATTCATATGGATCACAGACTGTTCCCATTGATCACAATAGATTCTTGTTGATCACAGCCCAATTCTATTGATCACATTGTGTTCCTATTGATCACAATTGATTCATTTGGATCACAGTCTGTTCCTATTGATCACAATTGATTCCTGTTGATCACAATCTGTTCCCATTGATCACAGTGGATTAATATGGATCACCGTCTGTTCCTATTGATCACAATTGATTCACATGGATCACAGTCTGTTCCTATTGATCACAATTGATTCATATGGATCACAGTCTGTTTCTATTGATCACAATTGATTCATATGGATCACAGTCTGTTCCTCTTGATCACAATTGATTCACATTGATCACAGTCTGTTCCTCTTGATCACAATTGATTCATATGGATCACAGTCTGTTCGCATTGGTCACAGTGGGTTAAGATGGATCACAGTCTGATCCGCTTGATCACAATTGATTCCTGTTGATTACAGTCTGTTTATATTTATCACATTTAATCCATTTTGATCATAATAAGTTTCTAATGATCACAATTGATTCGTATGGATCACAGACTGCGCTCCTTGATCACAATTGATTTATATTGATCACAGACTGTTCCCAGTGATCACAATAGATTCATGTTGATCACAGACCAATTCTATTGATCACATTGTGTCCCTATTGATCACAATTGATTCATATGCATCACAGTTGGTTCCTATTGATCACAATTGATTCATATTGATCACAGTCGGTTCATATTGATCACAATTGATTCATATTGATCACAGACGGTTCCCCTTGATCACAATTGATTCATATGGATCACAGTCTGTTCCTATTGATCACAATTGATTCATATGGATCACAGTCTGTTCCTATTGATCACAATTGATTCATATGGATCACAGTCTGTTCCTATTGATCACAATTGATTCATATGGATCACAGTTTGTTTCCATTGATCACAATTGATTCATATGGTTCACAGTCTGTTCGCATTGGTCACAGTGGGTTAAGATGGACCACAGTCTGATCCTCTTGATCACAATTGATTCCTGTTGATTACTGTCTGTTTATATTTATCACATTTAATCCATTTTGATCATAATAAGTTTCTAATGATCACAATTGATTCGTATGGATCACAGAGTGCGCTCCTTGACCACAATTGATTCATATGGATCACAGTCTGTTCCCATTGATCACAATTGATTCATATGGATCACAGTCTGTTCCTATTGTTCACAATTGATTCATATGGATCACAGTCTGTTTCTATTGATCACAATTGATTCATATGGATCACATACTGTTCCTATTGATCACAATTGATTCATATGGATCACAGTCTGTTCCCATTGATCACAATTGATTCATATGGAACACAGTCTGTTCCTATTGATCACAATTGATTCATATGGATCACAGTCTTTTTCCATTGATCACAATTGATTCATATGGATCACAGTCGGTTCCCATTGATCACAATTGATTCATATGGATAACGGTCGGTTCCCATTGATCACAATTGATTCATATGTATCACAGTCCGTTCACATTGATCACAATGGATTCATTTTGTCCACAGCCTGATTCAATTGATCACAATTGATTCATATGGATCATTGTCTGTTTGTATTGATCAATATTGACTGATATGGATCACAGTTGGTTCCTATTGATCACAATTGATTCATATGGATCACAGTCTGTTCCCATTGATCACAATTGATTTATATGGATCACAGTCTGTTCCTATTGATCACAATTGATTCATATTGATCACAGTCTGTTTCTATTGATCACAATTGATTAATATGGATCACTGTCTGTTCCCATTGATCACAAATGATTTATATGGATAACAGTCTGTTCCCATTGATCACAATTGATTCATATGGATCACAGACTGTTCCTATTGATCACAATTGATTAATATGGATCACAGTCTGTTCCTATTAATCACAATTGATTCATATGGATCACAGTCTGTTCCTAATGATCACAATTGATTCATATGGACATAGAGTGTTCCCATTGATCACAATTGATTCATATGGATCACAGTCGGTTCCTCTTGATCACCATTGATTCATATGGATCACAGTCTGTTTCCCTTGATCACAATTGATTCACATGGATCACCGTCTGTTCTCATTGATCACAATTGATTCATATGGATCACAGTCTTTTTCCATTGCTCACAATTGATTCATATGGATCGCCGGCTGTTTCCATTGATCCCAATTGATTAATATGGATCACAGTCTGTTCCTATTGATCACAATTGATTCATATTGATCACAGTCGGTTCATATTCATCACAATTGATTCATATTGATCACAGACGGTTCCCCTTGATCACAATTGATTCATATGGATCACAGTCTGTTCCTATTGATCACAATTGATTCATATGGATCACAGTCTGTTTCTATTGATCACAATTGATTCATATGGATCACAGTCGGTTCCTATTGATCACAATTGATTCATATGGATCACAGACTGTTCCCATTGATCACAATTGATTCATATGGATCACAGTCGGTTCCCATTGATCACGATTGATTCATATGGATCACAGATGGTTCCCATTGATCACAATTGATTCGTATGGGTCACAGTCTGTTCCTATTGATCACAATTGATTCATATGGATCACAGTCGGTTCCCATTGATCACAATTGATTCATATGAATCACAGTCTGTTCCTCTTGATCACAATTGATTCATATGGATCACAGTCTGTTCCTCTTGATCACAATTGATTAAAATGGATCACAGTCTGTTCCTATTGATCACAATTGATTAATATGGATCACAGTCGGTTCCTATTGATCACAATTGATTCATATGGATCACAGTCTGTTCACATTGATCACAATTGATTCATTTTGATCACCGACTGTTCCCCTTGATCACAATTGATTCATGTGGTTCACAGTCTGTTCCTAATGATCACAATTGATTCATATGGATCACAGACTGTTCCTATTGATCACAATTGATTCATATGAATCACAGTCTGTTCCTCTTGATCACCATTGATTCATATGGATCACAGTCTGTTTCCCTTGATCACAATTGATTCATATGGATCACAGTCTGTTCCTATTGATCACAATTGGTTCATATGGATCACAGTCTGTTCCTATTGATCACAATTGATTCATATGGATCACAGTCTGTTCCTATTGATCACAATTGATTCATATGGATCACAGTCTGTTCCTATTGATCACAATTGATTCACATGGATCACAGTCTGTTCCTATTGATCACAATTGGTTCATATGGATCACAGTCTGTTCCTATTGATCACAATTGATTCATATGGATCACAGTCTGTTCCCATTGATCACAATTAATTCATATGGATCACAGTTGGTTCCTATTGATCACAATTGATTCATATGGATCACAGTCTGTTCCCATTGATCACAGTGGATTAATATGGATCACAGTCTGTTCCCATTGATCACAGTGGATTAATTTGCATCACAGTCTGTTCCTATTGATCACAATTGATTCATATGGATCACAGTCTGTTCCTATTGATCACAATTGATTCATTTGGATCACAGTCTGTTCCTATTGATCACAATTGATTTCTGTTGATCACAGTCTGTTCCTATTGATCACAATTGATTAATATGGATCACAGACTGTTCGCATTGATCACAATTGATTCATATGGATCACAGTGTGTTCCCATTGATCACAATTGATTCATATGGATCACAGTCGGTTCTCATTGATCACAATTGATTCATATGGATCACAGATGGTTCCCATTGATCACAATTGATTCGTATGGGTCACAGTCTGTTCCTCTTGATCACAATTGAATAATATGGATCACAGTCTGTTCCTATTGATCACAATTGATTCATATGGATCACAGTCTGTGCCCCTTGATCACAAGTGATTCATATGGATCACAGTCTGTTCCTATTGATCACAATTGATTCATATGGATCACAGTCTGTTCCTATTGATCACAATTGATTCATTTGGATCACAGTCTGTTCCTATTGATCACAATTGATTTCTGTTGATCACAGTCTGTTCCTATTGATCACAATTGATTCATATGGATCACAGTCTGTGCCCCTTGATCACAAGTGATTCATATGGAACACAGTCTGTTCCTATTGATCACAAGTGATTCATATGGATCACAGACTGTTCCTATTGATCACAATTCATTCATATGGGTCACTGTCGGTTCCCATTGATCACAATTTATTTATATGGATCACAGTCTGTTCCTATTGATCACAATTGATTAATATGGATCACAGTCTGTTTCTATTGATCACAATTGATTCATATGGATCACAGTCTGTTCCTATTGATCACAATTGATTAATATGGATCACAGTCTGTTCCTATTGATCACAATTGATTAATATGGATCACAGTCTGTTCCTATTGATCACAATTGATTCATATGGATCACAGTCTGTTCACATTGATCACAATTGTTTCATTTTGATCACAGTCTGTTCCTCTGGATCACAATTGATTCATTTTGATCACAGTCTGTTCCTCTGGATCACAATTGATTCATAGGGATCACAGTCTGTTTCCATTGATCACAGTTGATTCATTTGGATCACAGTCTGATCCCCTTGATCACAATTGATTTATATGGATCGCAGTCTGTTTCGCTGGATCACAATTGATTCATATGGATCACAGTCGGTTCCCATTGATCACAATTGATTCATATGGATAACGGTCGGTTCCCATTGATCACAATTGATTCATATGTATCACAGTCCGTTCACATTGATCACAATGGATTCATTTTGTCCACAGCCTGATTCAATTGATCACAATTGATTCATATGGATCATTGTCTGTTTGTATTGATCAATATTGACTGATATGGATCACAGTTGGTTCCTATTGATCACAATTGATTCATATGGATCACAGTCTGTTCCCATTGATCACAATTGATTTATATGGATCACAGTCTGTTCCTATTGATCACAATTGATTCATATTGATCACAGTCTGTTTCTATTGATCACAATTGATTAATATGGATCACTGTCTGTTCCCATTGATCACAAATGATTTATATGGATCACAGTCTGTTCCCATTGATCACAATTGATTCATATGGATCACAGACTGTTCCTATTGATCACAATTGATTCATATGGATCACAGTCTGTTCCTATTTATCACAATTGATTCATATGGATCACAGTCTGTTCCTAATGATCACAATTGATTCATATGGACATAGAGTGTTCCCATTGATCACAATTGATTCATATGGATCACAGTCGGTTCCTCTTGATCACCATTGATTCATATGGATCACGGTCTGTTTCCCTTGATCACAATTGATTCACATGGATCACCTTCTGTTCTCATTGATCACAATTGATTCATATGGATCACAGTCTTTTTCCATTGCTCACAATTGATTCATATGGATCGCCGGCTGTTTCCATTGATCCCAATTGATTAATATGGATCACAGTCTCTTCCTATTGATCACAATTGATTCATATTGATCACAGTCGGTTCATATTCATCACAATTGATTCATATTGATCACAGACGGTTCCCCTTGATCACAATTGATTCATATGGATCACAGTCTGTTCCTATTGATCACATTTGATTCATATGGATCACAGTCTGTTTCTATTGATCACAATTGATTCATATGGATCACAGTCGGTTCCTATTGATCACAATTGATTCATATGGATCACAGAATGTTCCCATTGATCACAATTGATTCATATGGATCACAGTGTGTTCCCATTGATCACAATTGATTCATATGGATCACAGTCGGTTCCCATTGATCACAATTGATTCATATGGATTACAGATGGTTCCCATTGATCACAATTGATTCGTATGGCTCACAGTCTGTTCCTCTTGATCACAATTGATTAATATGTATCACAGTCTGTTCCTATTGATCACAATGGATTAATATGGATCACAGTCGGTGCCTATTGATCACAATTGATTCATATGGATCACAGACTGTTCCCATTGATCACAATTGATTCATATGGATCACAGTGTGTTCCCATTGATCACAATTGATTCATATGGAACACAGTCGGTTCCCATTGATCACAATTGATTCATATGAATCACAGTCTGTTCCTCTTGATCACAATTGATTCATATGGATCACAGTCTGTTCCTCTTGATCACAATTGATTAATATGGTTCACAGTCTGTTCCTATTGATCACAATTGATTAATATGGATCACAGTCGGTTCCTATTGATCACAATTGATTCATATGGATCACAGTCTGTTCACATTGATCACAATTGATTCATTTTGATCACAGACTGTTCCCATTGATCACAATTGATTCATATGGATCACAGTGTGTTCCTAATGATCACAATTGATTCATATGGATCACCGACTGTTCCCCTTGATCACAATTGATTCATGTGGTTCACAGTCTGTTCCTAATGATCACAATTGATTCATATGGATCACAGACTGTTCCTATTGATCACAATTGATTCATATGAATCACAGTCTGTTCCTCTTGATCACAATTGATTCATATGGATCACAGTCTGTTTCCCTTGATCACAATTGATTCATATGGATCACAGTCTGTTCCTATTGATCACAATTGGTTCATATGGATCACAGTCTGTTCCTATTGATCACAATTGATTCATATGGATCACAGTCTGTTCCTATTGATCACAATTGATCCATATGGATCACAGTCTGTTCCTATTGATCACAATTGATTCACATGGATCACAGTCTGTTCCTATTGATCACAATTGGTTCATATGGATCACAGTCTGTTCCTATTGATCACAATTGATTCATATGGATCACAGTCTGTTCCCATTGATCACAATTAATTCATATGGATCACAGTTGGTTCCTATTGATCACAATTGATTCATATGGTTCACAGTCTGTTCCCATTGATCACAGTGGATTAATATGGATCACAGTCTGTTCCCATTGATCACAGTGGATTAATCTGCATCACAGTCTGTTCCTATTGATCACAATTGATTCATATGGATCACAGTCTGTTCCTATTGATCACAATTGATTCATTTGGATCACAGTCTGTTCCTATTGATCACAATTGATTTCTGTTGATCACAGTCTGTTCCTATTGATCACAATTGATTCATATGGATCACAGTCTGTGCCCCTTGATCACAAGTGATTCATATGGATCACAGTCTGTTCCTATTGATCACAATTGATTCATATGGATCACAGTCTGTTCCCATTGATCACAATTGATTCACATGGATCACAGTCTGTTCCCATTGATCACAATTGATTCATATGGGTCACAGTCTGTTCCCATTGATCACAATAGATTCATTTTGATCACAGTCTGTTCCTCTGGATCACAATTGTTTCATTGGGATCACAGTCTGTTTCCATTGTTCACAATTGATTCATATGGATCACAGTCTGTTCCTCTTGATCACAATTGATTCGTATGGGTCACAGTCTGTTCCTATTGATCACAATTGATTCATATGGATCACAGTCGGTTCCCATTGATCACAATTGATTCATAAGGATCACAGACTGTTCCTCTTGATCACAATTGATTCATATGGATCACAGTCTGTTCCTCTTGATCACAATTGATTCATATGGATCACAGTCTGTTCCTCCTGATCACAATTGATTCATATGGGTCACAGTCTGTTCCTCTTGATCACAATTGATTCATATGGATCACTGTCTGTTCCCCTTGATCACAATTGATTCATATGGATCACAGTCTGTTTCTATTGATCACAATTGATTCATATGGATCACAGTCTGTTCCTATTGATCACAATTGATTAATATGGATCACAGTCTGTTCCTATTGATAACAATTGATTCATATGGATCACAGTCAGTTCCTATTGATCACAATTGATTCATATGGATCACAGTCTGTTCACATTGATCACAATTGATTCATTTTGATCACGGTCTGTTCCTCTGGATCACAATTGATTCATAGGGATCACAGTCTGTTTCCATTGATCACAATTGATTCATATGGATCACAGTCTGTTCCTATTGATCACCATTTATTCATATGGGTCACAGGCTGTTCCCCTTGATCACAATTGATTGATATGGATCGCAGTCTGTTTCACTTGATCACAATTGATTCATATGGATCACTGTCATTTCCCATTGATCACAATTGATTCATATGGATAACAGTCGGTTCCCATTGATCAGAATAGATTCATATGAATCACAGTCCGTTCACATTGATCACAATGGATTCATTTTGCCAACAGCCTGATTCAATTGCTCACAAATGATTCATATGGATCATTGTCTGTTTCTTTGATCAATATTGATTCATATGGATCCCAGTTGATTCGTATTGATCAGAATTGATTCATATGGATCACAGTCTGTTCCAATTGATCACAATTGATTCATATGGATCACTGTCTGTTTGTATTTATCACAATTGATTCATATGGATCACAGTTGGTTCCTATTGATCACAATTGATTCATATGGATCACAGTCTGTTCCCATTGATCACAATTGATTTATATGGATCACAGTCTGTTCCTATTGATCACAATTGATTCATATTGATCACGGTCTGTTTCTATTGATCACAATTGATTAATATGGATCGCAGTCTGTTCCTATTGATCACAATTGATTAATATGGATCTCTGTCTGTTCCCATTGATCACAAATCATTTATATGGATCACAGTCTGTTCCCATTGATCACAATTGATTCATATGGATCACAGACTGTTCCCATTGATCACAATAGATTCTTGTTGATCACAGCCCAATTCTATTGATCACATTGTGTTCCTATTGATCACAATTGATTCATTTGGATCACAGTCTGTTCCTATTGATCACAATTGATTCCTGTTGATCACAATCTGTTCCCATTGATCACAGTGGATTAATATGGATCACCGTCTGTTCCTATTGATCACAATTGATTCACATGGATCACAGTCTGTTCCTATTGATCACAATTGATTCATATGGATCACAGTCTGTTTCTATTGATCACAATTGATTCATATGGATCACAGTCTGTTCCTCTTGATCACAATTGATTCACATTGATCACAGTCTGTTCCTCTTGATCACAATTGATTCATATGGATCACAGTTTGTTTCCATTGATCACAATTGATTCATATGGTTCACAGTCTGTTCGCATTGGTCACAGTGGGTTAAGATGGACCACAGTCTGATCCGCTTGATCACAATTGATTCCTGTTGATTACTGTCTGTTTATATTTATCACATTTAATCCATTTTGATCATAATAAGTTTCTAATGATCACAATTGATTCGTATGGATCACAGACTGCGCTCCTTGACCACAATTGATTCATATGGATCACAGTCTGTTCCCATTGATCACAATTGATTCATATGGATAACAGTCTGTTCCTATTGTTCACAATTGATTCATATGGATCACAGTCTGTTTCTATTGATCACAATTGATTCATATGGATCACATACTGTTCCTATTGATCACAATTGATTCATATGGATCACAGTCTGTTCCCATTGATCACAATTGATTCATATGGAACACAGTCTGTTCCTATTGATCACAATTGATTCATATGGATCACAGTCTTTTTCCATTGATCACAATTGATTCATATGGATCACAGTCGGTTCCCATTGATCACAATTGATTCATATGGATAACGGTCGGTTCCCATTGATCACAATTGATTCATATGTATCACAGTCCGTTCACATTGATCACAATGGATTCATTTTGTCCACAGCCTGATTCAATTGATCACAATTGATTCATATGGATCATTGTCTGTTTGTATTGATCAATATTGACTGATATGGATCACAGTTGGTTCCTATTGATCACAATTGATTCATATGGATCACAGTCTGTTCCCATTGATCACAATTGATTTATATGGATCACAGTCTGTTCCTATTGATCACAATTGATTCATATTGATCACAGTCTGTTTCTATTGATCACAATTGATTAATATGGATCACTGTCTGTTCCCATTGATCACAAATGATTTATATGGATCACAGTCTGTTCCCATTGATCACAATTGATTCATATGGATCACAGACTGTTCCTATTGATCACAATTGATTAATATGGATCACAGTCTGTTCCTATTTATCACAATTGATTCATATGGATCACAGTCTGTTCCTAATGATCACAATTGATTCATATGGACATAGAGTGTTCCCATTGATCACAATTGATTCATATGGATCACAGTCGGTTCCTCTTGATCACCATTGATTCATATGGATCACAGTCTGTTTCCCTTGATCACAATTGATTCACATGGATCACCGTCTGTTCTCATTGATCACAATTGATTCATATGGATCACAGTCTTTTTCCATTGCTCACAATTGATTCATATGGATCGCCGGCTGTTTCCATTGATCCCAATTGATTAATATGGATCACAGTCTGTTCCTATTGATCACAATTGATTCATATTGATCACAGTCGGTTCATATTCATCACAATTGATTCATATTGATCACAGACGGTTCCCCTTGATCACAATTGATTCATATGGATCACAGTCTGTTCCTATTGATCACAATTGATTCATATGGATCACAGTCTGTTTCTATTGATCACAATTGATTCATATGGATCACAGTCGGTTCCTATTGATCACAATTGATTCATATGGATCACAGACTGTTCCCATTGATCACAATTGATTCATATGGATCACAGTCGGTTCCCATTGATCACAATTGATTCATATGGATCACAGATGGTTCCCATTGATCACAATTGATTCGTATGGGTCACAGTCTGTTCCTATTGATCACAATTGATTCATATGGATCACAGTCGGTTCCCATTGATCACAATTGATTCATATGAATCACAGTCTGTTCCTCTTGATCACAATTGATTAATATGGATCACAGTCGGTTCCTATTGATCACAATTGATTCATATGGATCACAGTCTGTTCACTTTGATCACAATTGATTCATTTTGATCACCGACTGTTCCCCTTGATCACAATTGATTCATGTGGTTCACAGTCTGTTCCTAATGATCACAATTGATTCATATGGATCACAGACTGTTCCTATTGATCACAATTGATTCATATGAATCACAGTCTGTTCCTCTTGATCACCATTGATTCATATGGATCACAGTCTGTTTCCCTTGATCACAATTGATTCATATGGATCACAGTCTGTTCCTATTGATCACAATTGGTTCATATGGATCACAGTCTGTTCCTATTGATCACAATTGATTCATATGGATCACAGTCTGTTCCTATTGATCACAATTGATTCATATGGATCACAGTCTCTTCCTATTGATCACAATTGATTCACATGGATCACAGTCTGTTCCTATTGATCACAATTTATTTATATGGATCACAGTCTGTTCCTATTGATCACAATTGATTCATATGGATCACAGTCTGTTCCCATTGATCACAATTAATTCATATGGATCACAGTTGGTTCCTATTGATCACAATTGATTCATATGGATCACAGTCTGTTCCCATTGATCACAGTGGATTAATATGGATCACAGTCTGTTTCCATTGATCACAGTGGATTAATTTGCATCACAGTCTGTTCCTATTGATCACAATTGATTCATATGGATCACAGTCTGTTCCTATTGATCACAATTGATTCATTTGGATCACAGTCTGTTCCTATTGATCACAATTGATTTCTGTTGATCACAGTCTGTTCCTCTTGATCACAATTGATTCATATGGATCACAGTCTGTGCCCCTTGATCACAAGTGATTCATATGGATCACAGTCTGTTCCTATTGATGACAATTGATTCATATGGATCACAGTCTGTTCCCATTGATCACAATTGATTCACATGGATCACAGTCTGTTTCCATTGATTACAATTGATTCATATGGATCACAGTCGGTTCCCATTGATCACAATTGATTCATATGGATCACAGTCTGTTCCCATTGATCACAATTGATTCATATGGGTCACAGTCTGTTCCCATTGATCACAATTGATTCATTTTGATCACAGTCTGTTCCTCTGGATCACAATTGATTCATTGGGATCACAGTCTTTTTCCATTGATCACAATTGATTCATATGGATCACAGTCTGTTCCTATTGATCACAATTGATTCATTGGGATCACAGTCTTTTTCCATTGATCACAATTGATTCATATTGATCACAGTCAGTTCATATTAATCACAATTGATTCATATTGATCACAGACGGTTCCCCTTGATCACAATTGATTCATATGGATCACTGTCTGTTCCCATTGATCACAAATGATTTGTATGGATCACAGTCTGTTCCCATTGATCGCAATTGATTCATATGGATCACAGACTGTTCCTATTGATCACAATTGATTAATATGGATCACAGTCTGTTCGTATTTATCACAATTGATTCATTTTGCCAACAGCCTGATTCAATTGCTCACAAATGATTCATATGGATCATTGTCTGTTTCTTTGATCAATATTGATTCATATGGATCCCAGTTAATTCGTATTGATCAGAATTGATTCATATGGATCACAGTCTGTTCCAATTGATCACAATTGATTCCTGTTGATTACAGTCTGTTTATATTTATCACATTTAATCCATTTTGATCATAATAAGTTTCTAATGATCACAATTGATTCGTATGGATCACAGACTGCGCTCCTTGATCACAATTGATTTATATTGATCACAGACTGTTCCCAGTGATCACAATAGATTCATGTTGATCACAGACCAATTCTATTGATCACATTGTGTCCCTATTCATCACAATTGATTCATATGCATCACAGTTGGTTCCTATTGATCACAATTGATTCATATGGATCACAGTCTGTTCCCGTTGATCACAATTGATTAATATGGATCGCAGTCTGTTCCTATCGATCACAATTGATTCATATGGATCACAGTTGGTTCCTATTGATCACAATTGATTCATATGGATCACAGTCTGTTCCCGTTGATCACAATTGATTCATATGGATCGCAGTCTGTTCCTATTGATCACAATTGATTCATATGGATTACAGTCTGTTCCTATTGATCACAATTGATTCATATGGATCACAGACTGTTCCTATTTATCACAATAGATTAACATGGATCACAGTCTGTTCCTATTGATCACAGTTGATTCATTTTGATCACAGTCTGTTCCTCTGGATCACAATTGATTCATTGGGATCACAGTCTGTTCCTCTGGCTCACAATTGATTCATTGGGATCACAGTCTGTTTCCATTGATCACAATTGATTCATATGGATCACAGTCTGTTCCTATTGATCACAATTGATTAATATGGATCACAGTCTGTTCCTATTGATCACAATTGATTTATATGGATCACAGTCTGTTCCTATTGATCACAATTGATTCATATGGATCACAGTCTGTTCACATTGATCACAATTGTTTCATTTTGATCATAGTCTGTTCCTCTGGATCACAATTGATTCATTTTGATCACAGTCTGTTCCTCTGGATCACAATTGATTCATAGGGATCACAGTCTGTTTCCATTGATCACAGTTGATTCATTTGGATCACAGTCTGATCCCCTTGATCACAATTGATTTATATGGATCGCAGTCTTTTTCGCTGGATCACAATTGATTCATATGGATCACAGTCGGTTCCCATTGATCACAATTGATTCATATGGATAACGGTCGGTTCCCATTGATCACAATTGATTCATATGTATCACAGTCCGTTCACATTGATCACAATGGATTCATTTTGTCCACAGCCTGATTCAATTGATCACAATTGATTCATATGGATCATTGTCTGTTTGTATTGATCAATATTGACTGGTATGGATCACAGTTGGTTCCTATTGATCACAATTGATTCATATGGATCACAGTCTGTTCCCATTGATCACAATTGATTTATATGGATCACAGACTGTTCCTATTGATCACAATTGATTCATATTGATCACAGTCTGATTCTATTGATCACAATTGATTAATATGGATCACTGTCTGTTCCCATTGATCACAAATGATTTGTATGGATCACAGTCTGTTCCCATTGATCACAATTGATTCATATGGATCACAGACTGTTCCTATTGATCACAATTGATTAATATGGATCACAGTCTGTTCCTATTTATCACAATTGATTCATATGGATCACAGTCTGTTCCTAATGATCACAATTGATTCATATGGACAAAGAGTGTTCCCCTTGATCACAATTGATTCATATGGATCACAGTCTGTTCCTATTGATCACAATTGATTCATATGGATCACAGTCTGTTTCTATTGATCACAATTGATTCATATGGATCACAGTCGGTTCCTATTGATCACAATTGATTCATATGGATCACAGACTGTTCCCATTGATCACAATTGATTCATATGGATCACAGTCGGTTCCCATTGATCACAATTGATTCATATGGATCACAGATGGTTCCCATTGATCACAATTGATTCGTATGGGTCACAGTCTGTTCCTATTGATCACAATTGATTCATATGGATCACAGTCGGTTCCCATTGATCACAATTGATTCATATGAATCACAGTCTGTTCCTCTTGATCACAATTGATTCATATGGATCACAGTCTGTTCCTCTTGATCACAATTGATTAAAATGGATCACAGTCTGTTCCTATTGATCACAATTGATTAATATGGATCACAGTCGGTTCCTATTGATCACAATTGATTCATATGGATCACAGTCTGTTCACATTGATCACAATTGATTCATTTTGATCACCGACTGTTCCCCTTGATCACAATTGATTCATGTGGTTCACAGTCTGTTCCTAATGATCACAATTGATTCATATGGATCACAGACTGTTCCTATTGATCACAATTGATTCATATGAATCACAGTCTGTTCCTCTTGATCACCATTGATTCATATGGATCACAGTCTGTTTCCCTTGATCACAATTGATTCATATGGATCACAGTCTGTTCCTATTGATCACAATTGGTTCATATGGATCACAGTCTGTTCCTATTGATCACAATTGATTCATATGGATCACAGTCTGTTCCTATTGATCACAATTGATTCATATGGATAACAGTCTCTTCCTATTGATCACAATTGATTCACATGGATCACAGTCTGTTCCTATTGATCACAATTGGTTCATATGGATCACAGTCTGTTCCTATTGATCACAATTGATTCATATGGATCACAGTCTCTTCCCATTGATCACAATTAATTCATATGGATCACAGTTGGTTCCTATTGATCACAATTGATTCATATGGATCACAGTCTGTTCCCATTGATCACAGTGGATTAATATGGATCACAGTCTGTTTCCATTGATCACAGTGGATTAATTTGCATCACAGTCTGTTCCTATTGATCACAATTGATTCATATGGATCACAGTCTGTTCCTATTGATCACAATTGATTCATTTGGATCACAGTCTGTTCCTATTGATCACAATTGATTTCTGTTGATCACAGTCTGTTCCTCTTGATCACAATTGATTCATATGGATCACAGTCTGTGCCCCTTGATCACAAGTGATTCATATGGATCACAGTCTGTTCCTATTGATGACAATTGATTCATATGGATCACAGTCTGTTCCCATTGATCACAATTGATTCACATGGATCACAGTCTGTTTCCATTGATTACAATTGATTCATATGGATCACAGTCGGTTCCCATTGATCACAATTGATTCATATGGATCACAGTCTGTTCCCATTGATCACAATTGATTCATATGGGTCACAGTCTGTTCCCATTGATCACAATTGATTCATTTTGATCACAGTCTGTTCCTCTGGATCACAATTGATTCATTGGGATCACAGTCTTTTTCCATTGATCACAATTGATTCATATGGATCACAGTCTGTTCCTATTGATCACAATTGATTCATTGGGATCACAGTCTTTTTCCATTGATCACAATTGATTCATATTGATCACAGTCAGTTCATATTCATCACAATTGATTCATATTGATCACAGACGGTTCCCCTTGATCACAATTGATTCATATGGATCACTGTCTGTTCCCATTGATCACAAATGATTTGTATGGATCACAGTCTGTTCCCATTGATCGCAATTGATTCATATGGATCACAGACTGTTCCTATTGATCACAATTGATTAATATGGATCACAGTCTGTTCGTATTTATCACAATTGATTCATTTTGCCAACAGCCTGATTCAATTGCTCACAAATGATTCATATGGATCATTGTCTGTTTCTTTGATCAATATTGATTCATATGGATCCCAGTTGATTCGTATTGATCAGAATTGATTCATATGGATCACAGTCTGTTCCAATTGATCACAATTGATTCCTGTTGATTACAGTCTGTTTATATTTATCACATTTAATCCATTTTGATCATAATAAGTTTCTAATGATCACAATTGATTCGTATGGATCACAGACTGCGCTCCTTGATCACAATTGATTTATATTGATCACAGACTGTTCCCAGTGATCACAATAGATTCATGTTGATCACAGACCAATTCTATTGATCACATTGTGTCCCTATTCATCACAATTGATTCATATGCATCACAGTTGGTTCCTATTGATCACAATTGATTCATATGGATCACAGTCTGTTCCCGTTGATCACAATTGATTAATATGGATCGCAGTCTGTTCCTATCGATCACAATTGATTCATATGGATCACAGTTGGTTCCTATTGATCACAATTGATTCATATGGATCACAGTCTGTTCCCGTTGATCACAATTGATTCATATGGATCGCAGTCTGTTCCTATTGATCACAATTGATTCATATGGATTACAGTCTGTTCCTATTGATCACAATTGATTCATATGGATCACAGACTGTTCCTATTTATCACAATAGATTAACATGGATCACAGTCTGTTCCTATTGATCACAGTTGATTCATTTTGATCACAGTCTGTTCCTCTGGATCACAATTGATTCATTGGGATCACAGTCTGTTCCTCTGGATCACAATTGATTCATTGGGATCACAGTCTGTTTCCATTGATCACAATTGATTCATATGGATCACAGTCTGTTCCTATTGATCACAATTGATTAATATGGATCACAGTCTGTTCCTATTGATCACAATTGATTTATATGGATCACAGTCTGTTCCTATTGATCACAATTGATTCATATGGATCACAGTCTGTTCACATTGATCACAATTGTTTCATTTTGATCATAGTCTGTTCCTCTGGATCACAATTGATTCATTTTGATCACAGTCTGTTCCTCTGGATCACAATTGATTCATAGGGATCACTGTCTGTTTCCATTGATCACAGTTGATTCATTTGGATCACAGTCTGATCCCCTTGATCACAATTGATTTATATGGATCGCAGTCTTTTTCTCTGGATCACAATTGATTCATATGGATCACAGTCGGTTCCCATTGATCACAATTGATTCATATGGATAACGGTCGGTTCCCATTGATCACAATTGATTCATATGTATCACAGTCCGTTCACATTGATCACAATGGATTCATTTTGTCCACAGCCTGATTCAATTGATCACAATTGATTCATATGGATCATTGTCTGTTTGTATTGATCAATATTGACTGGTATGGATCACAGTTGGTTCCTATTGATCACAATTGATTCATATGGATCACAGTCTGTTCCCATTGATCACAATTGATTTATATGGATCACAGTCTGTTCCTATTGATCACAATTGATTCATATTGATCACAGTCTGATTCTATTGATCACAATTGATTAATATGGATCACTGTCTGTTCCCATTGATCACAAATGATTTGTATGGATCACAGTCTGTTCCCATTGATCACAATTGATTCATATGGATCACAGACTGTTCCTATTGATCACAATTGATTAATATGGATCACAGTCTGTTCCTATTTATCACAATTGATTCATATGGATCACAGTCTGTTCCTAATGATCACAATTGATTCATATGGACAAAGAGTGTTCCCATTGATCACAATTGATTCATATGGATCACAGTCGGTTCCTCTTGATCACCATTGATTCATATGGATCACAGTCTGTTTCCCTTGATCACAATTGATTCACATGGATCACCGTCTGTTCTCATTGATCACAATTGATTCATATGGATCGCCGGCTATTTCCATTGATCACAATTGATTAATATGGATCTCAGTCTGTTCCTATTGATCACAATTGATTCATATTGATCACAGTCAGTTCATATTCATCACAATTGATTCATATTGATCACAGACGGTTCCCCTTGATCACAATTGATTCATATGGATCACAGTCTGTTCCTATTGATCACAATTGATTCATATGGATCACAGTCTGTTTCTATTGATCACAATTGATTCATATGGATCACAGTCGGTTCCTATTGATCACAATTGATTCATATGGATCACAGACTGTTCCCATTGATCACAATTGATTCATATGGATCACAGTGTGTTCCCATTGATCACAATTGATTCATATGGATCACAGTCGGTTCCCATTGATCACAATTGATTCATATGGATCACAGACGGTTCCCATTGATCACAATTGATTCATATGGATAACGGTCGGTTCCCATTGATCACAATTGATTCATGTGTATCACAGTCCGTTCACATTGATCACAATGGATTCATTTTATCCACAGCCTGATTCAATTGATCACAATTGATTCATATGGATCATTGTCTGTTTGTATTGATCAATATTGACTGATATGGATCACAGTTGGTTCCTATTGATCACAATTGATTCATATGGATCACAGTCTGTTCCCATTGATCACAATTGATTTATATGGATCACAGTCTGTTCCTATTGATCACAATTGATTCATATTGATCACAGTCTGTTTCTATTGATCACAATTGATTCATATGGATCACTGTCTGTTCCCATTGATCACAAATGATTTGTATGGATCACAGTCTGTTCCCATTGATCACAATTGATTCATATTGATCACAGTCTGTTCCTATTTATCACAATTGATTCATATGGATCACAGTCTGTTCCTAATGATCACAATTGATTCATATGGACATAGAGTGTTCCCATTGATCACAATTGATTCATATGGATCACAGTCGGTTCCTCTTGATCACCATTGATTCATATGGATCACAGTCTGTTTCCCTTGATCACAATTGATTCACATGGATCACCATCTGTTCTCATTGATCACAATTGATTCATATGGATCGCCGGCTATTTCCATTGATCACAATTGATTAATATGGATCTCAGTCTGTTCCTATTGATCACAATTGATTCATATGGATCACAGTCTGTTCCTAATGATCACAATTGATTCATATGGACATAGAGTGTTCCCATTGATCACAATTGATTCATATGGATCACAGTCGGTTCCTCTTGATCACCATTGATTCATATGGATCACAGTCTGTTTCCCTTGATCACAATTGATTCACATGGATCACCATCTGTTCTCATTGATCACAATTGATTCATATGGATCGCCGGCTATTTCCATTGATCACAATTGATTAATATGGATCTCAGTCTGTTCCTATTGATCACAATTGATTCATATTGATCACAGTCAGTTCATATTCATCACAATTGATTCATATTGATCACAGACGGTTCCCCTTGATCACAATTGATTCATCTGGATCACTGTCTGTTCCCATTGATCACAAATGATTTGTATGGATCACAGTCTGTTCCCATTGATCGCAATTGATTCATATGGATCACAGACTGTTCCTATTGATCACAATTGATTAATATGGATCACAGTCTGTTCGTATTTATCACAATTGATTCATATGGATCACAGTCTGTTCCTAATGATCACAATTGATTCATATGGACAAAGAGTGTTCCCAATGATCACAATTGATTCATATGGATCAGAGTCGGTTCCTCTTGATCACCATTGATTCATATGGATCACAGTCTGTTTCCCTTGATCACAATTGATTCACATGGATCACCGTCTGTTCTCATTGATCACAATTGATTCATATGGATCGCCGGCTATTTCCATTGATCACAATTGATTAATATGGATCTCAGTCTGTTCCTATTGATCACAATTGATTCATATTGATCACAGTCAGTTCATATTCATCACAATTGATTCATATTGATCACAGACGGTTCCCCTTGATCACAACTGATTCATATGGATCACAGTCTGTTCCTATTGATCACAATTGATTCATATGGATCACAGTCTGTTTCTATTGATCACAATTGATTCATATGGATCACAGTCGGTTCCTATTGATCACAATTGATTCATATGGATCACAGACTGTTCCCATTGATCACTATTGATTCATATGGATCACAGTGTGTTCCCATTGATCACAATTGATTCATATGGATCACAGTCGGTTCCCATTGATCACAATTGATTCATATGGATCACAGACGGTTCCCATTGATCACAATTGATTCGCATGGGTCACAGTCTGTTCCTATTGATCACAATTGATTCATATGGATCACAGTCAGTTCCCATTGATCACAATTGATTCATATGAATCACAGTCTGTTCCTCTTGATCACAATTGATTCATATGGATCGCAGTCTGTTCCTCTTGATCACAATTGATTCATATGGATCACAGTCTGTTCCTCCTGATCACAATTGATTCATATGGGTCACAGTCTGTTCCTCTTGATCACAATTGATTCATATGGATCACTGTCTGTTCCCCTTGATCACAATTGACTCATATGGATCACAGTCTGTTTCTATTGATCACAATTGATTCATATGGGTCACAGTCTGTTCCTATTGATCACAATTGATTAATATGGATGACAGTCTGTTCCTATTGATCACAATTGATTAATATGGATCACAGTCGGTTCCTATTGATCACAATTGATTCATATGGATCACAGTCTGTTCACATTGATCACAATTGATTCATTTTGATCACAGACTGTTCCCATTGATCACAATTGATTCATATGGATCACAATGTGTTCCTAATGATCACAATTGATTCATATGGATCACCGACTGTTCCCCTTGATCACAATTGATTCATGTGGTTCACAGTCTGTTCCTAATGATCACAATTGATTCATATGGATCACAGACTGTTCCTATTGATCACAATTGATTCATATGAATCACAGTCTGTTCCTCTTGATCACCATTGATTCATATGGATCACAGTCTGTTTCCCTTGATCACAATTGATTCATATGGATCACAGTCTGTTCCTATTGATCACAATTGGTTCATATGGATCACAGTCTGTTCCTATTGATCACAATTGATTCAGATGGATCACAGTCTGTTCCTGTTGATGACAATTGATTCACATGATTCACAGTCTGTTCCTATTGATCATAATTGGTTCATATGGATCACAGTCTGTTCCTATTGATCACAATTGATTCATATGGATCACAGTCTGTTCCTATTGATCACAACTGATTCATATGGATCACAGTCTGTTCCTATTGATCACAATTGGTTCATATGGATTACAGTCTGTTCCTATTGATCACAATTGTTTCATATGGATCACAGTCTGTTCATATTGATCACAATTGATTCATATGGATCACAGTCTGTTCCCATTGATCACAATTAATTCATCTGGATCACAGTTGGTTCCTATTGATCACAATTGATTCATATGGATCACAGTCTGTTCCCATTGATCACAGTGGATTAATATGGATCACAGTCTGTTCCCATTGATCACAGTGGATTAATCTGCATCACAGTCTGTTCCTATTGATCACAATTGATTCATATGGATCACAGTCTGTTCCTATTGATCACAATTGGTTCATTTGGATCACAGTCTGTTCCTAATGATCACAATTGATTTCTGTTGATTACAGTCTGTTCCTATTGATCACAATTGATTCATATGGATCACAGTCTGTGCCCCTTGATCACAAGTGATTCATATGGATCACAGTCTGTTCCTATTGATCACAATTGATTCATATGGATCACAGTCTGTTCCCATTGATCACAATTGATTCACATGGATCACAGTCTGTTTCCATTGATTACAATTGATTCATATGGATCACAGTCGCTTCCCATTGATCACAATTGATTCATATGGATCACAGTCTGTTCCCATTGATCACAATTGATTCATATGGGTCACAGTCTGTTCCCATTGATCACAATTGATTCATTTTGATCACAGTCTGTTCCTCTGGATCACAATTGATTCATTGGGATCACAGTCTGTTTCCATTGATCACAATTGATTCATATGGATCACAGTCTGTTCCTCTTGATCACAATTGATTCATATGGATCACAGCATGTTCCCCTTGATCACAATTGATTTATATGGATCACAGTCGGTTCCCATTGATCTCAATTGATTCATATGGATCACAGACGGTTCCCATTGATCACAATTGATTCGTATGGGTCACAGTCTGTTCCTATTGATCACAATTGATTCATATGGATCACAGTCGGTTCCCATTGATCACAATTGATTCATATGAATCACAGTCTGTTCCTCTTGATCACAATTGATTCATATGGATCACAGTCTGTTCCTCTTGATCACAATTGATTCATATGGATCACAGTCTGTTCCTCCAGATCACAATTGATTCATATGGGTCACAGTCTGTTCCTCTTGATCACAATTGATTCATATGGATCACTGTCTGTTCCCCTTGATCACAATTGATTCATATGGATCACAGTCTGTTTCTATTGATCACAATTGATTCATATGGATCACAGTCTGTTCCTATTGATCACAATTGATTAATATGGATCACAGTCTGTTCCTATTGATCACAATTGATTCATATGGATCACAGTCTGTTCACATTGATCACAATTGATTCATTTTGATCACAGACTGTTCCCATTGATCACAATTGATTCATATGGATCACAGCGTGTTCCTAATGATCACAATTGATTCATATGGATCACCGACTGTTCCCCTTGATCACAATTGATTCATGTGGTTCACAGTCTGTTCCTAATGCTCACAATTGATTCATATGGATCACAGACTGTTCTTATTGATCACAATTGATTCATATGAATCACAGTCTGTTCCTCTTGATCACCATTGATTCATATGGATCACAGTCTGTTCCTCTGGATCACAATTGATTCATTGGGATCACAGTCTGTTTCCATTGATCACAATTGATTCATATGGATCACTGTCTGTTCCTCTTGATCACAATTGATTCATATGGATCACAGCATGTTCCCCTTGATCACAATTGATTTATATGGATCACAGTCGGTTCCCATTGATCTCAATTGATTCATATGGATCACAGATGCTTCCCATTGATCACAATTGATTCGTATGGGTCACAGTCTGTTCCTATTGATCACAATTGATTCATATGGATCACAGTCGGTTCCCATTGATCACAATTGATTCATATGGATCACAGTCTGTTCCTATTGATCACAATTGATTCATATGGATCACAGACTGTTCCTATTGATCACAATTGATTCATATGGGTCACAGTCGGTTCCCATTGATCACAATTTATTAATATGGATCACAGTCTGTTCCTATTGATCACAATTGATTTATATGGATCACAGTCTGTTCCTATTGATCACAATTGATTCATATGGATCACAGTCTGTTCACATTGATCACAATTGTTTCATTTTGATCATAGTCTGTTCCTCTGGATCACAATTGATTCATTTTGATCACAGTCTGTTCCTCTGGATCACAATTGATTCATAGGGATCACAGTCTGTTTCCATTGATCACAGTTGATTCATTTGGATCACAGTCTGATCCCCTTTATCACAATTGATTTATATGGATCGCAGTCTGTTTCGCTGGATCACAATTGATTCATATGGATCACAGTCGGTTCCCATTGATCACAATTGATTCATATGGATAACGGTCGGTTCCCATTGATCACAATTGATTCATATGTATCACAGTCCGTTCACATTGATCACAATGGATTCATTTTGTCCACAGCCTGATTCAATTGATCACAATTGATTCATATGGATCATTGTCTGTTTGTATTGATCAATATTGACTGATATGGATCACAGTTGGTTCCTATTGATCACAATTGATTCATATGGATCACAGTCTGTTCCCATTGATCACAATTGATTTATATGGATCACAGTCTGTTCCTATTGATCACAATTGATTCATATTGATCACAGTCTGTTTCTATTGATCACAATTGATTAATATGGATCACTGTCTGTTCCCATCGATCACAAATGATTTATATGGATCACAGTCTGTTCCCATTGATCACAATTGATTCATATGGATCACAGACTGTTCCTATTGATCACAATTGATTAATATGGATCACAGTCTGTTCCTATTTATCACAATTGATTCATATGGATCACAGTCTGTTCCTAATGATCACAATTGATTCATATGGACATAGAGTGTTCCCATTGATCACAATTGATTCATATGGATCACAGTCTGTTCCTAATGATCACAATTGATTCATATGGATCACAGACTGTTCCTATTGATCACAATTGATTCATATGAATCACAGTCTGTTCCTCTTGATCACCATTGATTCATATGGATCACAGTCTGTTTCCCTTGATCACAATTGATTCATATGGATCACAGTCTGTTCCTATTGATCACAATTGGTTCATATGGATCACAGTGTGTTCCTATTGATCACAATTGATTCAGATGGATCACAGTCTGTTCCTGTTGATGACAATTGATTCACATGATTCACAGTCTGTTCCTATTGATCACAATTGGTTCATATGGATCACAGTCTGTTCCTATTGATCACAATTGATTCATATGGATCACAGTCTGTTCCTATTGATCACAACTGATTCATATGGATCACAGTCTGTTCCTATTGATCACAATTGGTTCATATGGATTACAGTCTGTTCCTATTGATCACAATTGTTTCATATGGATCACAGTCTGTTCATATTGATCACAATTGATTCATATGGATCACAGTCTGTTCCCATTGATCACAATTAATTCATCTGGATCACAGTCTGTTCCTATTGATCACAATTGATTCAAATGGATCACAGTCTGTTCCCATTGATCACAGTGGATTAATATGGATCACAGTCTGTTCCCATTGATCACAGTGGATTAATCTGCATCACAGTCTGTTCCTATTGATCACAATTGATTCATATGGATCACAGTCTGTTCCTATTGATCACAATTGGTTCATTTGGATCACAGTCTGTTCCTATTGATCACAATTGATTTCTGTTGATTACAGTCTGTTCCTATTGATCACAATTGATTCATATGGATCACAGTCTGTGCCCCTTGATCACAAGTGATTCATATGGATCACAGTCTGTTCCTATTGATCACAATTGATTCATATGGATCACAGTCTGTTCCCATTGATCACAATTGATTCACATGGATCACAGTCTGTTTCCATTGATTACAATTGATTCATATGGATCACAGTCGCTTCCCATTGATCACAATTGATTCATATGGATCACAGTCTGTTCCCATTGATCACAATTGATTCATATGGGTCACAGTCTGTTCCCATTGATCACAATTGATTCATTTTGATCACAGTCTGTTCCTCTGGATCACAATTGATTCATTGGGATCACAGTCTGTTTCCATTGATCACAATTGATTCATATGGATCACAGTCTGTTCCTCTTGATCACAATTGATTCATATGGATCACAGCATGTTCCCCTTGATCACAATTGATTTATATGGATCACAGTCGGTTCCCATTGATCTCAATTGATTCATATGGATCACAGACGGTTCCCATTGATCACAATTGATTCGTATGGGTCACAGTCTGTTCCTATTGATCACAATTGATTCATATGGATCACAGTCGGTTCCCATTGATCACAATTGATTCATATGAATCACAGTCTGTTCCTCTTGATCACAATTGATTCATATGGATCACAGTCTGTTCCTCTTGATCACAATTGATTCATATGGATCACAGTCTGTTCCTCCAGATCACAATTGATTCATATGGGTCACAGTCTGTTCCTCTTGATCACAATTGATTCATATGGATCACTGTCTGTTTCCCTTGATCACAATTGATTCATATGGATCACAGTCTGTTTCTATTGATCACAATTGATTCATATGGATCACAGTCTGTTCCTATTGATCACAATTGATTAATATGGATCACAGTCTGTTCCTATTGATCACAATTGATTCATATGGATCACAGTCTGTTCACATTGATCACAATTGATTCATTTTGATCACAGACTGTTCCCATTGATCACAATTGATTCATATGGATCACAGCGTGTTCCTAATGATCACAATTGATTCATATGGATCACCGACTGTTCCCCTTGATCACAATTGATTCATGTGGTTCACAGTCTGTTCCTAATGATCACAATTGATTCATATGGATCACAGACTGTTCCTATTGATCACAATTGATTCATATGAATCACAGTCTGTTCCTCTTGATCACCATTGATTCATATGGATCACAGTCTGTTCCTCTGGATCACAATTGATTCATTGGGATCACAGTCTGTTTCCATTGATCACAATTGATTCATATGGATCACTGTCTGTTCCTCTTGATCACAATTGATTCATATGGATCACAGCATGTTCCCCTTGATCACAATTGATTTATATGGATCACAGTCGGTTCCCATTGATCTCAATTGATTCATATGGATCACAGATGCTTCCCATTGATCACAATTGATTCGTATGTGTCACAGTCTGTTCCTATTGATCACAATTGATTCATATGGATCACAGTCGGTTCCCAATGATCACAATTGATTCATATGGATCACAGTCTGTTCCTATTGATCACAATTGATTCATATGGATCGCAGACTGTTCCTATTGATCACAATTGATTCATATGGGTCACAGTCGGTTCCCATTGATCACAATTTATTTATATGGATCACAGTCTGTTTCTATTGATCACAATTGATTAATATGGATCACAGTCTGTTTCTATTGATCACAATTGATTCATATGGATCACAGTCTGTTACTATTGATCACACTTGATTAATATGGATCACAGTCTGTTCCTATTGATCACAATTGATTTATATGGATCACAGTCTGTTCCTATTGATCACAATTGATTCATATGGATCACAGTCTGTTCACATTGATCACAATTGTTTCATTTTGATCATAGTCTGTTCCTCTGGATCACAATTGATTCATTTTGATCACAGTCTGTTCCTCTGGATCACAATTGATTCATAGGGATCACAGTCTGTTTCCATTGATCACAGTTGATTCATTTGGATCACAGTCTGATCCCCTTTCTCACAATTGATTTATATGGATCGCAGTCTGTTTTGCTGGATCACAATTGATTCATATGGATCACAGTCGGTTCCCATTGATCACAATTGATTCATATGGATAACGGTCGGTTCCCATTGATCACAATTGATTCATATGTATCACAGTCCGTTCACATTGATCACAATGGATTCATTTTGTCCACAGCCTGATTCAATTGATCACAATTGATTCATATGGATCATTGTCTGTTTGTATTGATCAATATTGACTGATATGGATCACAGTTGGTTCCTATTGATCACAATTGATTCATATGGATCACAGTCTGTTCCCATTGATCACAATTGATTTATATGGATCACAGTCTGTTCCTATTGATCACAATTGATTCATATTGATCACAGTCTGTTTCTATTGATCACAATTGATTAATATGGATCACTGTCTGTTCCCATCGATCACAAATGATTTATATGGATCACAGTCTGTTCCCATTGATCACAATTGATTCATATGGATCACAGACTGTTCCTATTGATCACAATTGATTAATATGGATCACAGTCTGTTCCTATTTATCACAATTGATTCATATGGATCACAGTCTGTTCCTAATAATCACAATTGATTCATATGGACATAGAGTGTTCCCATTGATCACAATTGATTCATATGGATCACAGTCTGTTCCTCTTGATCACCATTGATTCATATGGATCACAGTCTGTTTCCCTTGATCACAATTGATTCATATGGATCGCCGGCTGTTTCCATTGATCCCAATTGATTAATATGGATCACAGTCTGTTCCTATTGATCACAATTGATTCATATTGATCACAGTCGGTTCATATTCATCACAATTGATTCATATTGATCATAGACGGTTCCCCTTGATCACAATTGATTCATATGGATCACAGTCTGTTCCTATTGATCACAATTGATTCATATGGACCACAGTCTGTTTCTATTGATCACAATTGATTCATATGGATCACAGTCGGTTCCTATTGATCACAATTGATTCATACGGATCACAGACTGTTCCCATTGATCACAATTGATTCATATGGATCACAGTGTGTTCCCATTGATCACAATTGATTCATATGGATCACAGTCGGTTCCCATTGATCACAATTGATTCATATGGATCACAGACTGTTCCCATTCATCACAATTGATTCATATGGATCACAGTCTGTTCCTATTGATCACAATTGATTCATACGGATCACAGACTGTTCCCATTGATCACAATTGATTCATATGGATCACAGTGTGTTCCCATTGATCACAATTGATTCATATGGATCACAGTCGGTTCCCATTGATCACAATTGATTCATATGGATCACAGATGGTTCCCATTGATCACAATTGATTCGTATGGGTCACAGTCTGTTCCTATTGATCACAATTGATTCATATGGATCACAGTCGGTTCCCATTGATCACAATTGATTCATATGAATCACAGTCTGTTCCTCTTGATCACAATTGATTCATATGGATCACAGTCTGTTCCTCTTGATCACAATTGATTCATATGGATCACAGTCTGTTCCTCCAGATCACAATTGATTCATATGGGTCACAGTCTGTTCCTCTTGATCACAATTGATTCATATGGATCACTGTCTGTTCCCCTTGATCACAATTGATTCATATGGATCACAGTCTGTTTCTATTGATCACAATTGATTCATATGGATCACAGTCTGTTCCTATTGATCACAATTGATTAATATGGATCACAGTCTGTTCCTATTGATCACAATTGATTCATATGGATCACAGTCTGTTCACATTGATCACAATTGATTCATTTTGATCACAGACTGTTCCCATTGATCACAATTGATTCATATGGATCACAGTGTGTTCCTAATGATCACAATTGATTCATATGGATCACCGACTGTTCCCCTTGATCACAATTGATTCATGTGGTTCACAGTCTGTTCCTAATGATCACAATTGATTCATATGGATCACAGACTGTTCCTATTGATCACAATTGATTCATATGAATCACAGTCTGTTCCTCTTGATCACCATTGATTCATATGGATCACAGTCTGTTTCCCTTGATCACAATTGATTCATATGGATCACAGTCTGTTCCTATTGATCACAATTGATTCATATGGATCACAGACTGTTCCTATTGATCACAATTGATTCATATGGGTCACAGTCGGTTCCCATTGATCACAATTTATTTATATGGATCACAGTCTGTTTCTATTGATCACAATTGATTAATATGGATCACAGTCTGTTTCTATTGATCACAATTGATTCATATGGATCACAGTCTGTTCCTATTGATCACAATTGATTAATATGGATCACAGTCTGTTCCTATTGATCACAATTGATTTATATGGATCACAGTCTGTTCCTATTGATCACAATTGATTCACATGGATCATAGTCTTTTCACTATAATCACAATTGTTTCATTTTGATCATAGTCTGTTCCTCTGGATCACAATTGATTCATTTTGAGCACAGTCTGTTGCTCTGGATCACAATTGATTCATAGGGATCACAGTCTGTTTCCATTGATCACAGTTGATTCATTTGGATCACAGTCTGATCCCCTTGATCACAATTGATTTATATGGATCGCAGTCTGTTTCGCTGGATCACAATTGATTCATATGGATCACAGTCGGTTCCCATTGATCACAATTGATTCATATGGATAACGGTCGGTTCCCATTGATCACAATTGATTCATATGTATCACAGTCCGTTCACATTGATCACAATGGATTCATTTTGTCCACAGCTTGATTAAATTGATCACAATTGATTCATATGGATCATTGTCTGTTTGTATTGATCAATATTGACTGATATGGATCACAGTTGGTTCCTATTGATCACAATTGATTCATATGGATCACAGTCTGTTCCCATTGATTACAATTGATTTATATGGATCACAGTCTGTTCCTATTGATCACAATTGATTCATATTGATCACAGTCTGTTTCTATTGATCACAATTGATTAATATGGATCACTGTCTGTTCCCATCGATCACAAATGATTTATATGGATCACAGTCTGTTCCCATTGATCACAATTGATTCATATGGATCACAGACTGTTCCTATTGATCACAATTGATTAATATGGATCACAGTCTGTTCCTATTTATCACAATTGATTCATATGGATCACAGTCTGTTCCTTATAATCACAATTGATTCATATGGACATAGAGTGTTCCCATTGATCACAATTGATTCATATGGATCACAGTCTGTTCCTCTTGATCACCATTGATTCATATGGATCACAGTCTGTTTCCCTTGATCACAATTGATTCACATGGATCACCGTCTGTTCTCATTGATCACAATTGATTCATATGGATCACAGTCTTTTTCCATTGCTCACAATTGATTCATATGGATCGCCAGCTGTTTCCATTGATCCCAATTGATTAATATGGATCACAGTCTGTTCCTATTGATCACAATTGATTCATATTGATCACAGTCGGTTCATATTCATCACAATTGATTCATATTGATCACAGACGGTTCCCCTTGATCACAATTGATTCATATGGATCACAGTCTGTTCCTATTGATCACAATTGATTCATATGGATCACAGTCTGTTTCTATTGATCACAATAGATTCATATGGATCACAGTCGGTTCCTATTGATCACAATTGATTCATACGGATCACAGACTGTTCCCATTGATCACAATTGATTCATATGGATCACAGTCGGTTCCCATTGATCACAATTGATTCATATGGATCACAGTCGGTTCCCATTGATCACAATTGATTCATATGGATCACAGACGGTTCCCATTGATCATAATTGATTCGTATGGGTCACAGTCTGTTCCTCTTGATCACAATTGATTCATATGGATCACAGTCGGTTCCCATTGATCACAATTGATTCATATGAATCACAGTCTGTTCCTCTTGATCACAATTGATTCAAATGGATCACAGTCTGTTCCTCTTGATCACAATTGATTAATATGGATCACAGTCTGTTCCTATTGATCACAATTGATTCATATGGATCACAGTCTGTTCACATTGATCACAATTGATTCATTTTGATCACAGACTGTTCCCATTGATCACAATTGATTCATATGGATCACAGTGTGTTCCTAATGATCACAATTGATTCATATGGATCACCGACTGTTCCCCTTGATCACAATTGATTCATGTGGTTCACAGTCTGTTCCTAATGATCACAATTGATTCATATGGATCACAGACTGTTCCTATTGATCACAATTGATTCATATGAATCACAGTCTGTTCCTCTTGATCACCATTGATTCATATGGATCACAGTCTGTTTCCCTTGATCACAATTGATTCATATGGATCACAGTCTGTTCCTATTGATCACAATTGATTCATATGGATCACAGACTGTTCCTATTGATCACAATTGATTCATATGGGTCACAGTCGGTTCCCATTGATCACAATTTATTTATATGGATCACAGTCTGTTTCTATTGATCACAATTGATTAATATGGATCACAGTCTGTTTCTATTGATCACAATTGATTCATATGGATCACAGTCTGTTCCTATTGATCACAATTGATTAATATGGGTCACAGTCTGTTCCTATTGATCACAATTGATTTATATGGATCACAGTCTGTTCCTATTGATCACAATTGATTCACATGGATCATAGTCTGTTCACATTGATCACAATTGTTTCATTTTGATCATAGTCTGTTCCTCTGGATCACAATTGATTCATTTTGATCACAGTCTGTTCCTCTGGATCACAATTGATTCATAGGGATCACAGTCTGTTTCCATTGATCACAGTTGATTCATTTGGATCACAGTCTGATCCCCAGGATCACAATTGATTTATATGGATCGCAGTCTGTTTCGCTGGATCACAATTGATTCATATGGATCACAGTCGGTTCCCATTGATCACAATTGATTCATATGGATAACGGTCGGTTCCCATTGATCACAATTGATTCATATGTATCACAGTCCGTTCACATTGATCACAATGGATTCATTTTGTCCACAGCCTGATTCAATTGATCACAATTGATTCATATGGATCATTGTCTGTTTGTATTGATCAATATTGACTGATATGGATCACAGTTGGTTCCTATTGATCACAATTGATTCATATGGATCACAGTCTGTTCCCATTGATCACAATTGATTTATATGGATCACAGTCTGATCCTATTGATCACAATTGATTCATATTGATCACAGTCTGTTTCTATTGATCACAATTGATTAATATGGATCACTGTCTGTTCCCATCAATCACAAATGATTTATATGGATCACAGTCTGTTCCCATTGATCACAATTGATTCATATGGATCACAGACTGTTCCTATTGATCACAATTGATTAATATGAATCACAGTCTGTTCCTATTTGTCACAATTGATTCATTTGGATCACAGTCTGTTCCTAATAATCACAATTGATTCATATGGATATAGAGTGTTCCCATTGATCACAATTGATTCATATGGATCACAGTCTGTTCCTCTTGATCACCATTGATTCATATGGATCACAGTCTGTTTCCCTTGATCACAATTGATTCACATGGATCACCGTCTGTTCTCATTGATCACAATTGATTCATATGGATCACAGTCTTTTTCCATTGCTCACAATTGATTCATATGGATCGCCGGCTGTTTCCATTGATCCCAATTGATTAATATGGATCACAGTCTGTTCCTATAGATCACAATTGATTCATATTGATCACAGTCGGTTCATATTCATCACAATTGATTCATATTGATCACAGACGGTTCCCCTTGATCACAATTGATTCATATGGATCACAGACGGTTCCCATTGATCACAATTGATTCGTATGGGTCACAGCCTGTTCCTCTTGATCACAATAGATTCATATGGATCACAGTCGGTTCCCATTGATCACAATTGATTCATATGAATCACAGTCTGTTCCTCTTGATCACAATTGATTCATATGGATCACAGTCTGTTCCTCTTGATCACAATTGATTCATATGGATCACAGTCTGTTCCTCCTGATCACAATTGATTCATATGGGTCACAGTCTGTTCCTCTTGATCACAGTTGATTCATATGGATCACTGTCTGTTCCCCTTGATCACAATTGATTCATATGGATCACAGTCTGTTTTTATTGATCACAATTGATTCATATGGATCACAGTCTGTTCCTATTGATCACAATTGATTAATATGGATCACAGTCTGTTCCTATTGATCACAATTGATTAATATGGATCACAGTCGGTTCCTATTGATCACAATTGATTCATATGGATCACAGTCTGTTCACATTGATCACAATTGATTCATTTTGATCACAGACTGTTCCCATTGATCACAATTGATTCATATGGATCATAGTGTGTTCCCAATGAAAACAATTGATTCATATGGATCACAGTCTGATCCCCTTGATCACAATTGATTCATATGAATCACAGTCTGTTCCTCTTGATCACCATTGATTCATATGGATCACAGTCTGTTTCCCTTGATCACAATTGATTCATATGGATCACAGTCTGTTCCCATTGATCACAGTGGATTAATATGCATCACAGTCTGTTCCCATTGATCACAGTGGATTAATCTGCATCACAGTCTGTTCCTATTGATCACAATTGATTGATATGGATCACAGTCTGTTCCTATTGATCACAATTGATTAATATGGATCACAGTCGGTTCCTATTGATCACAATTGATTCATATGGATCACAGTCTGTTCACATTGATCACAATTGATTCATTTTGATCACAGATTGTTCCCATTGATCACAATTGATTCATATGGATCACAATGTGTTCCTAATGATCACAATTGATTCATATGGATCACCGACTGTTCCCCTTGATCACAATTGATTCATGTGGTTCACAGTCTGTTCCTAATGATCACAATTGATTCATATGGATCACAGACTGTTCCCATTGATCACAATTGATTCATATGAATCACAGTCTGTTCCTATTGATCACAGTTGATTCATATGGTTCACAGTCTGTTCCTATTGATCACAATTGATTCATATGGATCACAGTCTGTTCACATTGATCACAATTGATTCATTTTGATCACAGATTGTTCCCATTGATCACAATTGATTCATATGGATCACAATGTGTTCCTAATGATCACAATTGATTCATATGGATCACCGACTGTTCCCCTTGATCACAATTGATTCATGTGGTTCACAGTCTGTTCCTAATGATCACAATTGATTCATATGGATCACAGACTGATCCCATTGATCACAATTGTTTCATATGAATCACAATCTGTTCCTATTGATCACAATTGGTTCATATGGATCACAGTCTGTTCCTATTGATCACAATTGATTCATATGGATCACAGTCTGTTCCTATTGATCACTATTTATTCATATGGATCACAGTCTGTTCCTATTGATCACAATTGGTTCATATGGATAACAGTCTGTTCCTATTGATCACAATTGATTCATATGGATCACAGTCTGTTCATATTGATCACAATTGATTCATATGGATCACAGTCTGTTCCCATTGATCACAATTAATTCATATGGATCACAGTCTGTTCCTATTGATCACAATTGATTCATATGGATCACAGTCTGTTCCCATTGATCACAGTGGATTAATATTGATCACAGTCTGTTCCCATTGATCACAGTGGATTAATCTGCATCACAGTCTGTTCCTATTGATCACAATTGATTCATATGGATCACAGTCTGTTCCTATTGATCACAATTGGTTCATTTGGATCACAGTCTGTTCCTATTGATCACAATTGATTTCTGTTGATCACAGTCTGTTCCTATTGATCACAATTGATTCATATGGATCACAGTCTGTGCCCCTTGATCACAAGTGATTCATATGGATCACAGTCTGTTCCTATTGATCACAATTGATTCATATGGATCACAGTCTGTTCCCATTGATCACAATTGATTCACATGGATCACAGTCTGTTTCCATTGATTACAATTGATTCATATGGATCACAGTCGCTTCCCATTGATCACAATTAATTCATATGGATCACAGTCTGTTCCCATTGATCACAATTGTTTCATATGGGTCACAGTCTGTTCCCATTGATCACAATTGATTCATTTTGATCACAGTCTGTTCCTCTGGATCACAATTGATTCATTGGGATCACAGTCTGTTTCCATTGATCACAATTGATTCATATGGATCACAGTCTGTTCCTCTTGATCACAATTGATTCATATGGATCACAGCATGTTCCCCTTGATCACAATTGATTTATATGGATCACAGTCGGTTCCCATTGATCACAATTGATTCATATGGATCACAGACGGTTCCCATTGATCACAATTGATTCGTATGGGTCACAGTCTGTTCCTATTGATCACAATTGATTCATATGAATCACAGTCGGTTCCCATTGATCACAATTGATTCATATGAATCACAGTCTGTTCCTCTTGATCACAATTGATTCATATGGATCACAGTCTGTTCCTCTTGATCACAATTGATTCATATGGATCACAGTCTGTTCCTCCTGATCACAATTGATTCATATGGGTCACAGGCTGTTCCTCTTGATCACAATTGATTCATATGGATCACTGTCTGTTCCCCTTGATCACAATTGATTCATATGGATCACAGTCTGTTTCTATTGATCACAATTGAATCATATGGATCACAGTCTGTTCCTATTGATCACAATTGATTCATATGGATCACAGTCTGTTCCTATTGATCACAATTGATTCATATGGATCACAGTCTGTTCACATTGATCACAATTGATTCATTTTGATCACAGACTGTTCCCATTGATCACAATTGATTCATATGGATCACAGTGTGTTCCTAATGATCACAATTGATTCATATGGATCACCGACTGTTCCCCTTGATCACAATTGATTCATATGGATCACAGTCTGTTCCTATTGATCACAATTGATTAATATGGTTCACAGTCTGTTCCTAATGATCACAATTGATTCATATGGATCACAGACTGTTCCTATTGATCACAATTGATTCATATGAATCACAGTCTGTTCCTCTTGATCACCATTGATTCATATGGATCACAGTCTGTTTCCCTTGATCACAATTGATTCATATGGATCACAGTCTGTTCACATTGATCACAATTGTTTCATTTTGATCACAGTCTGTTCCTCTGGATCACAATTGATTCATTTTGATCACAGTCTGTTCCTCTGGATCACAATTGATTCATAGGGATCACAGTCTGTTTCCATTGATCACAGTTGATTCATTTGGATCACAGTCTGATCCCCTTGATCACAATTGATTTATATGGATCGCAGTCTGTTTCGCTGGATCTCAATTGATTCAGATGGATCACAGTCGGTTCCCATTGATCACAATTGATTCATATGGATAACGGTCGGTTCCCATTGATCACAATTGATTCATATGTATCACAGTCCGTTCACATTGATCGCAATGGATTCATTTTGTCCACAGCCTGATTCAATTGATCACAATTGATTCATATGGATCATTGTCTGTTTGTATTGATCAATATTGACTGATATGGATCACAGTTGGTTCCTATTGATCACAATTGATTCATATGGATCACAGTCTGTTCCCATTGATCACAATTGATTTATATGGATCACAGTCTGTTCCTATTGATCACAATTGATTCATATTGATCACAGTCTGTTTCTATTGATCACAATTGATTAATATGGATCACTGTCTGTTCCCATCGATCACAAATGATTTATATGGATCACAGTCTGTTCCCATTGATCACAATTGATTCATATGGATCACAGAATGTTCCTATTGATCACAATTGATTAATATGGATCACAGTCTGTTCCTATTTATCACAATTGATTCATATGGATCACAGTCTGTTCCTAATAATCACAATTGATTCATATGGACATAGAGTGTTCCCATTGATCACACTTGATTCATATGGATCACAGTCGGTTCCTCTTGATCACCATTGATTCATATGGATCACAGACTGTTCCCATTGATCACAATTGATTCATATGGATCACAGTGTGTTCCCATTGATCACAATTGATTCATATGGATCACAGTCGGTTCCCATTGATCACAATTGATTCATATGGATCACAGTCTGTTCCCATTGATCACAATTGATTCGTATGGGTCACAGTCTGTTCCTCTTGATCACAATAGATTCATATGGATCACAGTCGGTTCCCATTGATCACAATTGATTCATATGAATCACAGTCTGTTCCTCTTGATCACAATTGATTCATATGGATCACAGTCTGTTCCTCCTGATCACAATTGATTCATATGGATCACAGTCTGTTCCTCCTGATCACAATTGATTCATATGGGTCACAGTCTGTTCCTCTTGATCACAATTGATTCATATGGATCACTGCCTGTTCCCCTTGATCACAATTGATTCATATGGATCACAGTCTGTTTCTATTGATCACAATTGATTCATATGGATCACAGTCTGTTCCCATTGATCACAATTGATTCACATGGATCACAGTCTGTTTCCATTGATTACAATTGATTCATATGGATCACAGTCGCTTCCCATTGATCACAATTAATTCATATGGATCACAGTCTGTTCCCATTGATCACAATTGTTTCATATGGGTCACAGTCTGTTCCCATTGATCACAATTGATTCATTTTGATCACAGTCTGTTCCTCTGGATCACAATTGATTCATTGGGATCACAGTCTGTTTCCATTGATCACAATTGATTCATATGGATCACAGTCTGTTCCTCTTGATCACAATTGATTCATATGGATCACAGCATGTTCCCCTTGATCACAATTGATTTATATGGATCACAGTCGGTTCCCATTGATCACAATTGATTCATATGGATCACAGACGGTTCCCATTGATCACAATTGATTCGTATGGGTCACAGTCTGTTCCTATTGATCACAATTGATTCATATGAATCACAGTCGGTTCCCATTGATCACAATTGATTCATATGAATCACAGTCTGTTCCTCTTGATCACAATTGATTCATATGGATCACAGTCTGTTCCTCTTGATCACAATTGATTCATATGGATCACAGCCTGTTCCTCCTGATCACAATTGATTCATATGGGTCACTGTCTGTTCCCCTTGATCACAATTGATTCATATGGATCACAGTCTGTTTCTATTGATCACAATTGATTCATTTGGATCACAGTCTGTTCCCATTGATCACAATTGATTAATATGGATCACTGTCTGTTCCCCTTGATCACAATTGATTCATATGGATCACAGTCTGTTTCTATTGATCACAATTGATTCATATGGATCACAGTCTGTTCCTATTGATCACAATTGATTAATATGGATCACAGTCTGTTCCTATTGATCACAATTGATTCATATGGATCACAGTCTGTTCACATTGATCACAATTGATTCATTTTGATCACAGACTGTTCCCATTGATCACAATTGATTCATATGGATCACAGTGTGTTCCTAATGATCACAATTGATTCATATGGATCACCGACTGTTCCCCTTGATCACAATTGATTCATGTGGTTCTCAGTCTGTTCCTAATGATCACAATTGATTCATATGGATCACAGACTGTTCCTATTGATCACAATTGATTCATATGAATCACAGTCTGTTCCTCTTGATCACCATTGATTCATATGGATCACAGTCTGTTTCCCTTGATCACAATTGATTCATATGGATCACAGTCTGTTCCTATTGATCACAATTGATTCATATGGATCACAGACTGTTCCTATTGATCACAATTGATTCATATGGGTCACAGTCGGTTCCCATTGATCACAATTTATTTATATGGATCACAGTCTGTTTCTATTGATCACAGTTGATTAATATGGATCACAGTCTGTTCCTATTGATCACAATTGATTTATATGGATCACAGTCTGTTCCTATTGATCACAATTGATTCATATGGATCACAGTCTGTTCACATTGATCACAATTGTTTCATTTTGATCACAGTCTGTTCCTCTGGATCACAATTGATTCATTTTGATCACAGTCTGTTCCTCTGGATCACAATTGATTCATAGGGATCACAGTCTGTTTCCATTGATCACAGTTGATTCATTTGGATCACAGTCTGATCCCCTTGATCACAATTGATTTATATGGATCGCAGTCTGTTTCGCTGGATCTCAATTGATTCAGATGGATCACAGTCGGTTCCCATTGATCACAATTGATTCATATGGATAACGGTCGGTTCCCATTGATCACAATTGATTCATATGTATCACAGTCCGTTCACATTGATCGCAATGGATTCATTTTGTCCACAGCCTGATTCAATTGATCACAATTGATTCATATGGATCATTGTCTGTTTGTATTGATCAATATTGACTGATATGGATCACAGTTGGTTCCTATTGATCACAATTGATTCATATGGATCACAGTCTGTTCCCATTGATCACAATTGATTTATATGGATCACAGTCTGTTCCTATTGATCACAATTGATTCATATTGATCACGGTCTGTTTCTATTGATCACAATTGATTAATATGGATCACTGTCTGTTCCCATCGATCACAAATGATTTATATGGATCACAGTCTGTTCCCATTGATCACAATTGATTCATATGGATCACAGACTGTTCCCATTGATCACAATTGATTAATATGGATCACAGTCTGTTCCTATTTATCACAATTGATTCATATGGATCACAGTCTGTTCCTAATAATCACAATTGATTCATATGGACATAGAGTGTTCCCATTGATCACACTTGATTCATTTGGATCACAGTCGGTTCCTCTTGATCACCATTGATTCATATGGATCACAGACTGTTCCCATTGATCACAATTGATTCATATGGATCACAGTGTGTTCCCATTGATCACAATTGATTCATATGGATCACAGTCGGTTCCCATTCATCACAATTGATTCACATGGATCACAGTCTGTTCCCATTGATCACAATTGATTCGTATGGGTCACAGTCTGTTCCTATTGATCACAATAGATTCATATGGATCACAGTCGGTTCCCATTGATCACAATTGATTCATATGAATCACAGTCTGTTCCTCTTGATCACAATTGATTCATATGGATCACAGTCTGTTCCTCCTGATCACAATTGATTCATATGGATCACAGTCTGTTCCTCCTGATCACAATTGATTCATATGGGTCACAGTCTGTTCCTCTTGATCACAATTGATTCATATGGATCACTGCCTGTTCCCCTTGATCACAATTGATTCATATGGATCACAGTCTGTTTCTATTGATCACAATTGATTCATATGGATCACAGTCTGTTGCGATTGATCACAATTGATTAATATGGATCACAGTCTGTTCCTATTGATCACAATTGATTAATATGGATCACAGTCGGTTCCTATTGATCACAATCGATTCATATGGATCACAGTCTGTTCACATTGATCACAATTGATTCATTTTGATCACAGACTGTTCCCATTGATCACAATTGATTCATATGGATCATAGTGTGTTCCTAATGATCACAATTGATTCATATGGATCACAGTCTGATCCCCTTGATCACAAGTGATTCATATGAATCACAGTCTGTTCCTCTTGATCACCATTGATTCATATGGATCACAGTCTGTTTCCCTTGATCACAATTTATTCATATGGATCACAGTCAGTTCCCATTGATCACAATTGATTCATATGGATCATGTCTGTTTGTATTGAACACAATTGATTCATATGGATCACAGTCTGTTCCTATTGGTCACAATTGATTCATATGGATCACAGTCTGTTTCCATTGATCACAATTGATTCATATGGATCACAGTCTGTTTCCATTGATCACAATTGATTCATGTGGATTACAGTCTGTTCCCATTGATCACAATTGATTCATATGGATCACTGTCTGTTTGTATTGAACACAATTGATTCATATGGATCGCAGTCTATTCCTATTGTTCACAATTGATTCATATGGATCACAGACCGTTCACCTTGATCACAATTGATTCATATGGATCACAGTTTGTTCCTATTGATCACAATTGATTCATATGGATCACAGACTGTTCCCATTGATCACAATTGATTCACATGGATCACAGTCTGTTCCTATTGATCACAATTGGTTCATATGGATCACAGTCTGTTCCTATTGATCACAATTGATTCATATGGATCACAGTCTGTTCCTCTTGATCACAATTGATTCATATGGATCACAGTCTGTTCCTCCTGATCACAATTGATTCATATGGGTCACAGGCTGTTCCTCTTGATCACAATTGATTCATATGGATCACTGTCTGTTCCCCGTGATCACAATTGATTCATATGGATCACAGTCTGTTTCTATTGATCACAATTGATTCATATGGATCACAGTCTGTTCCTATTGATCACAATTGATTAATATGGATCACAGTCTGTTCCTATTGATCACAATTGATTCATATGGATCACAGTCTGTTCACATTGATCACAATTGATTCATTTTGATCACAGACTGTTCCCATTGATCACAATTGATTCATATGGATCACAGTCTGTGCCCCTTGATCACAAGTGATTCATATGGATCACAGTCTGTTCCTATTGATCACAATTGATTCATATGGATCACAGTCTGTTCCCATTGATCACAATTGATTCACATGGATCACAGTCTGTTTCCATTGATTACAATCGATTCATATGGATCACAGTCGCTTCCCATTGATCACAATTGATTCATATGGATCACAGTCTGTTCCCATTGATCACAATTGTTTCATATGGGTCACAGTCTGTTCCCATTGATCACAATTGATTCATTTTGATCACAGTCTGTTCCTCTGGATCACAATTGATTCATTGGGATCACAGTCTGTTTCCATTGATCACAATTGATTCATATGGATCACAGTCTGTTCCTCTTGATCACAATTGATTCATATGGATCACAGCATGTTCCCCTTGATCACAATTGATTTATATGGATCACAGTCGGTTCCCATTGATCACAATTGATTCATATGGATCACAGACGGTTCCCATTGATCACAATTGATTCGTATGGGTCACAGTCTGTTCCTATTGATCACAATTGATTCATATGAATCACAGTCGGTTCCCATTGATCACAATTGATTCATATGAATCACAGACTGTTCCTCTTGATCACAATTGATTCATATGGATCACAGTCTGTTCCTCTTGATCACAATTGATTCATATGGATCACAGTCTGTTCCTCCTGATCACAATTGATTCATATGGGTCACAGGCTGTTCCTCTTGATCACAATTGATTCATATGGATCACTGTCTGTTCCCCTTGATCACAATTGATTCAAATGGATCACAGTCTGTTTCTATTGATCACAATTGATTCATATGGATCACAGTCTGTTCCTATTGATCACAATTGATTAATATGGATCACAGTCTGTTCCTATTGATCACAATTGATTCATATGGATCACAGTCTGTTCACATTGATCACAATTGATTCATTTTGATCACAGACTGTTCCCATTGATCACAATTGATTCATATGGATCACAGTGTGTTCCTAATGATCACAATTGATTCATATGGATCACAGTCTGTTCCTATTGATCACAATTGATTCATATGGATCACAGACTGTTCCTATTGATCACAATTGATTCATATGGGTCACAGTCGGTTCCCATTGATCACAATTTATTTATATGGATCACAGTCTGTTTCTATTGATCACAATTGATTAATATGGATCACAGTCTGTTCCTATTGATCACAATTGGTTCATATGGATCACAGTCTGTTCCTATTGATCACAATTGATTCATATGGATCACAGTCTGTTCCTCTTGATCACAATTGATTCATATGGATCACTGTCTGTTTGTATTGAACACAATTGATTCATATGGATCGCAGTCTATTCCTATTGTTCACAATTGATTCATATGGATCACAGACCGTTCACCTTGATCACAATTGATTCATATGGATCACAGTTTGTTCCTATTGATCACAATTGATTCATATGGATCACAGACTGTTCCCATTGATCACAATTGATTCACATGGATCACAGTCTGTTCCTATTGATCACAATTGGTTCATATGGATCACAGTCTGTTCCTATTGATCACAATTGATTCATATGGATCACAGTCTGTTCCTCTTGATCACAATTGATTCATATGGATCACAGTCTGTTCCTCCTGATCACAATTGATTCATATGGGTCACAGGCTGTTCCTCTTGATCACAATTGATTCATATGGATCACTGTCTGTTCCCCGTGATCACAATTGATTCATATGGATCACAGTCTGTTTCTATTGATCACAATTGATTCATATGGATCACAGTCTGTTCCTATTGATCACAATTGATTAATATGGATCACAGTCTGTTCCTATTGATCACAATTGATTCATATGGATCACAGTCTGTTCACATTGATCACAATTGATTCATTTTGATCATAGACTGTTCCCATTGATCACAATTGATTCATATGGATCACAGTCTGTGCCCCTTGATCACAAGTGATTCATATGGATCACAGTCTGTTCCTATTGATCACAATTGATTCACATGGATCACAGTCTGTTTCCATTGATTACAATCGATTCATATGGATCACAGTCGCTTCCCATTGATCACAATTGATTCATATGGATCACAGTCTGTTCCCATTGATCACAATTGTTTCATATGGGTCACAGTCTGTTCCCATTGATCACAATTGATTCATTTTGATCACAGTCTGTTCCTCTGGATCACAATTGATTCATTGGGATCACAGTCTGTTTCCATTGATCACAATTGATTCATATGGATCACAGTCTGTTCCTCTTGATCACAATTGATTCATATGGATCACAGCATGTTCCCCTTGATCACAATTGATTTATATGGATCACAGTCGGTTCCCATTGATCACAATTGATTCATATGGATCACAGACGGTTCCCATTGATCACAATTGATTCGTATGGGTCACAGTCTGTTCCTATTGATCACAATTGATTCATATGAATCACAGTCGGTTCCCATTGATCACAATTGATTCATATGAATCACAGACTGTTCCTCTTGATCACAATTGATTCATATGGATCACAGTCTGTTCCTCTTGATCACAATTGATTCATATGGATCACAGTCTGTTCCTCCTGATCACAATTGATTCATATGGGTCACAGGCTGTTCCTCTTGATCACAATTGATTCATATGGATCACTGTCTGTTCCCCTTGATCACAATTGATTCATATGGATCACAGTCTGTTTCTATTGATCACAATTGATTCATATGGATCACAGTCTGTTCCTATTGATCACAATTGATTAATATGGATCACAGTCTGTTCCTATTGATCACAATTGATTCATATGGATCACAGTCTGTTCACATTGATCACAATTGATTCATTTTGATCACAGACTGTTCCCATTGATCACAATTGATTCATATGGATCACAGTGTGTTCCTAATGATCACAATTGATTCATATGGATCACCGACTGTTCCCCTTGATCACAATTGATTCATGTGGTTCACAGTCTGTTCCTAATGATCACAATTGATTCATATGGATCACAGACTGTTCCTATTGATCACAATTGATTCATATGAATCACAGTCTGTTCCTCTTGATCACCATTGATTCATATGGATCACAGTCTGTTTCCCTTGATCACAATTGATTCATATGGATCACAGTCTGTTCCTATTGATCACAATTGATTCATATGGATCACAGACTGTTCCTATTGATCACAATTGATTCATATGGGTCACAGTCGGTTCCCATTGATCACAATTTATTGATATGGATCACAGTCTGTTTCTATTGATCACAATTGATTAATATGGATCACAGTCTGTTCCTATTGATCACAATTGATTTATATGGATCACAGTCTGTTCCTATTGATCACAATTGATTCATATGGATCACAGTCTGTTCACATTGATCACAATTGTTTCATTTTGATCACAGTCTGTTCCTCTGGATCACAATTGATTCATTTTGATCACAGTCTGTTCCTCTGGATCACAATTGATTCATAGGGATCACAGTCTGTTTCCATTGATCACAGTTGATTCATTTGGATCACAGTCTGATCCCCTTGATCACAATTGATTTATATGGATCACAGTCTGTTTCGCTGGATCTCAATTGATTCAGATGGATCACAGTCGGTTCCCATTGATCACAATTGATTCATATGGATCACAGTCTGTTTCCATTGATCACAATTTATTCATATGGATCACAGTCTGTTTCCATTGATCACAATTGATTCATGTGGATTACAGTCTGTTCCCATTGAACACAATTGATTCATATGGATCGCAGTCTGTTCCTATTGATCACAATTGATTCATATGGATCACAGACCGTTCACCTTGATCACAATTGATTCATATGGATCACAGTTTGTTCCTATTGATCACAATTGATTCATATGGATCACAGACTGTTCCCATTGATCACAATTGATTCACATGGATCACAGTCTGTTCCTATTGTTCACAATTGGTTCATATGGATCACAGTCTGTTCCTATTGATCACAATTGATTCATATGGATCACAGTCTGTTTCCATTGATCACCATTGATTCACATGGATCACAGTCTGTTCCTATTGATCACAATTGGTTCATATGGATCACAGTCTGTTCCTATTGATCACAATTGATTCATATGGATCACAGTCTGTTCCTCTTGATCACAATTGATTCATATGGATCACAGTCTGTTCCTCCTGATCACAATTGATTCATATGGGTCACAGGCTGTTCCTCTTGATCACAATTGATTCATATGGATCACTGTCTGTTCCCCTTGATCACAATTGATTCATATGGATCAGAGTCTGTTTCTATTGATCACAATTGATTCATATGGATCACAGACTGTTCCTATTGATCACAATTGATTCATATGGGTCACAGTCGGTTCCCATTGATCACAATTTATTTATATGGATCACAGTCTGTTTCTATTGATCACAGTTGATTAATATGGATCACAGTCTGTTCCTATTGATCACAATTGATTTATATGGATCACAGTCTGTTCCTATTGATCACAATTGATTCATATGGATCACAGTCTGTTCACATTGATCACAATTGTTTCATTTTGATCACAGTCTGTTCCTCTGGATCACAATTGATTCATTTTGATCACAGTCTGTTCCTCTGGATCACAATTGATTCATAGGGATCACAGTCTGTTTCCATTGATCACAGTTGATTCATTTGGATCACAGTCTGATCCCCTTGATCACAATTGATTTATATGGATCGCAGTCTGTTTCGCTGGATCTCAATTGATTCAGATGGATCACAGTCGGTTCCCATTGATCACAATTGATTCATATGGATAACGGTCGGTTCCCATTGATCACAATTGATTCATATGTATCACAGTCCGTTCACATTGATCGCAATGGATTCATTTTGTCCACAGCCTGATTCAATTGATCACAATTGATTCATATGGATCATTGTCTGTTTGTATTGATCAATATTGACTGATATGGATCACAGTTGGTTCCTATTGATCACAATTGATTCATATGGATCACAGTCTGTTCCCATTGATCACAATTGATTTATATGGATCACAGTCTGTTCCTATTGATCACAATTGATTCATATGGATCACAGTCTGTTCCCATTGATCACAATTGATTCATATGGATCACAGACTGTTCCCATTGATCACAATTGATTAATATGGATCACAGTCTGTTCCTATTTATCACAATTGATTCATATGGATCACAGTCTGTTCCTAATAATCACAATTGATTCATATGGACATAGAGTGTTCCCATTGATCACACTTGATTCATATGGATCACAGTCGGTTCCTCTTGATCACCATTGATTCATATGGATCACAGACTGTTCCCATTGATCACAATTGATTCATATGGATCACAGTGTGTTCCCATTGATCACAATTGATTCATATGGATCACAGTCGGTTCCCATTCATCACAATTGATTCACATGGATCACAGTCTGTTCCCATTGATCACAATTGATTCGTATTGGTCACAGTCTGTTCCTATTGATCACAATAGATTCATATGGATCACAGTCGGTTCCCATTGATCACAATTGATTCATATGAATCACAGTCTGTTCCTCTTGATCACAATTGATTCATATGGATCACAGTCTGTTCCTCGTGATCACAATTGATTCATATGGATCACAGTCTGTTCCTCCTGATCACAATTGATTCATATGGGTCACAGTCTGTTCCTCTTGATCACAATTGATTCATATGGATCACTGCCTGTTCCCCTTGATCACAATTGATTCATATGGATCACAGTCTGTTTCTATTGATCACAATTGATTCATATGGATCACAGTCTGTTGCGATTGATCACAATTGATTAATATGGATCACAGTCTGTTCCTATTGATCACAATTGATTAATATGGATCACAGTCGGTTCCTATTGATCACAATCGATTCATATGGATCACAGTCTGTTCACATTGATCACAATTGATTCATTTTGATCACAGACTGTTCCCATTGATCACAATTGATTCATATGGATCATAGTGTGTTCCTAATGATCACAATTGATTCATATGGATCACAGTCTGATCCCCTTGATCACAAGTGATTCATATGAATCACAGTCTGTTCCTCTTGATCACCATTGATTCATATGGATCACAGTCCGTTTCCCTTGATCACAATTGATTCATATGGATCACAGTCAGTTCCCATTGATCACAATTGATTCATATGGATCATGTCTGTTTGTATTGAACACAATTGATTCATATGGATCACAGTCTGTTCCTATTGGTCACAATTGATTCATATGGATCACAGTCTGTTTCCATTGATCACAATTGATTCATATGGATCACAGTCTGTTTCCATTGATCACAATTGATTCATGTGGATTACAGTCTGTTCCCATTGATCACAATTGATTCATATGGATCACTGTCTGTTTGTATTGAACACAATTGATTCATATGGATCGCAGTCTATTCCTATTGTTCACAATTGATTCATATGGATCACAGACCGTTCACCTTGATCACAATTGATTCATATGGATCACAGTTTGTTCCTATTGATCACAATTGATTCATATGGATCACAGACTGTTCCCATTGATCACAATTGATTCACATGGATCACAGTCTGTTCCTATTGATCACAATTGGTTCATATGGATCACAGTCTGTTCCTATTGATCACAATTGATTCATATGGATCACAGTCTGTTCCTCTTGATCACAATTGATTCATATGGATCACAGTCTGTTCCTCCTGATCACAATTGATTCATATGGGTCACAGGCTGTTCCTCTTGATCACAATTGATTCATATGGATCACTGTCTGTTCCCCGTGATCACAATTGATTCATATGGATCACAGTCTGTTTCTATTGATCACAATTGATTCATATGGATCACAGTCTGTTCCTATTGATCACAATTGATTAATATGGATCACAGTCTGTTCCTATTGATCACAATTGATTCATATGGATCACAGTCTGTTCACATTGATCACAATTGATTCATTTTGATCACAGACTGTTCCCATTGATCACAATTGATTCATATGGATCACAGTCTGTGCCCCTTGATCACAAGTGATTCATATGGATCACAGTCTGTTCCTATTGATCACAATTGATTCATATGGATCACAGTCTGTTCCCACTGATCACAATTGATTCACATGGATCACAGTCTGTTTCCATTGATTACAATTGATTCATATGGATCACAGTCGCTTCCCATTGATCACAATTGATTCATATGGATCACAGTCTGTTCCCATTGATCACAATTGTTTCATATGGGTCACAGTCTGTTCCCATTGATCACAATTGATTCATTTTGATCACAGTCTGTTCCTCTGGATCACAATTGATTCATTGGGATCACAGTCTGTTTCCATTGATCACAATTGATTCATATGGATCACAGTCTGTTCCTCTTGATCACAATTGATTCATATGGATCACAGTATGTTCCCCTTGATCACAATTGATTTATATGGATCACAGTCGGTTCCCATTGATCACAATTGATTCATATGGATCACAGACGGTTCCCATTGATCACAATTGATTCGTATGGGTCACAGTCTGTTCCTATTGATCACAATTGATTCATATGAATCACAGTCGGTTCCCATTGATCACAATTGATTCATATGAATCACAGACTGTTCCTCTTGATCACAATTGATTCATATGGATCACAGTCTGTTCCTCTTGATCACAATTGATTCATATGGATCACAGTCTGTTCCTCCTGATCACAATTGATTCATATGGGTCACAGGCTGTTCCTCTTGATCACAATTGATTCATATGGATCACTGTCTGTTCCCCTTGATCACAATTGATTCATATGGATCACAGTCTGTTTCTATTGATCACAATTGATTCATATGGATCACAGTCTGTTCCTATTGATCACAATTGATTAATATGGATCACAGTCTGTTCCTATTGATCACAATTGATTCATATGGATCACAGTCTGTTCACATTGATCACAATTGATTCATTTTGATCACAGACTGTTCCCATTGATCACAATTGATTCATATGGATCACAGTGTGTTCCTAATGATCACAATTGATTCATATGGATCACCGACTGTTCCCCTTGATCACAATTGATTCATGTGGTTCACAGTCTGTTCCTAATGATCACAATTGATTCATATGGATCACAGACTGTTCCTATTGATCACAATTGATTCATATGAATCACAGTCTGTTCCTCTTGATCACCATTGATTCATATGGATCACAGTCTGTTTCCCTTGATCACAATTGATTCATATGGATCACAGTCTGTTCCTATTGATCACAATTGATTCATATGGATCACAGACTGTTCCTATTGATCACAATTGATTCATATGGGTCACAGTCGGTTCCCATTGATCACAATTTATTTATATGGATCACAGTCTGTTTCTATTGATCACAATTGATTAATATGGATCACAGTCTGTTCCTATTGATCACAATTGATTTATATGGATCACAGTCTGTTCCTATTGATCACAATTGATTCATATGGATCACAGTCTGTTCACATTGATCACAATTGTTTCATTTTGATCACAGTCTGTTCCTCTGGATCACAATTGATTCATTTTGATCACAGTCTGTTCCTCTGGATCACAATTGATTCATAGGGATCACAGTCTGTTTCCATTGATCACAGTTGATTCATTTGGATCACAGTCTGATCCCCTTGATCACAATTGATTTATATGGATCACAGTCTGTTTCGCTGGATCTCAATTGATTCAGATGGATCACAGTCGGTTCCCATTGATCACAATTGATTCATAGGGATCACAGTCTGTTTCCATTGATCACAATTGATTCATATGGATCACAGTCTGTTTCCATTGATCACAATTGATTCATGTGGATTACAGTCTGTTCCCATTGAACACAATTGATTCATATGGATCGCAGTCTGTTCCTATTGATCACAATTGATTCATATGGATCACAGACCGTTCACCTTGATCACAATTGATTCATATGGATCACAGTTTGTTCCTATTGATCACAATTGATTCATATGGATCACAGACTGTTCCCATTGATCACAATTGATTCACATGGATCACAGTCTGTTCCTATTGTTCACAATTGGTTCATATGGATCACAGTCTGTTCCTATTGATCACAATTGATTCATATGGATCACAGTCTGTTTCCATTGATCACAATTGATTCATATGGATCACAGTCTGTTTCCATTGATCACAATTGATTCATGTGGATTACAGTCTGTTCCCATTGAACACAATTGATTCATATGGATCACAGTCTGTTCCTATTGATCACAATTGATTCATATGGATCACAGACCGTTCACCTTGATCACAATTGATTCATATGGATCACAGTTTGTTCCTATTGATCACAATTGATTCATATGGATCACAGACTGTTCCCATTGATCACCATTGATTCACATGGATCACAGTCTGTTCCTATTGATCACAATTGGTTCATATGGATCACAGTCTGTTCCTATTGATCACAATTGATTCATATGGATCACAGTCTGTTCCTCTTGATCACAATTGATTCATATGGATCACAGTCTGTTCCTCCTGATCACAATTGATTCATATGGGTCACAGGCTGTTCCTCTTGATCACAATTGATTCATATGGATCACTGTCTGTTCCCCTTGATCACAATTGATTCATATGGATCAGAGTCTGTTTCTATTGATCACAATTGATTCATATGGATCACAGTCTGTTCCTATTGATCACAATTGATTAATATGGATCACAGACTGTTCCCATTGATCACAATTGAGTCATATGGATCACAGTGTGTTCCTAATGATCACAATTGATTCATATGGATCACCGACTGTTCCCCTTGATCACAATTGATTCATATGGATCACAGTCTGTTCCTCTTGATCACAATTGATTCATATGGATCACAGTCTGTTCCTCCTGATCACAATTGATTCATATGGGTCACAGGCTGTTCCTCTTGATCACAATTGATTCATATGGATCACTGTCTGTTCCCCTTGATCACAATTGATTCATATGGATCACAGTCTGTTTCTATTGATCACAATTGATTCATATGGATCACAGTCTGTTCCTATTGATCACAATTGATTCATATGGATCACAGACTGTTCCCATTGATCACAATTGATTCATATGGATCACAGTGTGTTCCTAATTATCACAATTGATTCATATGGATCACCGACTGTTCCCCTTGATCACAATTGATTCATGTGGTTCACAGTCTGTTCCTAATGATCACAATTGATTCATATGGATCACAGACAATTCCTATTGATCACAATTGATTCATATGAATCACAGTCTGTTCCTCTTGATCACCATTGATTCATATGGATCACAGTCTGTTTCCCTTGATCACAATTGATTCATATGGATCACAGTCTGTTCCTATTGATCACAATTGATTCATATGGATCACAGACTGTTCCTATTGATCACAATTGATTCATATGGATCACAGTCGGTTCACATTGATCACAATTGTTTCATTTTGATCACAGTCTGTTCCTCTGGATCACAATTGATTCATATGGATCACAGTCGGTTCCCATTGATCACAATTGATTCATATGGATAACGGTTGGTTCCCATTGATCACAATTGATTCATATGTATCACAGTCCATTCACATTGATCACAATGGATTCATTTTGTCCACAGCCTGATTCAATTGATCACAATTGATTCATATGGATCATTGTCTGTTTGTATTGATCAATATTGACTGATATGGATCACAGTTGGTTCCTATTGATCACAATTGATTCATATGGATCACAGTCTGTTCCCATTGATCACAATTGATTTATATGGATCACAGTCTGTTCCTATTGATCACAATTGATTCATATTGATCACAGTCTGTTTCTATTGATCACAATTGATTAATATGGATCACTGTCTGTTCCCATCGATCACAAATGATTTATATGGATCACAGTCTGTTCCCATTGATCACAATTGATTCATATGGATCACAGACTGTTCCCATTGATCACAATTGATTAATATGGATCACAGTCTGTTCCTATTTATCACAATTGATTCATATGGATCACAGTCTGTTCCTAATAATCACAATTGATTCATATGGACATAGAGTGTTCCCATTGATCACAATTGATTCATATGGATCACAGTCGGTTCCTCTTGATCACCATTGATTCATATGGATCACAGACTGTTCCCATTGATCACAATTGGTTCATATGGATCACAGTGTGTTCCCATTGATCACAATTGATTCATATGGATCACAGTCGGTTCCCATTGATCACAATTGATTCATATGGATCACAGACGGTTCCCATTGATCACAATTGATTCGTATGGGTCACAGTCTGTTCCTATTAATCACAATTGATTCATATGGATCACAGTCGGTTCCCATTGATCACAATTGATTCATATGAATCACAGTCTGTTCCTCTTGATCACAATTGATTCATATGGATCACAGTCTGCTCCTCTTGATCACAATTGATTCATATGGATCACAGTCTGTTCCTCCTGATCACAATTGATTCATATGGGTCACAGTCTGTTCCTCTTGATCACAATTGATTCATATGGATCACTGCCTGTTCCCCTTGATCACAATTGATTCATATGGATCACAGTCTGTTTCTATTGATCACAATTGATTCATATGGATCACAGTCTGTTGCGATTGATCACAATTGATTAATATGGATCACAGTCTGTTCCTATTGATCACAATTGATTAATATGGATCACAGTCGGTTCCTATTGATCACAATCGATTCATATGGATCACAGTCTGTTCACATTGATCACAATTGATTCATTTTGATCACAGACTGTTCCCATTGATCACAATTGATTCATATGGATCATAGTGTGTTCCTAATGATCACAATTGATTCATATGGATCACAGTCTGATCCCCTTGATCACAAGTGATTCATATGAATCACAGTCTGTTCCTCTTGATCACCATTGATTCATATGGATCACAGTCTGTTTCCCTTGATCACAATTGATTCATATGGATCACAGTCAGTTCCCATTGATCACAATTGATTCATATGGATCATGTCTGTTTGTATTGAACACAATTGATTCATATGGATCACAGTCTGTTCCTATTGGTCACAATTGATTCATATGGATCACAGTCTGTTTCCATTGATCACAATTGATTCATATGGATCACAGTCTGTTTCCATTGATCACAATTGATTCATGTGGATTACAGTCTGTTCCCATTGATCACAATTGATTCATATGGATCACTGTCTGTTTGTATTGAACACAATTGATTCATATGGATCGCAGTCTATTCCTATTGTTCACAATTGATTCATATGGATCACAGACCGTTCACCTTGATCACAATTGATTCATATGGATCACAGTTTGTTCCTATTGATCACAATTGATTCATATGGATCACAGACTGTTCCCATTGATCACAATTGATTCACATGGATCACAGTCTGTTCCTATTGATCACAATTGGTTCATATGGATCACAGTCTGTTCCTATTGATCACAATTGATTCATATGGATCACAGTCTGTTCCTCTTGATCACAATTGATTCATATGGATCACAGTCTGTTCCTCCTGATCACAATTGATTCATATGGGTCACAGGCTGTTCCTCTTGATCACAATTGATTCATATGGATCACTGTCTGTTCCCCGTGATCACAATTGATTCATATGGATCACAGTCTGTTTCTATTGATCACAATTGATTCATATGGATCACAGTCTGTTCCTATTGATCACAATTGATTAATATGGATCACAGTCTGTTCCTATTGATCACAATTGATTCATATGGATCACAGTTTGTTCACATTGATCACAATTGATTCATTTTGATCACAGACTGTTCCCATTGATCACAATTGATTCATATGGATCACAGTCTGTGCCCCTTGATCACAAGTGATTCATATGGATCACAGTCTGTTCCTATTGATCACAATTGATTCATATGGATCACAGTCTGTTCCCATTGATCACAATTGATTCACATGGATCACAGTCTGTTTCCATTGATTACAATTGATTCATATGGATCACAGTCGCTTCCCATTGATCACAATTGATTCATATGGATCACAGTCTGTTCCCATTGATCACAATTGTTTCATATGGGTCACAGTCTGTTCCCATTGATCACAATTGATTCATTTTGATCACAGTCTGTTCCTCTGGATCACAATTGATTCATTGGGATCACAGTCTGTTTCCATTGATCACAATTGATTCATATGGATCACAGTCTGTTCCTCTTGATCACAATTGATTCATATGGATCACAGCATGTTCCCCTTGATCACAATTGATTTATATGGATCACAGTCGGTTCCCATTGATCACAATTGATTCATATGGATCACAGACGGTTCCCATTGATCACAATTGATTCGTATGGGTCACAGTCTGTTCCTATTGATCACAATTGATTCATATGAATCACAGTCGGTTCCCATTGATCACAATTGATTCATATGAATCACAGACTGTTCCTCTTGATCACAATTTTTTCATATGGATCACAGTCTGTTCCTCTTGATCACAATTGATTCATATGGATCACAGTCTGTTCCTCCTGATCACAATTGATTCATATGGGTCACAGGCTGTTCCTCTTGATCACAATTGATTCATATGGATCACTGTCTGTTCCCCTTGATCACAATTGATTCATATGGATCACAGTCTGTTTCTATTGATCACAATTGATTCATATGGATCACAGTCTGTTCCTATTGATCACAATTGATTAATATGGATCACAGTCTGTTCCTATTGATCACAATTGATTCATATGGATCACAGTCTGTTCACATTGATCACAATTGATTCATTTTGATCACAGACTGTTCCCATTGATCACAATTGATTCATATGGATCACAGTGTGTTCCTAATGATCACAATTGATTCATATGGATCACCGACTGTTCCCCTTGATCACAATTGATTCATGTGGTTCACAGTCTGTTCCTAATGATCACAATTGATTCATATGGATCACAGACTGTTCCTATTGATCACAATTGATTCATATGAATCACAGTCTGTTCCTCTTGATCACCATTGATTCATATGGATCACAGTCTGTTTCCCTTGATCACAATTGATTCATATGGATCACAGTCTGTTCCTATTGATCACAATTGATTCATATGGATCACAGACTGTTCCTATTGATCACAATTGATTCATATGGGTCACAGTCGTTTCCCATTGATCACAATTTATTTATATGGATCACAGTCTGTTTCTATTGATCACAATTGATTAATATGGATCACAGTCTGTTCCTATTGATCACAATTGATTTATATGGATCACAGTCTGTTCCTATTGATCACAATTGATTCATATGGATCACAGTCTGTTCACATTGATCACAATTGTTTCATTTTGATCACAGTCTGTTCCTCTGGATCACAATTGATTCATTTTGATCACAGTCTGTTCCTCTGGATCACAATTGATTCATAGGGATCACAGTCTGTTTCCATTGATCACAGTTGATTCATTTGGATCACAGTCTGATCCCCTTGATCACAATTGATTTATATGGATCACAGTCTGTTTCGCTGGATCTCAATTGATTCAGATGGATCACAGTCGGTTCCCATTGATCACAATTGATTCATATGGATCACAGTCTGTTTCCATTGATCACAATTGATTCATATGGATCACAGTCTGTTTCCATTGATCACAATTGATTCATGTGGATTACAGTCTGTTCCCATTGAACACAATTGATTCATATGGATCGCAGTCTGTTCCTATTGATCACAATTGATTCATATGGATCACAGACTGTTCACCTTGATCACAATTGATTCATATGGATCACAGTTTGTTCCTATTGATCACAATTGATTCATATGGATCACAGACTGTTCCCATTGATCACAATTGATTCACATGGATCACAGTCTGTTCCTATTGTTCACAATTGGTTCATATGGATCACAGTCTGTTCCTATTGATCACAATTGATTCATATGGATCACAGTCTGTTTCCATTGATCACAATTGATTCATATGGATCACAGTCTGTTTCCATTGATCACAATTGATTCATGTGGATTACAGTCTGTTCCCATTGAACACAATTGATTCATATGGATCACAGTCTGTTCCTATTGATCACAATTGATTCATATGGATCACAGACCGTTCACCTTGATCACAATTGATTCATATGGATCACAGTTTGTTCCTATTGATCACAATTGATTCATATGGATCACAGACTGTTCCCATTGATCACCATTGATTCACATGGATCACAGTCTGTTCCTATTGATCACAATTGGTTCATATGGATCACAGTCTGTTCCTATTGATCACAATTGATTCATATGGATCACAGTCTGTTCCTCTTGATCACAATTGATTCATATGGATCACAGTCTGTTCCTCCTGATCACAATTGATTCATATGGGTCACAGGCTGTTCCTCTTGATCACAATTGATTCATATGGATCACTGTCTGTTCCCCTTGATCACAATTGATTCATATGGATCAGAGTCTGTTTCTATTGATCACAATTGATTCATATGGATCACAGTCTGTTCCTATTGATCACAATTGATTAATATGGATCACAGACTGTTCCCATTGATCACAATTGAGTCATATGGATCACAGTGTGTTCCTAATGATCACAATTGATTCATATGGATCACCGACTGTTCCCCTTGATCACAATTGATTCATATGGATCACAGTCTGTTCCTCTTGATCACAATTGATTCATATGGATCACAGTCTGTTCCTCCTGATCACAATTGATTCATATGGGTCACAGGCTGTTCCTCTTGATCACAATTGATTCATATGGATCACTGTCTGTTCCCCTTGATCACAATTGATTCATATGGATCACAGTCTGTTTCTATTGATCACAATTGATTCATATGGATCACAGTCTGTTCCTATTGATCACAATTGATTCATATGGATCACAGACTGTTCCCATTGATCACAATTGATTCATATGGATCACAGTGTGTTCCTAATTATCACAATTGATTCATATGGATCACCGACTGTTCCCCTTGATCACAATTGATTCATGTGGTTCACAGTCTGTTCCTAATGATCACAATTGATTCATATGGATCACAGACAATTCCTATTGATCACAATTGATTCATATGAATCACAGTCTGTTCCTCTTGATCACCATTGATTCATATGGATCACAGTCTGTTTCCCTTGATCACAATTGATTCATATGGATCACAGTCTGTTCCTATTGATCACAATTGATTCATATGGATCACAGACTGTTCCTATTGATCACAATTGATTCATATGGATCACAGTCGGTTCACATTGATCACAATTGTTTCATTTTGATCACAGTCTGTTCCTCTGGATCACAATTGATTCATATGGATCACAGTCGGTTCCCATTGATCACAATTGATTCATATGGATAACGGTTGGTTCCCATTGATCACAATTGATTCATATGTATCACAGTCCATTCACATTGATCACAATGGATTCATTTTGTCCACAGCCTGATTCAATTGATCACAATTGATTCATATGGATCATTGTCTGTTTGTATTGATCAATATTGACTGATATGGATCACAGTTGGTTCCTATTGATCACAATTGATTCATATGGATCACAGTCTGTTCCCATTGATCACAATTGATTTATATGGATCACAGTCTGTTCCTATTGATCACAATTGATTCATATTGATCACAGTCTGTTTCTATTGATCACAATTGATTAATATGGATCACTGTCTGTTCCCATCGATCACAAATGATTTATATGGATCACAGTCTGTTCCCATTGATCACAATTGATTCATATGGATCACAGACTGTTCCCATTGATCACAATTGATTAATATGGATCACAGTCTGTTCCTATTTATCACAATTGATTCATATGGATCACAGTCGGTTCCTAATAATCACAATTGATTCATATGGACATAGAGTGTTCCCATTGATCACAATTGATTCATATGGATCACAGTCGGTTCCTCTTGATCACCATTGATTCATATGGATCACAGACTGTTCCCATTGATCACAATTGGTTCATATGGATCACAGTGTGTTCCCATTGATCACAATTGATTCATATGGATCACAGTCGGTTCCCATTGATCACAATTGATTCATATGGATCACAGACGGTTCCCATTGATCACAATTGATTCGTATGGGTCACAGTCTGTTCCTATTAATCACAATTGATTCATATGGATCACAGTCGGTTCCCATTGATCACAATTGATTCATATGAATCACAGTCTGTTCCTCTTGATCACAATTGATTCATATGGATCACAGTCTGCTCCTCTTGATCACAATTGATTCATATGGATCACAGTCTGTTCCTCCTGATCACAATTGATTCATATGGGTCACAGTCTGTTCCTCTTGATCACAATTGATTCATATGGATCACTGTCTGTTCCCCTTGATCACAATTGATTCATATGTATCACAGTCTGTTTCTATTGATCACAATTGATTCATATGGATCACAGTCTGTTCCTATTGATCACAATTGATTAATATGGATCACAGTCTGTTCCTATTGATCACAATTGATTAATATGGATCACAGTCGGTTCCTATTGATCACAATTGATTCATATGGATCACAGTCTGTTCACATTGATCACAATTGATTCATTTTTATCACAGACTGTTCCCATTGATCACAATTGATTCATATGGATCATAGTGTGTTCCTAATGATCACAATTGATTCATATGGATCACAGTCTGATCCCCTTGATCACAATTGATTAATATGAATCACAGTCTGTTCCTCTTGATCACCATTGATTCATATGGATCACAGTCTGTTTCCCTTGATCACAATTGATTCATATGGATCACAGTCTGTTCCCATTGATCACAATTGATTCATATGGATCATGTCTGTTTGTATTGAACACAATTGATTCATATGGATCACAGTCTGTTCCTATTGGTCACAATTGATTCATATGGATCACAGTCTGTTTCCATTGATCACAATTGATTCATATGGATCACAGTCTGTTTCCATTGATCACAATTGATTCATGTGGATTACAGTCTGTTCCCATTGATCACAATTGATTCATATGGATCACTGTCTGTTTGTATTGAACACAATTGATTCATATGGATCGCAGTCTGTTCCTATTGATCACAATTGATTCATATGGATCACAGACCGTTCACCTTGATCACAATTGATTCATATGGATCACAGTTTGATCCTATTGATCACAATTGATTCATATGGATCACAGACTGTTCCCATTGATCACAATTGATTCACATGGATCACAGTCTGTTCCTATTGATCACAATTGGTTCATATGGATCACAGTCTGTTCCTATTGATCACAATTGATTCATATGGATCACAGTCTGTTCCTATTGATCACAATTGATTCATATGGATCACAGTCTGTTCCCATTGCTCACAAATAATTCATATGGATCACAGTCGGTTCCCATTGATCACAATTGATTCATATGGATCACAGTCTGTTCCCATTGATCACAATTGATTCATATGGGTCACAGTCTATTCCCATTTATCACAATTGATTCATTTTGATCACAGTCTGTTCCTCTGGATCACAATTGATTCATTGGGATCACAGTCTGTTTCCATTGATCACAATTGATTCATATGGATCACAGTCTGTTCCTCTTGATCACAATTGATTCATATGGATCGCAGCATGTTCCCCTTGATCACAATTGATTTATATGGATCACAGTCGGTTCCCATTGATCACAATTGATTCATATGGATCACAGACGGTTCCCATTGATCACAATTGATTCGTATGGGTCACAGTCTGTTCCTATTGATCACAATTGATTCATATGGATCACAGTCGGTTCCCATTGATCACAATTGATTCATATGAATCACAGTCTGTTCCTCTTGATCACAATTGATTCATATGGATCACCGTCTGTTCCTCTGGATCACAATTGATTCATATGGATCACAGTCTGTTCCTCCTGATCACAATTGAGTCATATGGGTCACAGTCTGTTCCTCTTGATCACAATTGATTCATATGGATCACTGTCTGTTCCCCTTGATCACAATTGATTCACATGGATCACAGTCTGTTTCTATTGATCACAATTGATTCATATGGATCACAGTCTGTTCCTATTGATCACAATTGATTAATATGGATCACAGTCTGTTCCTCTGGATCACAATTGATTCATTGGGATCACAGTCTGTTTCCATTGATCACAATTGATTCATACGGATCACAGTCTGTTCCTATTGATCACAATTGATTCATATGGGTCACAGACTGTTCCCCTTGATCACAATTGATTGATATGGATCGCAGTCTGTTTCACTTGATCACAATTGATTCATATGGATCACAGTCGTTTCCCATTGATCACAATTGATTCATATGGATAACAGTCGGTTCCCATTGATCATAATAGATTCATATGAATCACAGTCCGTTCACATTGATCACAATGGATTCATTTTGTCCACAGCCTGATTCAATTGATCACAATTGATTCATATGGATCATTGTCTGTTTCTTTGATCAATATTGATTCATATGGATCACAGTTGATTCGTATTGATCAGAATTGATTCATATGGATCACAGTCTGTTCCAATTGATCACAATTGATTCATAAGGATCACTGCCTGTTTCTATTTATCATAATTGATTCATATGGATCACAGTTGGTTCCTGTTGATCACAATTGATTCATATGGATCACAGTCTGTTCCCATTGATCACAATTGATTTATATGGATCACAGTCTGTTCCTATTGATCACAATTGATTCATATTGATCACAGTCTGTTTCTATTGATCACAATTGATTCCTGTTGATCACAATCTGTTCCCATTGAACACAGTGGATTAATATGGATCACCGTCTGTTCCTATTGATCACAATTGATTCACATGGATCACAGTCTGTTTCCATTGATTACAATTGATTCATATGGATCACAGACCGTTCCCATTGATCACAATTGATTCATATGGATCACAGTCTGTTCCCATTGATCACAATTGACTCACATGGATCACAGACTTTTTCCATTAATTACAATTGATTCATATGGATCACAGTCTGTTCCTATTTATCACAATTGATTCACATGGATCACAGTCTGTTTCCATTGATTACAATTGATTCATATGGATCACAGTCTGTTCCCATTGATCACAATTGATTCATTTTGATCACAGTCTGTTCCTCTGGATCACAATTGATTCATTGGGATCACAGTCTGTTTCCATTGATCACAATTGATTCATATGGATCACAGTCTGTTCCTATTCATCACAATTGATTCATATGGATCACAGTCTGTTCCCCTTGATCACAATTGATTAATATGGATCACAGTCTGTTCCCATTGATCACAATTGATTCATATGGATCACAGTCTGTTCACATTGATCACAATTGATTCATTTTGATCACAGACTGTTCCTCTGGATCACAATTGATTCATTTTGATCACAGTCTGTTCCTCTTGAACACAATTGATTCATATGGGTCACAGGCTGTTCCTCTTGATCACAATTGATTCATATGGATCACTGTCTGTTCCCCTTGATCACAATTGATTCATATGGATCACAGTCTGTTTCTATTGATCACAATTGATTCATATGGATCACAGTCTGTTCCTATTGATCACAATTGATTAATATGGATCACAGTCTGTTCCTATTGATCACAATTGATTCATATGGATCACAGTCTGTTCACATTGATCACAATTGATTCATTTTGATCACAGACTGTTCCCATTGATCACAATTGATTCATATGGATCACAGTGTGTTCCTAATGATCACAATTGATTCATATGGATCACCGACTGTTCCCCTTGATCACAATTGATTCATGTGGTTCACAGTCTGTTCCTAATGATCACAATTGATTCATATGGATCACAGACTGTTCCTATTGATCACAATTGATTCATATGAATCACAGTCTGTTCCTCTTGATCACCATTGATTCATATGGATCACAGTCTGTTTCCCTTGATCACAATTGATTCATATGGATCACAGTCTGTTCCTATTGATCACAATTGATTCATATGGATCACAGACTGTTCCTATTGATCACAATTGATTCATATGGGTCACAGTCGGTTCCCATTGATCACAATTTATTTATATGGATCACAGTCTGTTTCTATTGATCACAGTTGATTAATATGGATCACAGTCTGTTCCTATTGATCACAATTGATTTATATGGATCACAGTCTGTTCCTATTGATCACAATTGATTCATATGGATCACAGTCTGTTCACATTGATCACAATTGTTTCATTTTGATCACAGTCTGTTCCTCTGGATCACAATTGATTCATTTTGATCACAGTCTGTTCCTCTGGATCACAATTGATTCATAGGGATCACAGTCTGTTTCCATTGATCACAGTTGATTCATTTGGATCACAGTCTGATCCCCTTGATCACAATTGATTTATATGGATCACAGTCTGTTTCGCTGGATCTCAATTGATTCAGATGGATCACAGTCGGTTCCCATTGATCACAATTGATTCATATGGATCACAGTCTGTTTCCATTGATCACAATTGATTCATATGGATCACAGTCTGTTTCCATTGATCACAATTGATTCATGTGGATTACAGTCTGTTCCCATTGAACACAATTGATTCATATGGATCGCAGTCTGTTCCTATTGATCACAATTGATTCATATGGATCACAGACCGTTCACCTTGATCACAATTGATTCATATGGATCACAGTTTGTTCCTATTGATCACAATTGATTCATATGGATCACAGACTGTTCCCATTGATCACAATTGATTCACATGGATCACAGTCTGTTCCTATTGATCACAATTGGTTCATATGGATCACAGTCTGTTCCTATTGATCACAATTGATTCATATGGATCACAGTCTGTTTCCATTGATCACAATTGATTCATATGGATCACAGTCTGTTTCCATTGATCACAATTGATTCATGTGGATTACAGTCTGTTCCCATTGAACACAATTGATTCATATGGATCACAGTCTGTTCCTATTGATCACAATTGATTCATATGGATCACAGACCGTTCACCTTGATCACAATTGATTCATATGGATCACAGTTTGTTCCTATTGATCACAATTGATTCATATGGATCACAGACTGTTCCCATTGATCACCATTGATTCACATGGATCACAGTCTGTTCCTATTGATCACAATTGGTTCATATGGATCACAGTCTGTTCCTATTGATCACAATTGATTCATATGGATCACAGTCTGTTCCTCTTGATCACAATTGATTCATATGGATCACAGTCTGTTCCTCCTGATCACAATTGATTCATATGGGTCACAGGCTGTTCCTCTTGATCACAATTGATTCATATGGATCACTGTCTGTTCCCCTTGATCACAATTGATTCATATGGATCAGAGTCTGTTTCTATTGATCACAATTGATTCATATGGATCACAGTCTGTTCCTATTGATCACAATTGATTAATATGGATCACAGACTGTTCCCATTGATCACAATTGAGTCATATGGATCACAGTGTGTTCCTAATGATCACAATTGATTCATATGGATCACCGACTGTTCCCCTTGATCACAATTGATTCATATGGATCACAGTCTGTTCCTCTTGATCACAATTGATTCATATGGATCACAGTCTGTTCCTCCTGATCACAATTGATTCATATGGGTCACAGGCTGTTCCTCTTGATCACAATTGATTCATATGGATCACTGTCTGTTCCCCTTGATCACAATTGATTCATATGGATCACAGTCTGTTTCTATTGATCACAATTGATTCATATGGATCACAGTCTGTTCCTATTGATCACAATTGATTCATATGGATCACAGACTGTTCCCATTGATCACAATTGATTCATATGGATCACAGTGTGTTCCTAATTATCACAATTGATTCATATGGATCACCGACTGTTCCCCTTGATCACAATTGATTCATGTGGTTCACAGTCTGTTCCTAATGATCACAATTGATTCATATGGATCACAGACAATTCCTATTGATCACAATTGATTCATATGAATCACAGTCTGTTCCTCTTGATCACCATTGATTCATATGGATCACAGTCTGTTTCCCTTGATCACAATTGATTCATATGGATCACAGTCTGTTCCTATTGATCACAATTGATTCATATGGATCACAGACTGTTCCTATTGATCACAATTGATTCATATGGATCACAGTCGGTTCACATTGATCACAATTGTTTCATTTTGATCACAGTCTGTTCCTCTGGATCACAATTGATTCATATGGATCACAGTCGGTTCCCATTGATCACAATTGATTCATATGGATAACGGTTGGTTCCCATTGATCACAATTGATTCATATGTATCACAGTCCATTCACATTGATCACAATGGATTCATTTTGTCCACAGCCTGATTCAATTGATCACAATTGATTCATATGGATCATTGTCTGTTTGTATTGATCAATATTGACTGATATGGATCACAGTTGGTTCCTATTGATCACAATTGATTCATATGGATCACAGTCTGTTCCCATTGATCACAATTGATTTATATGGATCACAGTCTGTTCCTATTGATCACAATTGATTCATATTGATCACAGTCTGTTTCTATTGATCACAATTGATTAATATGGATCACTGTCTGTTCCCATCGATCACAAATGATTTATATGGATCACAGTCTGTTCCCATTGATCACAATTGATTCATATGGATCACAGACTGTTCCCATTGATCACAATTGATTAATATGGATCACAGTCTGTTCCTATTTATCACAATTGATTCATATGGATCACAGTCGGTTCCTAATAATCACAATTGATTCATATGGACATAGAGTGTTCCCATTGATCACAATTGATTCATATGGATCACAGTCGGTTCCTCTTGATCACCATTGATTCATATGGATCACAGACTGTTACCATTGATCACAATTGATTCATATGGATCACAGTGTGTTCCCATTGATCACAATTGATTCATATGGATCACAGTCGGTTCCCATTGATCACAATTGATTCATATGGATCACAGACGGTTCCCATTGATCACAATTGATTCGTATGGGTCACAGTCTGTTCCTATTGATCACAATAGATTCATATGGATCACAGTCGGTTCCCATTGATCACAATTGATTCATATGAATCACAGTCTGTTCCTCTTGATCACAATTGATTCATATGGATCACAGTCTGCTCCTCTTGATCACAATTGATTCATATGGATCACAGTCTGTTCCTCCTGATCACAATTGATTCATATGGGTCACAGTCTGTTCCTCTTGATCACAATTGATTCATATGGATCACTGTCTGTTCCCCTTGATCACAATTGATTCATATGGATCACAGTCTGTTTCTATTGATCACAATTGATTCATATGGATCACAGTCTGTTCCTATTGATCACAATTGATTAATATGGATCACAGTCTGTTCCTATTGATCACAATTGATTAATATGGATCACAGTCGGTTCCTATTGATCACAATTGATTCATATGGATCACAGTCTGTTCACATTGATCACAATTGATTCATTTTGATCACAGACTGTTCCCATTGATCACAATTGATTCATATGGATCATAGTGTGTTCCTAATGATCACAATTGATTCATATGGATCACAGTCTGATCCCCTTGATCACAATTGATTAATATGAATCACAGTCTGTTCCTCTTGATCACCATTGATTCATATGGATCACAGTCTGTTTCCCTTGATCACAATTGATTCATATGGATCACAGTCTGTTCCCATTGATCACAATTGATTCATATGGATCATGTCTGTTTGTATTGAACACAATTGATTCATATGGATCACAGTCTGTTCCTATTGGTCACAATTGATTCATATGGATCACAGTCTGTTTCCATTGATCACAATTGATTCATATGGATCACAGTCTGTTTCCATTGATCACAATTGATTCATGTGGATTACAGTCTGTTCCCATTGATCACAATTGATTCATATGGATCACTGTCTGTTTGTATTGAACACAATTGATTCATATGGATCGCAGTCTGTTCCTATTGATCACAATTGATTCATATGGATCACAGACCGTTCACCTTGATCACAATTGATTCATATGGATCACAGTTTGATCCTATTGATCACAATTGATTCATATGGATCACAGACTGTTCCCATTGATCACAATTGATTCACATGGATCACAGTCTGTTCCTATTGATCACAATTGGTTCATATGGATCACAGTCTGTTCCTATTGATCACAATTGATTCATATGGATCACAGTCTGTTCCTATTGATCACAATTGATTCATATGGATCACAGTCTGTTCCCATTGCTCACAAATAATTCATATGGATCACAGTCGGTTCCCATTGATCACAATTGATTCATATGGATCACAGTCTGTTCCCATTGATCACAATTGATTCATATGGGTCACAGTCTATTCCCATTTATCACAATTGATTCATTTTGATCACAGTCTGTTCCCCTGGATCACAATTGATTCATTGGGATCACAGTCTGTTTCCATTGATCACAATTGATTCATATGGATCACAGTCTGTTCCTCTTGATCACAATTGATTCATATGGATCGCAGCATGTTCCCCTTGATCACAATTGATTTATATGGATCACAGTCGGTTCCCATTGATCACAATTGATTCATATGGATCACAGACGGTTCCCATTGATCACAATTGATTCGTATGGGTCACAGTCTGTTCCTATTGTTCACAATTGATTCATATGGATCACAGTCGGTTCCCATTGATCACAATTGATTCATATGAATCACAGTCTGTTCCTCTTGATCACAATTGATTCATATGGATCACCGTCTGTTCCTCTGGATCACAATTGATTCATATGGATCACAGTCTGTTCCTCCTGATCACAATTGAGTCATATGGGTCACAGTCTGTTCCTCTTGATCACAATTGATTCATATGGATCACTGTCTGTTCCCCTTGATCACAATTGATTCACATGGATCACAGTCTGTTTCTATTGATCACAATTGATTCATATGGATCACAGTCTGTTCCTATTGATCACAATTGATTAATATGGATCACAGTCTGTTCCTCTGGATCACAATTGATTCATTGGGATCACAGTCTGTTTCCATTGATCACAATTGATTAATATGGATCACAGACTGTTCCCATTGATCACAATTGAGTCATATGGATCACAGTGTGTTCCTAATGATCACAATTGATTCATATGGATCACCGACTGTTCCCCTTGATCACAATTGATTCATATGGATCACAGTCTGTTCCTCTTGATCACAATTGATTCATATGGATCACAGTCTGTTCCTCCTGATCACAATTGATTCATATGGGTCACAGGCTGTTCCTCTTGATCACAATTGATTCATATGGATCACTGTCTGTTCCCCTTGATCACAATTGATTCATATGGATCACAGTCTGTTTCTATTGATCACAATTGATTCATATGGATCACAGTCTGTTCCTATTGATCACAATTGATTAATATGGATCACAGACTGTTCCCATTGATCACAATTGATTCATATGGATCACAGTGTGTTCCTAATTATCACAATTGATTCATATGGATCACCGACTGTTCCCCTTGATCACAATTGATTCATGTGGTTCACAGTCTGTTCCTAATGATCACAATTGATTCATATGGATCACAGACAATTCCTATTGATCACAATTGATTCATATGAATCACAGTCTGTTCCTCTTGATCACCATTGATTCATATGGATCACAGTCTGTTTCCCTTGATCACAATTGATTCATATGGATCACAGTCTGTTCCTATTGATCACAATTGATTCATATGGATCACAGACTGTTCCTATTGATCACAATTGATTCATATGGATCACAGTCGGTTCACATTGATCACAATTGTTTCATTTTGATCACAGTCTGTTCCTCTGGATCACAATTGATTCATATGGATCACAGTCGGTTCCCATTGATCACAATTGATTCATATGGATAACGGTTGGTTCCCATTGATCACAATTGATTCATATGTATCACAGTCCATTCACATTGATCACAATGGATTCATTTTGTCCACAGCCTGATTCAATTGATCACAATTGATTCATATGGATCATTGTCTGTTTGTATTGATCAATATTGACTGATATGGATCACAGTTGGTTCCTATTGATCACAATTGATTCATATGGATCACAGTCTGTTCCCATTGATCACAATTGATTTATATGGATCACAGTCTGTTCCTATTGATCACAATTGATTCATATTGATCACAGTCTGTTTCTATTGATCACAATTGATTAATATGGATCACTGTCTGTTCCCATCGATCACAAATGATTTATATGGATCACAGTCTGTTCCCATTGATCACAATTGATTCATATGGATCACAGACTGTTCCCATTGATCACAATTGATTAATATGGATCACAGTCTGTTCCTATTTATCACAATTGATTCATATGGATCACAGTCTGTTCCTAATAATCACAATTGATTCATATGGACATAGAGTGTTCCCATTGATCACAATTGATTCATATGGATCACAGTCGGTTCCTCTTGATCACCATTGATTCATATGGATCACAGACTGTTCCCATTGATCACAATTGGTTCATATGGATCACAGTGTGTTCCCATTGATCACAATTGATTCATATGGATCACAGTCGGTTCCCATTGATCACAATTGATTCATATGGATCACAGACGGTTCCCATTGATCACAATTGATTCGTATGGGTCACAGTCTGTTCCTATTAATCACAATTGATTCATATGGATCACAGTCGGTTCCCATTGATCACAATTGATTCATATGAATCACAGTCTGTTCCTCTTGATCACAATTGATTCATATGGATCACAGTCTGCTCCTCTTGATCACAATTGATTCATATGGATCACAGTCTGTTCCTCCTGATCACAATTGATTCATATGGGTCACAGTCTGTTCCTCTTGATCACAATTGATTCATATGGATCACTGTCTGTTCCCCTTGATCACAATTGATTCATATGTATCACAGTCTGTTTCTATTGATCACAATTGATTCATATGGATCACAGTCTGTTCCTATTGATCACAATTGATTAATATGGATCACAGTCTGTTCCTATTGATCACAATTGATTAATATGGATCACAGTCGGTTCCTATTGATCACAATTGATTCATATGGATCACAGTCTGTTCACATTGATCACAATTGATTCATTTTTATCACAGACTGTTCCCATTGATCACAATTGATTCATATGGATCATAGTGTGTTCCTAATGATCACAATTGATTCATATGGATCACAGTCTGATCCCCTTGATCACAATTGATTAATATGAATCACAGTCTGTTCCTCTTGATCACCATTGATTCATATGGATCACAGTCTGTTTCCCTTGATCACAATTGATTCATATGGATCACAGTCTGTTCCCATTGATCACAATTGATTCATATGGATCATGTCTGTTTGTATTGAACACAATTGATTCATATGGATCACAGTCTGTTCCTATTGGTCACAATTGATTCATATGGATCACAGTCTGTTTCCATTGATCACAATTGATTCATATGGATCACAGTCTGTTTCCATTGATCACAATTGATTCATGTGGATTACAGTCTGTTCCCATTGATCACAATTGATTCATATGGATCACTGTCTGTTTGTATTGAACACAATTGATTCATATGGATCGCAGTCTGTTCCTATTGATCACAATTGATTCATATGGATCACAGACCGTTCACCTTGATCACAATTGATTCATATGGATCACAGTTTGATCCTATTGATCACAATTGATTCATATGGATCACAGACTGTTCCCATTGATCACAATTGATTCACATGGATCACAGTCTGTTCCTATTGATCACAATTGGTTCATATGGATCACAGTCTGTTCCTATTGATCACAATTGATTCATATGGATCACAGTCTGTTCCTATTGATCACAATTGATTCATATGGATCACAGTCTGTTCCCATTGCTCACAAATAATTCATATGGATCACAGTCGGTTCCCATTGATCACAATTGATTCATATGGGTCACAGTCTATTCCCATTTATCACAATTGATTCATTTTGATCACAGTCTGTTCCTCTGGATCACAATTGATTCATTGGGATCACAGTCTGTTTCCATTGATCACAATTGATTCATATGGATCACAGTCTGTTCCTCTTGATCACAATTGATTCATATGGATCGCAGCATGTTCCCCTTGATCACAATTGATTTATATGGATCACAGTCGGTTCCCATTGATCACAATTGATTCATATGGATCACAGACGGTTCCCATTGATCACAATTGATTCGTATGGGTCACAGTCTGTTCCTATTGATCACAATTGATTCATATGGATCACAGTCGGTTCCCATTGATCACAATTGATTCATATGAATCACAGTCTGTTCCTCTTGATCACAATTGATTCATATGGATCACCGTCTGTTCCTCTGGATCACAATTGATTCATATGGATCACAGTCTGTTCCTCCTGATCACAATTGAGTCATATGGGTCACAGTCTGTTCCTCTTGATCACAATTGATTCATATGGATCACTGTCTGTTCCCCTTGATCACAATTGATTCACATGGATCACAGTCTGTTTCTATTGATCACAATTGATTCATATGGATCACAGTCTGTTCCTATTGATCACAATTGATTAATATGGATCACAGTCTGTTCCTCTGGATCACAATTGATTCATTGGGATCACAGTCTGTTTCCATTGATCACAATTGATTCATACGGATCACAGTCTGTTCCTATTGATCACAATTGATTCATATGGGTCACAGACTGTTCCCCTTGATCACAATTGATTGATATGGATCGCAGTCTGTTTCACTTGATCACAATTGATTCATATGGATCACAGTCGTTTCCCATTGATCACAATTGATTCATATGGATAACAGTCGGTTCCCATTGATCATAATAGATTCATATGAATCACAGTCCGTTCACATTGATCACAATGGATTCATTTTGTCCACAGCCTGATTCAATTGATCACAATTGATTCATATGGATCATTGTCTGTTTCTTTGATCAATATTGATTCATATGGATCACAGTTGATTCGTATTGATCAGAATTGATTCATATGGATCACAGTCTGTTCCAATTGATCACAATTGATTCATAAGGATCACTGCCTGTTTCTATTTATCATAATTGATTCATATGGATCACAGTTGGTTCCTGTTGATCACAATTGATTCATATGGATCACAGTCTGTTCCCATTGATCACAATTGATTTATATGGATCACAGTCTGTTCCTATTGATCACAATTGATTCATATTGATCACAGTCTGTTTCTATTGATCACAATTGATTCCTGTTGATCACAATCTGTTCCCATTGAACACAGTGGATTAATATGGATCACCGTCTGTTCCTATTGATCACAATTGATTCACATGGATCACAGTCTGTTTCCATTGATTACAATTGATTCATATGGATCACAGACCGTTCCCATTGATCACAATTGATTCATATGGATCACAGTCTGTTCCCATTGATCACAATTGACTCACATGGATCACAGACTTTTTCCATTAATTACAATTGATTCATATGGATCACAGTCTGTTCCTATTTATCACAATTGATTCACATGGATCACAGTCTGTTTCCATTGATTACAATTGATTCATATGGATCACAGTCTGTTCCCATTGATCACAATTGATTCATTTTGATCACAGTCTGTTCCTCTGGATCACAATTGATTCATTGGGATCACAGTCTGTTTCCATTGATCACAATTGATTCATATGGATCACAGTCTGTTCCTATTCATCACAATTGATTCATATGGATCACAGTCTGTTCCCCTTGATCACAATTGATTAATATGGATCACAGTCTGTTCCCATTGATCACAATTGATTCATATGGATCACAGTCTGTTCACATTGATCACAATTGATTCATTTTGATCACAGACTGTTCCTCTGGATCACAATTGATTCATTTTGATCACAGTCTGTTCCTCTTGAACACAATTGATTCATATGGGTCACAGGCTGTTCCTCTTGATCACAATTGATTCATATGGATCACTGTCTGTTCCCCTTGATCACAATTGATTCATATGGATCACAGTCTGTTTCTATTGATCACAATTGATTCATATGGATCACAGTCTGTTCCTATTGATCACAATTGATTAATATGGATCACAGTCTGTTCCTATTGATCACAATTGATTCATATGGATCACAGTCTGTTCACATTGATCACAATTGATTCATTTTGATCACAGACTGTTCCCATTGATCACAATTGATTCATATGGATCACAGTGTGTTCCTAATGATCACAATTGATTCATATGGATCACCGACTGTTCCCCTTGATCACAATTGATTCATGTGGTTCACAGTCTGTTCCTAATGATCACAATTGATTCATATGGATCACAGACTGTTCCTATTGATCACAATTGATTCATATGAATCACAGTCTGTTCCTCTTGATCACCATTGATTCATATGGATCACAGTCTGTTTCCCTTGATCACAATTGATTCATATGGATCACAGTCTGTTCCTATTGATCACAATTGATTCATATGGATCACAGACTGTTCCTATTGATCACAATTGATTCATATGGGTCACAGTCGGTTCCCATTGATCACAATTTATTTATATGGATCACAGTCTGTTTCTATTGATCACAGTTGATTAATATGGATCACAGTCTGTTCCTATTGATCACAATTGATTTATATGGATCACAGTCTGTTCCTATTGATCACAATTGATTCATATGGATCACAGTCTGTTCACATTGATCACAATTGTTTCATTTTGATCACAGTCTGTTCCTCTGGATCACAATTGATTCATTTTGATCACAGTCTGTTCCTCTGGATCACAATTGATTCATAGGGATCACAGTCTGTTTCCATTGATCACAGTTGATTCATTTGGATCACAGTCTGATCCCCTTGATCACAATTGATTTATATGGATCACAGTCTGTTTCGCTGGATCTCAATTGATTCAGATGGATCACAGTCGGTTCCCATTGATCACAATTGATTCATATGGATCACAGTCTGTTTCCATTGATCACAATTGATTCATATGGATCACAGTCTGTTTCCATTGATCACAATTGATTCATGTGGATTACAGTCTGTTCCCATTGAACACAATTGATTCATATGGATCGCAGTCTGTTCCTATTGATCACAATTGATTCATATGGATCACAGACCGTTCACCTTGATCACAATTGATTCATATGGATCACAGTTTGTTCCTATTGATCACAATTGATTCATATGGATCACAGACTGTTCCCATTGATCACAATTGATTCACATGGATCACAGTCTGTTCCTATTGATCACAATTGGTTCATATGGATCACAGTCTGTTCCTATTGATCACAATTGATTCATATGGATCACAGTCTGTTTCCATTGATCACAATTGATTCATATGGATCACAGTCTGTTTCCATTGATCACAATTGATTCATGTGGATTACAGTCTGTTCCCATTGAACACAATTGATTCATATGGATCACAGTCTGTTCCTATTGATCACAATTGATTCATATGGATCACAGACCGTTCACCTTGATCACAATTGATTCATATGGATCACAGTTTGTTCCTATTGATCACAATTGATTCATATGGATCACAGACTGTTCCCATTGATCACCATTGATTCACATGGATCACAGTCTGTTCCTATTGATCACAATTGGTTCATATGGATCACAGTCTGTTCCTATTGATCACAATTGATTCATATGGATCACAGTCTGTTCCTCTTGATCACAATTGATTCATATGGATCACAGTCTGTTCCTCCTGATCACAATTGATTCATATGGGTCACAGGCTGTTCCTCTTGATCACAATTGATTCATATGGATCACTGTCTGTTCCCCTTGATCACAATTGATTCATATGGATCAGAGTCTGTTTCTATTGATCACAATTGATTCATATGGATCACAGTCAGTTCCTATTGATCACAATTGATTAATATGGATCACAGACTGTTCCCATTGATCACAATTGAGTCATATGGATCACAGTGTGTTCCTAATGATCACAATTGATTCATATGGATCACCGACTGTTCCCCTTGATCACAATTGATTCATATGGATCACAGTCTGTTCCTCTTGATCACAATTGATTCATATGGATCACAGTCTGTTCCTCCTGATCACAATTGATTCATATGGGTCACAGGCTGTTCCTCTTGATCACAATTGATTCATATGGATCACTGTCTGTTCCCCTTGATCACAATTGATTCATATGGATCACAGTCTGTTTCTATTGATCACAATTGATTCATATGGATCACAGTCTGTTCCTATTGATCACAATTGATTCATATGGATCACAGACTGTTCCCATTGATCACAATTGATTCATATGGATCACAGTGTGTTCCTAATTATCACAATTGATTCATATGGATCACCGACTGTTCCCCTTGATCACAATTGATTCATGTGGTTCACAGTCTGTTCCTAATGATCACAATTGATTCATATGGATCACAGACAATTCCTATTGATCACAATTGATTCATATGAATCACAGTCTGTTCCTCTTGATCACCATTGATTCATATGGATCACAGTCTGTTTCCCTTGATCACAATTGATTCATATGGATCACAGTCTGTTCCTATTGATCACAATTGATTCATATGGATCACAGACTGTTCCTATTGATCACAATTGATTCATATGGATCACAGTCGGTTCACATTGATCACAATTGTTTCATTTTGATCACAGTCTGTTCCTCTGGATCACAATTGATTCATATGGATCACAGTCGGTTCCCATTGATCACAATTGATTCATATGGATAACGGTTGGTTCCCATTGATCACAATTGATTCATATGTATCACAGTCCATTCACATTGATCACAATGGATTCATTTTGTCCACAGCCTGATTCAATTGATCACAATTGATTCATATGGATCATTGTCTGTTTGTATTGATCAATATTGACTGATATGGATCACAGTTGGTTCCTATTGATCACAATTGATTCATATGGATCACAGTCTGTTCCCATTGATCACAATTGATTTATATGGATCACAGTCTGTTCCTATTGATCACAATTGATTCATATTGATCACAGTCTGTTTCTATTGATCACAATTGATTAATATGGATCACTGTCTGTTCCCATCGATCACAAATGATTTATATGGATCACAGTCTGTTCCCATTGATCACAATTGATTCATATGGATCACAGACTGTTCCCATTGATCACAATTGATTAATATGGATCACAGTCTGTTCCTATTTATCACAATTGATTCATATGGATCACAGTCGGTTCCTAATAATCACAATTGATTCATATGGACATAGAGTGTTCCCATTGATCACAATTGATTCATATGGATCACAGTCGGTTCCTCTTGATCACCATTGATTCATATGGATCACAGACTGTTCCCATTGATCACAATTGATTCATATGGATCACAGTGTGTTCCCATTGATCACAATTGATTCATATGGATCACAGTCGGTTCCCATTGATCACAATTGATTCATATGGATCACAGACGGTTCCCATTGATCACAATTGATTCGTATGGGTCACAGTCTGTTCCTATTGATCACAATAGATTCATATGGATCACAGTCGGTTCCCATTGATCACAATTGATTCATATGAATCACAGTCTGTTCCTCTTGATCACAATTGATTCATATGGATCACAGTCTGCTCCTCTTGATCACAATTGATTCATATGGATCACAGTCTGTTCCTCCTGATCACAATTGATTCATATGGGTCACAGTCTGTTCCTATTGGTCACAATTGATTCATATGGATCACAGTCTGTTTCCATTGATCACAATTGATTCATATGGATCACAGTCTGTTTCCATTGATCACAATTGATTCATGTGGATTACAGTCTGTTCCCATTGATCACAATTGATTCATATGGATCACTGTCTGTTTGTATTGAACACAATTGATTCATATGGATCGCAGTCTGTTCCTATTGATCACAATTGATTCATATGGATCACAGACCGTTCACCTTGATCACAATTGATTCATATGGATCACAGTTTGATCCTATTGATCACAATTGATTCATATGGATCACAGACTGTTCCCATTGATCACAATTGATTCACATGGATCACAGTCTGTTCCTATTGATCACAATTGGTTCATATGGATCACAGTCTGTTCCTATTGATCACAATTGATTCATATGGATCACAGTCTGTTCCTATTGATCACAATTGATTCATATGGATCACAGTCTGTTCCCATTGCTCACAAATAATTCATATGGATCACAGTCGGTTCCCATTGATCACAATTGATTCATATGGATCACAGTCTGTTCCCATTGATCACAATTGATTCATATGGGTCACAGTCTATTCCCATTTATCACAATTGATTCATTTTGATCACAGTCTGTTCCCCTGGATCACAATTGATTCATTGGGATCACAGTCTGTTTCCATTGATCACAATTGATTCATATGGATCACAGTCTGTTCCTCTTGATCACAATTGATTCATATGGATCGCAGCATGTTCCCCTTGATCACAATTGATTTATATGGATCACAGTCGGTTCCCATTGATCACAATTGATTCATATGGATCACAGACGGTTCCCATTGATCACAATTGATTCGTATGGGTCACAGTCTGTTCCTATTGTTCACAATTGATTCATATGGATCACAGTCGGTTCCCATTGATCACAATTGATTCATATGAATCACAGTCTGTTCCTCTTGATCACAATTGATTCATATGGATCACCGTCTGTTCCTCTGGATCACAATTGATTCATATGGATCACAGTCTGTTCCTCCTGATCACAATTGAGTCATATGGGTCACAGTCTGTTCCTCTTGATCACAATTGATTCATATGGATCACTGTCTGTTCCCCTTGATCACAATTGATTCACATGGATCACAGTCTGTTTCTATTGATCACAATTGATTCATATGGATCACAGTCTGTTCCTATTGATCACAATTGATTAATATGGATCACAGTCTGTTCCTCTGGATCACAATTGATTCATTGGGATCACAGTCTGTTTCCATTGATCACAATTGATTCATACGGATCACAGTCTGTTCCTATTGATCACAATTGATTCATATGGGTCACAGACTGTTCCCCTTGATCACAATTGATTGATATGGATCGCAGTCTGTTTCACTTGATCACAATTGATTCATATGGATCACAGTCGTTTCCCATTGATCACAATTGATTCATATGGATAACAGTCGGTTCCCATTGATCAGAATAGATTCATATGAATCACAGTCCGTTCACATTGATCACAATGGATTCATTTTGTCCACAGCCTGATTCAATTGATCACAATTGATTCATATGGATCATTGTCTGTTTCTTTGATCAATATTGATTCATATGGATCACAGTTGATTCGTATTGATCAGAATTGATTCATATGGATCACAGTCTGTTCCAATTGATCACAATTGATTCATAAGGATCACTGCCTGTTTCTATTTATCATAATTGATTCATATGGATCACAGTTGGTTCCTGTTGATCACAATTGATTCATATGGATCACAGTCTGTTCCCATTGATCACAATTGATTTATATGGATCACAGTCTGTTCCTATTGATCACAATTGATTCATATTGATCACAGTCTGTTTCTATTGATCACAATTGATTCCTGTTGATCACAATCTGTTCCCATTGAACACAGTGGATTAATATGGATCACCGTCTGTTCCTATTGATCACAATTGATTCACATGGATCACAGTCTGTTTCCATTGATTACAATTGATTCATATGGATCACAGACCGTTCCCATTGATCACAATTGATTCATATGGATCACAGTCTGTTCCCATTGATCACAATTGACTCACATGGATCACAGTCTTTTTCCATTAATTACAATTGATTCATATGGATCACAGTCTGTTCCTATTTATCACAATTGATTCACATGGATCACAGTCTGTTTCCATTGATCACAATTGATTCATATGGATCATTGTCTGTTTCTTTGATCAATATTGATTCATATGGATCACAGTTGATTCGTATTGATCAGAATTGATTCATATGGATCACAGTCTGTTCTAATTGATCACAATTGATTCATAAGGATCACTGCCTGTTTCTATTTATCATAATTGATTCATATGGATCACAGTTGGTTCCTGTTGATCACAATTGATTCATATGGATCACAGTCTGTTCCCATTGATCACAATTGATTTATATGGATCACAGTCTGTTCCTATTGATCACAATTGATTCATATTGATCACAGTCTGTTTCTATTGATCACAATTGATTCCTGTTGATCACAATCTGTTCCCATTGATCACAGTGGATTAATATGGATCACCGTCTGTTCCTATTGATCACAATTGATTCACATGGATCACAGTCTGTTTCCATTGATTACAATTGATTCATATGGATCACAGTCCGTTCCCATTGATCAAAATTGATTCATATGGATCACAGTCTGTTCCCATTGATCACAATTGACTCACATGGATCACAGTCTTTTTCAATTAATTACAATTGATTCATATGGATCACAGTCTGTTCCTATTGATCACAATTGATTCATATGGATCACAGTCTGTTCCTATTGATCACAATTGATTCACATGGATCACAGTCTGTTTCCATTGATTACAATTGATTCATATGGATCACAGTCTGTTCCCATTGATCACAATTGATTCATTTTGATCACAGTCTGTTCCTCTGGATCACAATTGATTCATTGGGATCACAGTCTGTTTCCATTGATCACAATTGATTCATATGGATCACAGTCTGTTCCTATTGATCACAATTGATTCATATGGATCACAGTCTGTTCCCCTTGATCACAATTGATTAATATGGATCACAGTCTGTTCCCATTGATCACAATTGATTCATATGGATCACAGTCTGTTTACATTGATCACAATTGATTCATTTTGATCACAGACTGTTCCTCTGGATCACAATTGATCCATTTTGATCACAGTCTGTTCCTCTGGATCACAATTGATTCAAAGGGATCACAGTCTGTTTCCATTGATCACAGTTGATTCATTTGGATCACAGTCTGATCCCCTTGATCACAATTGATTTATATGGATCGCAGTCTGTTTCGCTGGATCACAATTGATTCATATGGATCACAGTCGGTTCCCATTGATCACAATTGATTCATATGGATAACGGTCGGTTCCCATTGATCACAATTGATTCATATGTATCACAGTCCGTTCACATTGATCACAATGGATTCATTTTGTCCACAGCCTGATTCAATTGATCACAATAGATTCAAATGGATCCTTGTCTGTTTGTATTGATCAATATTGATTCATATGGATCACAGTTGGTTCCTATTGATCACAATTGATTCATATAGATCACAGTCTGTTCCCATTGATCACAATTGATTTATATGGATCACAGTCTGTTCCTATTGATCACAATTGATTCATATTGATCACAGTCTGTTTCTATTGATGACAATTGATTAATATGGATCACTGTCTTTTCCCATTGATCACAAATGATTTATATGGATCACAGTCTGTTCCCATTGATCACAATTGATTCATATGGATCACAGTCTGTTCCCGTTGATCACAATTGATTCATATGGATCACAGTCTGTTTCTATTGATCACATTTGATGCATGTGCATCACAGTCTGTTTCCCATTGATCACAATTGATTCATATGGATCACAGTGTGCTTCCATTGATCACAATTGATTCATATGGATCACAGTCTGTTCCCGTTGATCACAATTGATTCATATGGATCACAGTCTGTTTCTATTGATCACATTTGATGCATGTGGATCACAGTCCGTTTCCCATGATCACAATTGATTCATATGGATCACAGTCTGTTCCCGTTGATCACAATTGATTCATATGGATCACAGTATGTTCCCATTGATCACAATTGATTCATATGGATCACAGTCTGTTTGTATTGATCACAATTGATTCATATGGATCACAGTCTGTTCCTATTGATCATAATTGATTCATATGCATCACAGTCTGTTTCCTATTGATCACAATTGATTCATTTGGATCACAGTCTGTTCCTCTTGATCAGAATTGATTCATATCGATCACAGTCTGTTCGCATTGGTCACAGTGGGTTAAGATGGATCACAGTCTGATCCGCTTGATCACAACTGATTCATACTGATTACAGTCTGTTTATATTTATCACATTTAATCCATTTTGATCATAATAAGTTTCTAATGATCACAATTGATTCATATGGATCACAGACTGCGCTCCTTGATCACAATTGATTCATATTGATCACAGACTGTTCCCAGTGATCACAATAGATTCATGTTGATCACAGGCCAATTCTATTGATCACATTGTGTTCCTATTGATCACAATTGATTAATATGGATCACAGTCTGTTCCTATTGATCACAGTTGATTCATATGGATCACAGTCTGTTCCTATTGATCACAATTGATTCATATGGATCACAGACTGTTCCCCTTGATCACAATTGGTTCTTATGGTTCACAGTCTGTTCCTATTGATCACAATTGATTCATATGGATCACAGTCTGTTCCTCTTGATCACCATTGATTCATATGGATCACAGTCTGTTTCCATTGATTACAATTGATTCACATGGATCACCATCTGTTCTCATTGATCACAATTGATTCATATGGATCACAGTCTGTTTCCATTGATCACAATGGATTCATATGGATCACCGTCTGTTTCCATTGATCACAATTGATTCATATGGATCACAGTCTGTTCCTCTTGATCACCATTGATTCATATGGATCACAGTCTGTTTCCCTTGATCACAATAGATTCACATGTATCACCGTCTGTTCTCATTGATCACAATTGATTCATATGGATCACAGTCTGTTTCCATTGCTCACAATTGATTCATATGGATCACCGCCTGTGCCTCTTGATCACCATTGATTCATATGGATCACAGTCTGTTTCCATTGATTACAATTGATTCACATGGATCACCGTCTGTTCTCATTGAACACAATTGATTCATATGGATCACAGACTGTTCCAATTGATCACAATTGATTCATATGAATCACAGTCTGTTCCTCTTGATCACCATTGATTCATATGGATCACAGTCTGTTTCCATTGATTACAATTGATTCACATGGATCACCGTCTGTTCTCATTGATCACAATTGATTCATATGGATCACAGTCTGTTCCTATTGATATCAATTGGTTCATATGGATCACAGTCTGTTCCTATTGATCACAATTGATTCATATGGATCACAGTCTGTTCCTCTTGATCACCATTGATTCATATGGATCACAGTCTGTTTCCCTTGATCACAATTGATTCACATGGATCACCGTCTGTTCTCATTGATCACAATTGATTCATATGGATCACAGTCTGTTTCTATTGATCACATTTGATGCATGTGGATCACAGTCCGTTTCCCATGATCACAATTGATTCATATGGATCACAGTCTGTTCCCGTTGATCACAATTGATTCATATGGATCACAGTATGTTCCCATTGATCACAATTGATTCATATGGATCACAGTCTGTTTGTATTGATCACAATTGATTCATATGGATCACAGTCTGTTCCTATTGATCATAATTGATTCATATGCATCACAGTCTGTTTCCTATTGATCACAATTGATTCATTTGGATCACAGTCTGTTCCTCTTGATCAGAATTGATTCATATCGATCACAGTCTGTTCGCATTGGTCACAGTGGGTTAAGATGGATCACAGTCTGATCCGCTTGATCACAACTGATTCATACTGATTACAGTCTGTTTATATTTATCACATTTAATCCATTTTGATCATAATAAGTTTCTAATGATCACAATTGATTCATATGGATCACAGACTGCGCTCCTTGATCACAATTGATTCATATTGATCACAGACTGTTCCCAGTGATCACAATAGATTCATGTTGATCACAGGCCAATTCTATTGATCACATTGTGTTCCTATTGATCACAATTGATTAATATGGATCACAGTCTGTTCCTATTGATCACAGTTGATTCATATGGATCACAGTCTGTTCCTATTGATCACAATTGATTCATATGGATCACAGACTGTTCCCCTTGATCACAATTGGTTCTTATGGTTCACAGTCTGTTCCTATTGATCACAATTGATTAATATGGATCACAGTCTGTTCCTATTGATCACAGTTGATTCATATGGATCACAGTCTGTTCCTATTGATCACAGTTGATTCATATGGATCACAGTCTGTTTCCATTGATTACAATTGATTCACATGGATCACCGTCTGTTCTCATTGAACACAATTGATTCATATGGATCACAGACTGTTCCAATTGATCACAATTGATTCATATGAATCACAGTCTGTTCCTCTTGATCACCATTGATTCATATGGATCACAGTCTGTTTCCATTGATTACAATTGATTCACATGGATCACCGTCTGTTCTCATTGATCACAATTGATTCATATGGATCACAGTCTGTTCCTATTGATATCAATTGGTTCATATGGATCACAGTCTGTTCCTATTGATCACAATTGATTCATATGGATCACAGTCTGTTCCTCTTGATCACCATTGATTCATATGGATCACAGTCTGTTTCCCTTGATCACAATTGATTCACATGGATCACCGTCTGTTCTCATTGATCACAATTGATTCATATGGATCACAGTCTGTTTCCATTGCTCACAATTGATTGATATGGATCACAGTCTGTTCCCATTGATCACAAATGATTTATATGGATCACAGTCTGTTCCCCTTGATCACAATTGATTCATATGGATCACAGTCTGTTTCTATTGATCACAATTGATTCATATGGATCACAGTCTATTTCCCATTGATCACAATTGATTTATATGGATCACAGACCGTTTCCATTGATCACAATTGATTCATATGGATCACAGTCTGTTCCCGTTGATCACAATTGATTCATATGGATCACAGTCTGTTTCTATTGATCACATTTGATGCATGTGGATCACAGTCTGTTCCCATTGATCACAATTGATTCATATGGATCACAGTCTGTTCCCATTGATCACAATTGATTTATATGGATCACAGTCTGTTCCTATTGATCACAATTGATTCATATTGATCACAGTCTGTTTCTATTGATCACAATTGATTAATATGGATCACTGTCTGTTCCCATCGATCACAAATGATTTATATGGATCACAGTCTGTTCCCATTGATCACAATTGATTCATATGGATCACAGACTGTTCCCATTGATCACAATTGATTAATATGGATCACAGTCTGTTCCTATTTATCACAATTGATTCATATGGATCACAGTCGGTTCCTAATAATCACAATTGATTCATATGGACATAGAGTGTTCCCATTGATCACAATTGATTCATATGGATCACAGTCGGTTCCTCTTGATCACCATTGATTCATATGGATCACAGACTGTTCCCATTGATCACAATTGATTCATATGGATCACAGTGTGTTCCCATTGATCACAATTGATTCATATGGATCACAGTCGGTTCCCATTGATCACAATTGATTCATATGGATCACAGACGGTTCCCATTGATCACAATTGATTCGTATGGGTCACAGTCTGTTCCTATTGATCACAATAGATTCATATGGATCACAGTCGGTTCCCATTGATCACAATTGATTCATATGAATCACAGTCTGTTCCTCTTGATCACAATTGATTCATATGGATCACAGTCTGCTCCTCTTGATCACAATTGATTCATATGGATCACAGTCTGTTCCTCCTGATCACAATTGATTCATATGGGTCACAGTCTGTTCCTATTGGTCACAATTGATTCATATGGATCACAGTCTGTTTCCATTGATCACAATTGATTCATATGGATCACAGTCTGTTTCCATTGATCACAATTGATTCATGTGGATTACAGTCTGTTCCCATTGATCACAATTGATTCATATGGATCACTGTCTGTTTGTATTGAACACAATTGATTCATATGGATCGCAGTCTGTTCCTATTGATCACAATTGATTCATATGGATCACAGACCGTTCACCTTGATCACAATTGATTCATATGGATCACAGTTTGATCCTATTGATCACAATTGATTCATATGGATCACAGACTGTTCCCATTGATCACAATTGATTCACATGGATCACAGTCTGTTCCTATTGATCACAATTGGTTCATATGGATCACAGTCTGTTCCTATTGATCACAATTGATTCATATGGATCACAGTCTGTTCCTATTGATCACAATTGATTCATATGGATCACAGTCTGTTCCCATTGCTCACAAATAATTCATATGGATCACAGTCGGTTCCCATTGATCACAATTGATTCATATGGATCACAGTCTGTTCCCATTGATCACAATTGATTCATATGGGTCACAGTCTATTCCCATTTATCACAATTGATTCATTTTGATCACAGTCTGTTCCCCTGGATCACAATTGATTCATTGGGATCACAGTCTGTTTCCATTGATCACAATTGATTCATATGGATCACAGTCTGTTCCTCTTGATCACAATTGATTCATATGGATCGCAGCATGTTCCCCTTGATCACAATTGATTTATATGGATCACAGTCGGTTCCCATTGATCACAATTGATTCATATGGATCACAGACGGTTCCCATTGATCACAATTGATTCGTATGGGTCACAGTCTGTTCCTATTGTTCACAATTGATTCATATGGATCACAGTCGGTTCCCATTGATCACAATTGATTCATATGAATCACAGTCTGTTCCTCTTGATCACAATTGATTCATATGGATCACCGTCTGTTCCTCTGGATCACAATTGATTCATATGGATCACAGTCTGTTCCTCCTGATCACAATTGAGTCATATGGGTCACAGTCTGTTCCTCTTGATCACAATTGATTCATATGGATCACTGTCTGTTCCCCTTGATCACAATTGATTCACATGGATCACAGTCTGTTTCTATTGATCACAATTGATTCATATGGATCACAGTCTGTTCCTATTGATCACAATTGATTAATATGGATCACAGTCTGTTCCTCTGGATCACAATTGATTCATTGGGATCACAGTCTGTTTCCATTGATCACAATTGATTCATACGGATCACAGTCTGTTCCTATTGATCACAATTGATTCATATGGGTCACAGACTGTTCCCCTTGATCACAATTGATTGATATGGATCGCAGTCTGTTTCACTTGATCACAATTGATTCATATGGATCACAGTCGTTTCCCATTGATCACAATTGATTCATATGGATAACAGTCGGTTCCCATTGATCAGAATAGATTCATATGAATCACAGTCCGTTCACATTGATCACAATGGATTCATTTTGTCCACAGCCTGATTCAATTGATCACAATTGATTCATATGGATCATTGTCTGTTTCTTTGATCAATATTGATTCATATGGATCACAGTTGATTCGTATTGATCAGAATTGATTCATATGGATCACAGTCTGTTCCAATTGATCACAATTGATTCATAAGGATCACTGCCTGTTTCTATTTATCATAATTGATTCATATGGATCACAGTTGGTTCCTGTTGATCACAATTGATTCATATGGATCACAGTCTGTTCCCATTGATCACAATTGATTTATATGGATCACAGTCTGTTCCTATTGATCACAATTGATTCATATTGATCACAGTCTGTTTCTATTGATCACAATTGATTCCTGTTGATCACAATCTGTTCCCATTGAACACAGTGGATTAATATGGATCACCGTCTGTTCCTATTGATCACAATTGATTCACATGGATCACAGTCTGTTTCCATTGATTACAATTGATTCATATGGATCACAGACCGTTCCCATTGATCACAATTGATTCATATGGATCACAGTCTGTTCCCATTGATCACAATTGACTCACATGGATCACAGTCTTTTTCCATTAATTACAATTGATTCATATGGATCACAGTCTGTTCCTATTTATCACAATTGATTCACATGGATCACAGTCTGTTTCCATTGATCACAATTGATTCATATGGATCATTGTCTGTTTCTTTGATCAATATTGATTCATATGGATCACAGTTGATTCGTATTGATCAGAATTGATTCATATGGATCACAGTCTGTTCTAATTGATCACAATTGATTCATAAGGATCACTGCCTGTTTCTATTTATCATAATTGATTCATATGGATCACAGTTGGTTCCTGTTGATCACAATTGATTCATATGGATCACAGTCTGTTCCCATTGATCACAATTGATTTATATGGATCACAGTCTGTTCCTATTGATCACAATTGATTCATATTGATCACAGTCTGTTTCTATTGATCACAATTGATTCCTGTTGATCACAATCTGTTCCCATTGATCACAGTGGATTAATATGGATCACCGTCTGTTCCTATTGATCACAATTGATTCACATGGATCACAGTCTGTTTCCATTGATTACAATTGATTCATATGGATCACAGTCCGTTCCCATTGATCAAAATTGATTCATATGGATCACAGTCTGTTCCCATTGATCACAATTGACTCACATGGATCACAGTCTTTTTCCATTAATTACAATTGATTCATATGGATCACAGTCTGTTCCTATTGATCACAATTGATTCATATGGATCACAGTCTGTTCCTATTGATCACAATTGATTCACATGGATCACAGTCTGTTTCCATTGATTACAATTGATTCATATGGATCACAGTCTGTTCCCATTGATCACAATTGATTCATTTTGATCACAGTCTGTTCCTCTGGATCACAATTGATTCATTGGGATCACAGTCTGTTTCCATTGATCACAATTGATTCATATGGATCACAGTCTGTTCCTATTGATCACAATTGATTCATATGGATCACAGTCTGTTCCCCTTGATCACAATTGATTAATATGGATCACAGTCTGTTCCCATTGATCACAATTGATTCATATGGATCACAGTCTGTTTACATTGATCACAATTGATTCATTTTGATCACAGACTGTTCCTCTGGATCACAATTGATCCATTTTGATCACAGTCTGTTCCTCTGGATCACAATTGATTCAAAGGGATCACAGTCTGTTTCCATTGATCACAGTTGATTCATTTGGATCACAGTCTGATCCCCTTGATCACAATTGATTTATATGGATCGCAGTCTGTTTCGCTGGATCACAATTGATTCATATGGATCACAGTCGGTTCCCATTGATCACAATTGATTCATATGGATAACGGTCGGTTCCCATTGATCACAATTGATTCATATGTATCACAGTCCGTTCACATTGATCACAATGGATTCATTTTGTCCACAGCCTGATTCAATTGATCACAATAGATTCAAATGGATCCTTGTCTGTTTGTATTGATCAATATTGATTCATATGGATCACAGTTGGTTCCTATTGATCACAATTGATTCATATAGATCACAGTCTGTTCCCATTGATCACAATTGATTTATATGGATCACAGTCTGTTCCTATTGATCACAATTGATTCATATTGATCACAGTCTGTTTCTATTGATGACAATTGATTAATATGGATCACTGTCTTTTCCCATTGATCACAAATGATTTATATGGATCACAGTCTGTTCCCATTGATCACAATTGATTCATATGGATCACAGTCTGTTCCCGTTGATCACAATTGATTCATATGGATCACAGTCTGTTTCTATTGATCACATTTGATGCATGTGCATCACAGTCTGTTTCCCATTGATCACAATTGATTCATATGGATCACAGTGTGCTTCCATTGATCACAATTGATTCATATGGATCACAGTCTGTTCCCGTTGATCACAATTGATTCATATGGATCACAGTCTGTTTCTATTGATCACATTTGATGCATGTGGATCACAGTCCGTTTCCCATGATCACAATTGATTCATATGGATCACAGTCTGTTCCCGTTGATCACAATTGATTCATATGGATCACAGTATGTTCCCATTGATCACAATTGATTCATATGGATCACAGTCTGTTTGTATTGATCACAATTGATTCATATGGATCACAGTCTGTTCCTATTGATCATAATTGATTCATATGCATCACAGTCTGTTTCCTATTGATCACAATTGATTCATTTGGATCACAGTCTGTTCCTCTTGATCAGAATTGATTCATATCGATCACAGTCTGTTCGCATTGGTCACAGTGGGTTAAGATGGATCACAGTCTGATCCGCTTGATCACAACTGATTCATACTGATTACAGTCTGTTTATATTTATCACATTTAATCCATTTTGATCATAATAAGTTTCTAATGATCACAATTGATTCATATGGATCACAGACTGCGCTCCTTGATCACAATTGATTCATATTGATCACAGACTGTTCCCAGTGATCACAATAGATTCATGTTGATCACAGGCCAATTCTATTGATCACATTGTGTTCCTATTGATCACAATTGATTAATATGGATCACAGTCTGTTCCTATTGATCACAGTTGATTCATATGGATCACAGTCTGTTCCTATTGATCACAATTGATTCATATGGATCACAGACTGTTCCCCTTGATCACAATTGGTTCTTATGGTTCACAGTCTGTTCCTATTGATCACAATTGATTCATATGGATCACAGTCTGTTCCTCTTGATCACCATTGATTCATATGGATCACAGTCTGTTTCCATTGATTACAATTGATTCACATGGATCACCATCTGTTCTCATTGATCACAATTGATTCATATGGATCACAGTCTGTTTCCATTGATCACAATGGATTCATATGGATCACCGTCTGTTTCCATTGATCACAATTGATTCATATGGATCACAGTCTGTTCCTCTTGATCACCATTGATTCATATGGATCACAGTCTGTTTCCCTTGATCACAATAGATTCACATGTATCACCGTCTGTTCTCATTGATCACAATTGATTCATATGGATCACAGTCTGTTTCCATTGCTCACAATTGATTCATATGGATCACCGCCTGTGCCTCTTGATCACCATTGATTCATATGGATCACAGTCTGTTTCCATTGATTACAATTGATTCACATGGATCACCGTCTGTTCTCATTGAACACAATTGATTCATATGGATCACAGACTGTTCCAATTGATCACAATTGATTCATATGAATCACAGTCTGTTCCTCTTGATCACCATTGATTCATATGGATCACAGTCTGTTTCCATTGATTACAATTGATTCACATGGATCACCGTCTGTTCTCATTGATCACAATTGATTCATATGGATCACAGTCTGTTCCTATTGATATCAATTGGTTCATATGGATCACAGTCTGTTCCTATTGATCACAATTGATTCATATGGATCACAGTCTGTTCCTCTTGATCACCATTGATTCATATGGATCACAGTCTGTTTCCCTTGATCACAATTGATTCACATGGATCACCGTCTGTTCTCATTGATCACAATTGATTCATATGGATCACAGTCTGTTTCTATTGATCACATTTGATGCATGTGGATCACAGTCCGTTTCCCATGATCACAATTGATTCATATGGATCACAGTCTGTTCCCGTTGATCACAATTGATTCATATGGATCACAGTATGTTCCCATTGATCACAATTGATTCATATGGATCACAGTCTGTTTGTATTGATCACAATTGATTCATATGGATCACAGTCTGTTCCTATTGATCATAATTGATTCATATGCATCACAGTCTGTTTCCTATTGATCACAATTGATTCATTTGGATCACAGTCTGTTCCTCTTGATCAGAATTGATTCATATCGATCACAGTCTGTTCGCATTGGTCACAGTGGGTTAAGATGGATCACAGTCTGATCCGCTTGATCACAACTGATTCATACTGATTACAGTCTGTTTATATTTATCACATTTAATCCATTTTGATCATAATAAGTTTCTAATGATCACAATTGATTCATATGGATCACAGACTGCGCTCCTTGATCACAATTGATTCATATTGATCACAGACTGTTCCCAGTGATCACAATAGATTCATGTTGATCACAGGCCAATTCTATTGATCACATTGTGTTCCTATTGATCACAATTGATTAATATGGATCACAGTCTGTTCCTATTGATCACAGTTGATTCATATGGATCACAGTCTGTTCCTATTGATCACAATTGATTCATATGGATCACAGACTGTTCCCCTTGATCACAATTGGTTCTTATGGTTCACAGTCTGTTCCTATTGATCACAATTGATTAATATGGATCACAGTCTGTTCCTATTGATCACAGTTGATTCATATGGATCACAGTCTGTTCCTATTGATCACAGTTGATTCATATGGATCACAGTCTGTTTCCATTGATTACAATTGATTCACATGGATCACCGTCTGTTCTCATTGAACACAATTGATTCATATGGATCACAGACTGTTCCAATTGATCACAATTGATTCATATGAATCACAGTCTGTTCCTCTTGATCACCATTGATTCATATGGATCACAGTCTGTTTCCATTGATTACAATTGATTCACATGGATCACCGTCTGTTCTCATTGATCACAATTGATTCATATGGATCACAGTCTGTTCCTATTGATATCAATTGGTTCATATGGATCACAGTCTGTTCCTATTGATCACAATTGATTCATATGGATCACAGTCTGTTCCTCTTGATCACCATTGATTCATATGGATCACAGTCTGTTTCCCTTGATCACAATTGATTCACATGGATCACCGTCTGTTCTCATTGATCACAATTGATTCATATGGATCACAGTCTGTTTCCATTGCTCACAATTGATTGATATGGATCACAGTCTGTTCCCATTGATCACAAATGATTTATATGGATCACAGTCTGTTCCCCTTGATCACAATTGATTCATATGGATCACAGTCTGTTTCTATTGATCACAATTGATTCATATGGATCACAGTCTATTTCCCATTGATCACAATTGATTTATATGGATCACAGACCGTTTCCATTGATCACAATTGATTCATATGGATCACAGTCTGTTCCCGTTGATCACAATTGATTCATATGGATCACAGTCTGTTTCTATTGATCACATTTGATGCATGTGGATCACAGTCTGTTCCCATTGATCACAATTGATTCATATGGATCACAGTCTGTTCCCGTTGATCACAATTGATTCATATGGATCACAGTCTGTTTCTATTGATCACATTTGATGCATGTGGATCACAGTCCGTTTCCCATGATCACAATTGATTCATATGGATCACAGTCTGTTCCCGTTGATCACAATTGATTCATATGGATCACAGTCTGTTTCTATTGATCACATTTGATGCATGTGGATCACAGTCCGTTTCCCATGATCACAATTGATTCATATGGATCACAGTCTGTTCCCGTTGATCACAATTGATACATATGGATCGCAGTCTGTTCCCGTTGATCACAATTGATTCATATGGATCACAGTCTGTTCCCATTGATCACAATTGATTCATATGGATCACAGTCTGTTTCTATTGATCACATTTGATGCATGTGGATCACAGTCTGTTTCCCATTGATCACAATTGATTCATATGGATCACAGTGTGCTTCCATTGATCACAATTGATTCATATGGATCACAGTCTGTTCCCGTTGATCACAATTGATTCATATGGATCACAGTCTGTTTCTATTGATCACAATTGATTCATTTGGATCACAGTCTGTTTCTATTGATCACAAATGATTCATATGGATCATAGTCTGTTCCCATTGATCACAATTGATTCATATGGATCGCTGTCTGTTCCTATTGATCACAATTGATTAATATGGATCACAGTCTGTTCCCATTGATCACAATTGATTCATATGGATCACAGTCTGTTCCTATTGATCACAATTGATTCATTTGGATCACAGTCTGTTCGCATTGGTCACAGTGGGTTAAGATGGATCACAGTCTGATCCGCTTGATCACAACTGATTCATACTGATTACAGTCTGTTTATATTTATCACATTTAATTCATTTTGATAATAATAAGTTTCTAATGATCACAATTGATTCGTATGGATCAGAGACTGCACTCCTTGATCACAATTGATTCATATTGATCACAGACTGTTCCCAGTGATCATCACAATAGATTCATGTTGATCACAGGCCAATGCTATTGATTACATTGTGTTCCTATTGATCACAATTGATTCATATGGATCACAGACTGTTCCCATTGATCACAAATGATTCATATGGATCACAGTCTGTTCCTATTGATCACAATGATTAATATGGATCACAGACTGTTCCTATTGATCACAATTGATTCATATGGATCACAGTCTGTTCCTATTGATCACAATTGATTCATATGGATCACAGACTGTTCCCCTTGATCACAATTGGTTCATATGGTTCACAGTCTGTTCCTATTGATCACAATTGATTCATATGGATCACAGTCTGTTCCTCTTGATCACCATTGATTCATATGGATCACAGTCTGTTTCCATTGATCACAATTGATTCACATGGATCACCGTCTGTTCTCATTGAACACAATTGATTCATATGGATCACAGTCTGTTTCCATTGATCAAAATGGATTCATATGGATCACCGTCTGTTTCCATTGATCACAATTGATTCATATGGATCACAGTCTGTTCCTATTGATCACAATTGGTTCATATGGATCACAGTCGGTTCCTATTGATCGCAATTGATTCATATGGATCACAGACTGTTCCCATTGATCACAATTGATTAATATGGATCACAGTCTGTTCCTAATGATCACAATTGATTCATATTGATCACAGTCTGTTCCCATTGATCACAAATTGATTCATATGGAACACAGACTGTTCCCATTGATCACAATTGATTCATATGGATCACAGTCTGTTCCTATTGATCACAATTGATTCATATGGATCACAGTCTGTTCCCATTGATCACAATTGATTTATGTTGATTTAAGTTTGTTTCCCTTTGATCAGAGTTGATTTATAAGGATCACAGACTGTTCCTATTGATCACAATTGATTCATATGGATCACAGTCTGTTTCTATTGATCACAATTGATTCATATGGATCACAGTCTATTTCCCATTGATCACAATTGATTTATATGGATCACAGACTGTTTCCATTGATCACAATTGATTCATATGGATCACAGACTGTTTCTATTGATCACATTTGATGCATGTGGATCACAGTCCGTTTCCCATGATCACAATTGATTCATATGGATCACAGTCTGTTCCCGTTGATCACAATTGATTCATATGGATCACAGTCTGTTCCCGTTGATCACAATTGATTCATATGGATCACAGTCTGTTTCTATTGATCACATTTGATGCATGTGGATCACAGTCCGTTTCCCATGATCACAATTGATTCGTATGTATCACAGTCTGTTCCCGTTGATCACAATTGATTCATATGGATCACTGTCTGTTTCTATTGATCACAATTGATTCATATGGATCACAGTCTGTTCCCGTTGATCACAATTGATTCATATGGATCACAGTCTGTTTCTATTGATCACAATTGATTCATTTGGATCACAGTCTGTTTCTATTGATCACAAATGATTCATATGGATCATAGTCTGTTCCCATTGATCACAATTGATTCATATGGATCGCTGTCTGTTCCTATTGATCACAATTGATTCATATGGATCACAGTCTGTTCCCATTGATCACAATTGATTCATATGGATCACAGTCTGTTCCTATTGATCACAATTGATTCATTTGGATCACAGTCTGTTCCTCTTGATCACAATTGATTCATATGGATCACAGTCTGTTCGCATTGGTCACAGTGGGTTAAGATGGATCACAGTCTGATCCGCTTGATCACAACTGATTCATACTGATTACAGTCTGTTTATATTTATCACATTTAATTCATTTTGATAATAATAAGTTTCTAATGATCACAATTGATTCGTATGGATCAGAGACTGCACTCCTTGATCACAATTGATTCATATTGATCACAGACTGTTCCCAGTGATCATCACAATAGATTCATGTTGATCGCAGGCCAATTCTATTGATCACATTGTGTTCCTATTGATCACAATTGATTCATATGGATCACAGACTGTTCCCATTGATCACAAATGATTCATATGGATCACAGTCTGTTCCTATTGATCACAATGATTAATATGGATCACAGACTGTTCCTATTGATCACAATTGATTCATATGGATCACAGTCTGTTCCTATTGATCACAATTGATTCATATGGATCACAGACTGTTCCCCTTGATCACAATTGGTTCATATGGTTCACAGTCTGTTCCTATTGATCACAATTGGTTCATATGGATCACAGTCTGTTCCTCTTGATCACCATTGATTCATATGGATCACAGTCTGTTTCCATTGATCACAATTGATTCAAATGGATCACCGTCTGTTCTCATTGAACACAATTGATTCATATGGATCACAGTCTGTTTCCATTGATCACAATGGATTCATATGGATCACCTTCTGTTTCCATTGATCACAATTGATTCATATGGATCACAGTCTGTTCCTATTGATCACAATTTGTTCATATGGATCACAGTCGGTTCCTATTGATCACAATTGATTCATATGGATCACAGACTGTTCCCATTGATCACAATTGATTAATATGGATCACAGTCTGTTCCTAATGATCACAATTGATTCATATTGATCACAGTCTGTTCCCATTGATCACAAATTGATTCATATGGAACACAGACTGTTCCCATTGATCACAATTGATTCATATGGATCACAGTCTGTTCCTATTGATCACAATTGATTCATATGGATCACAGTCTGTTCCCATTGATCACAATTGATTTATGTTGATTTAAGTTTGTTTCCCTTTGATCAGAGTTGATTTATATGGATCACAGACTGTTCCTATTGATCACAATTGATTCATATGGATCACAGTCTGTTTCTATTGATCACAATTGATTCATATGGATCACAGTCTATTTCCCATTGATCACAATTGATTTATATGGATCACAGACTGTTTCCATTGATCACAATTGATTCATATGGATCACAGTCTGTTCCCGTTGATCACAATTGATTCATATGGATCACAGTCTGTTTCTATTGATCACATTTGATGCATGTGGATCACAGTCTGTTTCCCATTGATTACAATTGATTCATATGGATCACAGTGTGCTTCCATTGATCACAATTGATTCAGATGGATCACAGTCTGTTCCCGTTGATCACAATTGATTCATATGGATCACAGTCTGTTTCTATTGATCACATTTGATGCATGTGGATCACAGTCCGTTTCCCATTATCACAATTGATTCATATGGATCACAGTCTGTTCCCGTTGATCACAATTGATTCATATGGATCGCAGTCTGTTCCTATTGATCACAATTGATTCACTGGATCACAGTCTGTTCCCATTGATCACAATTGATTCATATGGATCACTGTCTGTTTCTATTGATCACAATTGATTCATATGGATCACAGTCTGTTCCCGTTGATCACAATTGATTCATATGGATCACAGTCTGTTTCTATTGATCACAATTGATTCATTTGGATCACAGTCTGTTTCTATTGATCGCAAATGATTGATATGGATCGTAGTCTGTTCCTATTGATCACCTTTGATTCATATGGATCGCTGACTGTTCCTATTGATCACAATTGATTCATATGGATCACAGTCTTTTCCTATTGATCACAATTGATTCATATGGATCACAGTCTGTTCCTATTGATCACAATTGATTCATTTGGATCACAGTCTGTTCCTCTTGATCACAATTGATTCATTTCGATCACAGTCTGTTCGCATTGGTCACAGTGGGTTAAGATGGATCACAGTCTGATCCGCTTGATCACAACTGATTCATACTGATTACAGTCTGTTTATATTTATCACATTTAATCCATTTTGATCATAATAAGTTTCTAATGATCACAATTGATTCGTATGGATCACAGACTGCTCCCATTGATCACAATTGATTCATATGAATCACAGTCTGTTCCTATTGATCACAGTTGATTCATATGGTTCACAGTCTGTTCCTATTGATCACAATTGATTCATATGGATCACAGTCTGTTCCTCTTGATCAGCATTGATTCATATGGATCACAGTCTTTTTCCCTTGATCACAATTGATTCACATGGATCACCGTCTGTTCTCATTGATCACAATTGATTCATATGGATCACAGTCTGTTTCCATTGATCACAATGGATTCATATGGATCACCGTCTGTTTCCATTGATCACAATTGATTAATATGGATCACAGTCTGTTCCTATTGATCACAATTGATTCATATTGATCACAGTCGGTTCATATTGATCACAATTGATTCATATTGATCACAGATGGTTCCCCTTGATCACAATTGATTCATATGGATCACAGTCTGTTCCTATTGATCACAATTGGTTCATATGGATCACAGTCGGTTCCTATTGATCACAATTGATTCATATCAATCACAGACTGTTCCCATTGATCACAATTGATTAATATGGATCACAGTCTGTTCCTATTGATCACAATTGATTCATATGGATCACAGACTGTTCCCATTGATCACAATTGATTATATTGGATCACAGTCTGTTCCTAATGATCACAATTGATTCATATGAATCACAGTATTTTCCCATTGATCACAAATTGATTCATATGGATCACAGTCTGTTCCTATTGATCACAATTGATTCATATTGATCACAGTCTGTTCCCATTGATCACAATTGATTTATATGGATCACAGACTGTTCCCCTTGATCACAATTGATTCATATGGATCACAGACTGTTCCTATTGATCACAATTGATTCATATGGATCACAGTCTGTTCCCATTGATCACAATTGATTTATGTTGATTTAAGTTTGTTTCCCTTTGATCAGAGTTGATTTATATGGATCACAGACTGTTCCTATTGATCACAATTGATTCATATGGATCACAGTCTGTTTCTATTGATCACAATTGATTCATATGGATCACAGTCTATTTCCCATTGATCACAATTGATTTATATGGATCACAGACTGTTTCCCTTGATCACAATTGATTCATATGGATCACAGTCTGTTCCCGTTGATCACAATTGATTCATATGGATCACAGTCTGTTTCTATTGATCACATTTGATGCATGTGGATCACAGTCCGTTTCCCATGATCACAATTGATTCATATGGATCACAGTCTGTTCCCGTTGATCACAATTGATTCATATGGATCACAGTCTGTTTCTATTGATCACATTTGATGCATGTGGATCACAGTCCGTTTCCCATGATCACAATTGATTCATATGGATCACAGTCTGTTCCCGTTGATCACAATTGATTCATATGGATCGCAGTCTGTTCCTATTGATCACAATTGATTCATATGGATCACAGTCTGTTCCCATTGATCACAATTGATTCATATGGATCACTGTGTGTTTCTATTTATCACAATTGATTCATATGGATCACAGTCTGTTCCCGTTGATCACAATTGATTCATATGGATCACAGTCTGTTTCTATTGATCACATTTGATGCATGTGGATCACAGTCTGTTTCCCATTGATCACAATTGATTCATATGGATCACAGTGTGCTTCCATTGATCACAATTGATTCATATGGATCACAGTCTGTTCCCACTGATCACAATTGATTCATGTTGATCACAGTCTGTTTCTATTGATCACAATTGATTAATATGGATCACAGTCTGTTCCCATTGATCACAATTGATTAATATGGATCACAGTCTGTTTCTATTGATCACAATTGATTCATACTGATCACATTCTGGTCCCATTGATCACAGTTGATTCACATTGATCACATTCTGGTCTCATTGATCACAGTTGATTAACATTGATCACATTCTGTTCCTATTGATCACAATTGATTTATATGGATCACAATCTGTTTCCATTGATCACAATTGATTTATATGGATCACAGTCTGTTTCCATTGATCACAATTGATTCATATTGATCACAGTCTGTTTCTATTGATCACAATTGATTTATATGGATCACAGTCTGTTTCCATTGATCACAATTGATTCATATGGATCACAGTCTGTTTCCATTGATCTCAATTGATTCATATGGATCACAGTCTGTTCCCATTGATCACAATTGATTCATATTGATCACAGTCTGTTTCCATTGATCACAATTGATTCATATGGATCACAGTCTGTTCCTATTGATCACAATTGATTCATATGGATCACAGTCTGTTCCCATTGATCACAATTGATTCATATGGATCACAGTCTGTTCCTATTGATCACAATTGATTCATATGGATCACAGACTGTTCATATTGATCACAATTGATTCATATGGATCACATACTGTTCCTATTGATCACAATTCATTCATATGGATCACAGTCTGTTCCTATTGATCACAATTGATTCATATGGATCACAGTCTGTTCCCATTGATCACAAATGATTCATATGGATCACAGATGGTTCCTATTGATCACAATTGATTCATATGGATCACAGTCTGATCCTATTGATCACAATTGATTCATATGGATCACAGTCTGTTGCCGTTGATCACAATTGATTCATATGGATCACAGTCTGTTTCCATTGATCACAATTGATTCATATGGATCACAGTTTGTTTTCATTGATCACAATTGATTTATATGGATCACAGTCTGTTCCCGTTGATCACAATTGATTCATGTGGATCACAGTCTGTTCATATTGATCACAATTGATTCATATGGATCACAGTCTGTTCCTATTGATCACAATTGGTTCATATGGATCACAGTATGTTCATATTGATCACAATTGATTCATATGGATCACAATCTGTTTCCCTTGATCGCATTTGATTCATATGGATCACAGTCTGTTTCTATTGATCACATTTGATGCATGTGGATCACAGTCTGTTTCCCATGATCACAATTGATTCATATGGATCACAGTCTGTTCCTGTTGATCACAATTGATTCATATGGATCACAGTCTGTTCCGATTGATCACAATTGATTCATATGGATCACTGTCTGTTTCTATTGATCACAATTGATTCATATGGATCACAGTCTGTTCCCATTGATCACAATTGATTCATATGGATCACAGTCTGTTTCTATTGATCACATTTGATGCATGTGGATCACAGTCTGTTTCTATTGATCACACATGATTCATATGGATCATAGTCTGTTCCCATTGAACACAATTGATTTATATGGATCACAGTCTGTTCCCATTGATCACAGTGGATTAATATGGATCACAGTCTGTTCCTATTGATCACAATTGATTCATATGGATCACCGTCTGTTCCCATTGATCACAGTGGATTAATATGGATCACAGTCTGTTCCTATTGATCACAATTGATTCATATGGATCACAGTCTGTTCCCATTGATCACAGTGGATTAATATGGATCACAGTCTGTTCCTATTGATCACAATTGATTCATATGTATCACAGACTGTTCCCATTGATCACAATTGATTCATATGGATCACAGTGTGTTCCTGTTGATCACATTTGATGCATGTGGATCACAGTCTGTTACTATTGATCATAATTGATTCATATGGATCACAGTCTGTTCCCATTGATCACAATAGATTCATATTGATCAGTCTGTTTCTATTGATCACTATTGATTCATATGGGTCACAATCGGTTCCCATTGATCACAATTGATTCATTTGGATCACTGTCTGTTCCTATTGATCACAATTGATTCATATTGATTACAGTCTCTTCCCCTTGATCACAATTGATTCATATGGATCGCTGTCTGTTCCTATTGATCACAGTTGATTCATATGGATCGCAGTCTGTTTCTATTGATTGCAATGGATTCATATCGATCATGATCTTGTTTTATTGATCACAGTGGATTCTCTTTGAGCTTAATCCAGTCCTATTGATCACAATGGATTTCCATTGGTTACAGACTGTTGCTTTTAATCCCATTTGATTCCTGTCGATCACAGTCTATTCTTATTCGTCACAGGCTTCTCCTGTTGATCACAGTGGATCCCTATTGATCACTGCCTGTTCCTTTTGGTTTGGGCTGGGATGCTGTCGATCAGTCTGTTCCTGGTGATCCACCGCAATCAAATCCTTTTGATTACAGTTTCTGTGGATCACAAGGGATCTCGATTGATCACACCCTGTTCCTATTGGTCGCGGCGGTTCGCTATCGATTTCCTACCAGTTCCGATCCCAGGATGATGCCTCTCCGGCTCTTCAGGAAGCTCTGGTCCAGGCGGAGAGCAGCGAATCCACTGGCCGATCGCGGACGATCCCCGGAATCCGCCTGAAAATCCGGCATCGCCCGCAGCTAGAGCGCAGTTTGCGGAAAGTCGGGGGGTAGTTGGCGGAGAGTCGGGCGCAGTTGGGGGGCAGTTGGCGGAGATTCGGGGCAGTTGGGGAGAGTCGGGCGCAGTTGGGGGCAGTTGGCGGAGATTCGGGCGCAGTTGGGGGCAGTTGGCGGAGAGTCGGGCGCAGTTGGCGGAGAGTCGGGCGCAGTTGGGGAGAGTCGGGCGCAGTTGGGGGCAGTTGGCGGAGATTCGGGGCAGTTGGGGAGAGTCGGGCGCAGTTGGGGGCAGTTGGCGGAGATTCGGGGCAGTTGGGGAGAGTCGGGCGCAATTGGGGGCAGTTGGCGGAGATTCGGGGCAGTTGGGGAGACTCGGGCGCAGTTGGGGGCAGTTGGCCGAGAGTCGGGGCAGTTGGCGGAGATTCGGGGCAGTTGGGGAGAGTCGGGCGCAGTTGGGGGCAGTTGGCGGAGATTCGGGGCAGTTGGGGAGAGTCGGGCGCAGTTGGTGGAGAGTCGGGCGCAGTTGGCGGAGATTCGGGGCAGTTGGGGAGAGTCGGGCGCAGTTGGGGAGAGTCGGGCGCAGTTGGCGGAGATTCGGGGCAGTTGGGGAGAGTCAGGCGCAGTTGGGGAGAGTCGGGCGCAGTTGGCGGAGATTCGGGGCAGTTGGGGAGAGTCGGGCGCAGTTGGGGAGAGTCGGGCGCAGTTGGGGGCAGTTGGCGGAGAGTCGGGGCAGTTGGGGAGAGTCGGGCGCAGTTGAGGGCAGTTGGCGGAGAATCGGGGCAGTTGGGAGAGTCGGGGCGCAGTTGGGGGCAGTTGGCGGAGATTCGGGGCAGTTGGGGAGAGTCGGGCGCAGTTGGGGGCAGTTGGCGGAGAGTCGGGCGCAGTTGAGGGCAGTTGGCGGAGAGTCGGGGCAGTTGGCGGGAGAGTCGGGCGCAGTTGAGGGCAGTTGGCGGAGAGTCGGGGCAGTTGGCGGAGAATCGGGCGCAGTTGGGGGCTGCTGGCGGAGAATCGGGCGCAGTTGGGGGCTGCTGGCGGAGAGTCGGGCCAGTGCGAGGGGAAACTTGCGAACTCGGGCTGGGTTCCCCCCCGCCTCCCTCGGCTGGTCCGGGGTCTGGAACAATTTCCTGTCTCTGTCTCTGTGACAAACTGGAGATTCCTGTTCGCCTATCAGGGAAAAGAGAGAGTCTGAGAATCCGAATAGAGAGAGAGAGAGGGTGGGGGGGGAGAGGGGGGGAGGTGGGGGGGAGGGAGAAAGAGAGGGAGGGGGAGGGGGAGGGAGAAAGAGAGGGAGGGGGAGGGGGAGGGAGAAAGAGGGGGGGAGGGGAGGGGGAGAGAGGGGAGTGGGAAGAGAGAGGGGGGAGGGAGAGAGAGAGAGATGGGGAGGGAGGGAGAGAGAGGGGGAGGGAGAGAGAGAGAGATGGGGAGGGAGGGAGAGAGAGGGGGAGGGAGAGAGAGAGGGGTAGGGAGAGAGAGAGAGAGACAGGGGAGGGAGGGAGAGAGAGAGGAGGAGGGAGAGAGAGGGAGAGAGAGAGGGAGGGAGAGAGGGGGGAGGAGAGAGAGAGGAGGGAGGGAGAGATGGGGAGGTTGGGAGGGGAGAGGGGGAGGGAGGGAGAGGAGGGAGGGAGGGAGAGAGAGAGGAGGGAGGGAGGGAGAGAGAGAGCGGGGAAGAGAGAGAGAGGGGGAGGGGAAGAGAGAGAGAGAGAGAGGGGGAGGGAGGGAGAGATGGGGAAGGGGAGGGAGGGAGAGAGAGAGGGGAAGGGGAGGGAGGGAGAGAGAGGGGGGAGGGAGAGAGGGGAGAGGGAGAGAGAGGGGAGGGGGAGAGAGGGGGAGAAAGAGGGGGAGGGGCAGGGGGAGAGAGGGGGAGGGGGAGAGAGAGGGGGAGAGGGAGAGGGGGAGGGGGAGAGAGAGGGGGAGGGGAAGAGAGAGAGAGAGAGGGGGAGGGAGAGAGGGGGGAGGGAGAGAGAGAGGAGGGAGGGAGAGATGGGGAGGTTGGGAGGGAGAGGGGGAGGGAGGGAGAGAGGGAGGGAGGGAGAGAGAGAGCGGGGGGAGGGGAGAGAGAGAGGAGGGAGGGAGGGAGAGAGAGAGCGGGGGAAGAGAGAGAGAGGGGGAGGGGAAGAGAGAGAGAGAGAGGGGGAGGGAGGGAGAGATGGGGAAGGGGAGGGAGGGAGAGAGAGAGGGGAAGGGGGGGGAGGGAGAGAGGGGAGAGGGAGAGAGAGGGG